>OY764963.1:92206321-92579977 GCA_963668005.1 Melieria crassipennis | reverse complement strand
GTAAAAATGAAAAGAATCGGCAATGCACACACACCTCAAAAGTCAACAACCAAAACTGCCGGACAGAGCAGTGCAACACAGGATGAGGGGGGTGGGCGGCACACGGCGAATAACTACAGCGCAGCAATTTCCGCTCTTTTACGACCAACAAAAAGACAAAACACCAATAACAAAAACAAACAGCCAATATAGGCGCAATCGGCTGGCTGTGTTGTTGAACTTATGTGTCATACCAACAACAACAACAACAACAGCAACCAAACAGACAAACAGCCAAAAAGTCAACATTCATCAGCCATGGACATTTTGCTGGCAACTCTTCCCGATCCATTAGTGCCGCGTAGCGCTTAAATTTTTTCGCTTTCTTATGTGCATCGAACTTTGAGTTTGTTTAATCAAGCGTATTTTTCTGCGATACGAGTAATTTCGCCTGCAATTCGCACCGCCCCACCCGCTCGCCCTTCGTTCACATATTTGTTAAATTCCCGAGCCACGACAGACGGCGGTTTTCGCCGTGAGGTGAGACATGCCGCATTGAAGGTAGCTCCTGTGTGAAATAAATGTTAAATACACTGTGAAAAAATAAGATAACATTTTCACATAGCACTCGCTGCACTGTATGCAAATCGGAAAGGAAATTCATTATTTTCCACACATTTTGCGTACTTCAAACGTTTTCAGTCATTTTTCATAATTCCAACCTTTTACACCCCTCAATGGTGATTGCTATATTTTCGCGCTTCATTGAGTGCGCGTTTATTGTTGACTCGTTCGACGAAGTGGCAACGCCGGCGGCGCACTTAACCTCAACTTTCATGTTGCGCGACACTAATGACAACAGCTTTACAACACTTGAGCTGCGTTTGCTGCGGGCCCAATGCTTACATATCGAGAATGTGCTAAAAGCTGAGGTGATTTTCCTATTTGCCTTGTTTACTTTTTGCGAAACCGTCTTTGTTTAATGTAGCGCGCCGTGTTTGTCCAATTGATTGGACACAATAACAATGCAGGTGATATTTTTTTGTATTAGTCACTATTTCCATATAAACGTAAGGGAATTGTGTGAAAATTTATGAATTTGAAAAAGAAAAATTACTGAAAAATAATGCAAAAGAAATTGTAAAAATTTCGAATTCGTTTCTTTAGAGAAATTTTTAGAAAAAAAAAATACTATTTGTTGTTGTACAACAAATTTTTAAAGAGTTTTATGACATTTGTTGTAATTAACACTTGACGATAGTTCGTGCCAAGTCAACAACTGCAGCGCCACAAATTGCACACAACACGCCAAACAATGGAAATGAAATGCAAAGCAACCACCAACCAACCGAAAACAGGTGTTTTCAGCTCGCCAACTGCAACGCAAGGCAGACCCTTTCAATTATTATTTTTTTCCCCCCAGTCAAAGCTGTCAAATTCCGGCTGGAACGGACACAAAAAAAAAATCCAAAATATTGGCCCTCGTTTTTTTTTCGTGCGGTTTCTATGCAGTTTTAAGGTTAATTTCTCGCACATGTATGTCATGTCGACGCTCATTGTTATCTGCACCATTGATTGTTGTTGTTGTTTTTTATTGAGAATGCTGCGTGTGAATTGCACTTTATGCTGCAGCCAAGTGTCCGTGAGTCACTTCAAATTTGTTGCTGATCGAGTGCGTACATGTGGTGGTGATTCGTTGTTGTTGTTGTGTTACTGAAATCGTTGTTGTGCTTTCCGCTTTTGATGTTGTTTTTTTTTTGTTTTACATATATTATGGTTTTTTCGTTTGGCATTTTTGCTACAAATGCGTTGTGGCATGTTGTGAAGTTGAAAGATTTATGGGTGCGGTGTGCGGCCGAACGCTGTCCCAGTGCATGTTAAGATAACAAAGAGTGATTTGCCGGCACACCAACAACATATACACACACACACTCGTCTTTCAACCACAACAAGTAAGAGTGCTCGCATTTCGAAGCTATCGAAAATGAAATGAAAGTTGACAAAATGAACACACAGTCATTTCGAAATATCGACTTTCAATTAGAGTGCAATTTTTCTGGTTTTAAAGAATTAAGGCCAAGGAGAGGCCTCACATACGGCGTAGGCTTTCGCTCGAATGAGGCTATTATGTGCCAAAGTGCAGTCATAAATTTACTTCCTAAACTGTGCAACAATTTTTCCTTCAAATATTTTTACTTTTTATCTCTTTGTGTTTGCTTCATTTCAGCTGGAACGCGCGCTTCCCAAATATGGCAGACATTCTAGGTTTTTGTTGCTACTCCTTGTTTGATTTTTTGTTGTTGTTGTTGTTGTTTGACGGTGCAATGCACGTCAACGGGGGTTTATTGTTGCGCACGACTGGATCGCTTCTGTGTCGACGCGCCGCTTTTACATGCTGCGCCCTCCCTGCCTGTGTGTGCGTCCAGACGCGTCCGCTGCCCAGCAAATTTGAAATTGTGAAGGCGTTGCCGATGGCAAGAACAACACTGCAGTGCAACAGTAAAGCGGAGCGAGGAGCATTTAACTGAAAAGCGCAAATTCGCTGTCGGCGTACGCGTCAATTGGAATTGGAGATTTTTCGCTGTCGCTTTGCCACTGCAGCTGCATTTGCATGTTTACATTTCAGCCTCTTCATCCGCGACGCCTTCGTGTTGCTAATTTTTGAAGTGGGCGTGCACGCGGCAGCGTCTGGCCGACGCGACGTGGGTGGACTTTCGGCTGCAGCGACCAATGTCTGGAATGCGTAGCAGTCGTCTTGATGAGATTTCGCGCTACTCAATTTAAATGATACGAGCGACAGTTTTGCCCCAACTGCAACAACTGGGCAAAGCGTTTAAAGACAAATATTGTGTGAAAATACTCACATTTTGCGTTGTCAGCCTTTTTGCTGTTGTCCAGTGTTGTCGTAATTTTCAAATCTGTTTACTGCCAGGGGCAATCTTTATGTGTTGCAATCTTCAAGTGCCGCATAAATTGTAATAAAAACACATTGCCGGTCGCAAACGATGGCATTAAGGCGCAATCACCCTTCGCCCATCGCAACACGTCCGCCTTCGCGCCCTAACCCGTTCCCCCTCGACAGCCATTAATGCCATAAATAAATGACAGCCACATAATCATCATAATTTACTCCTTATTTGAGCGCACTGCGATGCCATTATTGTGGCTGTTGTTGCTGTCGTTGCCTGCCACACGATGCACCCACAAAGAGCTGCAAACGGCGTACGACACACAAACACACACACACACAAGTCAGACGCATGCACGGCGGCAGCAACATAAGAAAATAAAACTGAAGCAGCAATAAGATAAACGTGTTTATCCAATTTGAGGCGGCCGCCGTCTGTCCCCCCTTTCGATATTATTTATAATGCACTTAAGTGCAGCCAGGCGGCCGCTGCATGTTGCAGCAACATGTGCTCGACGCGCTGCCGATGTATTACTACATCATTTAGCATTCATTTGAAGCCCATTTATGGCCATAAAGTGGTAACATCACACAACGCCTGACATGACGCGTCGGCTAAAGGTCAGACACAGCGCATGAGCCGTGCAACGCGCCGGTTGACAGCCAACAACAATAGACACATTATGCGGCTCACTATGCGTCGCTTTTTGGCCATCAAACAGGCTGTCGGCACTTTTCATTGATCGCTAGCGAAACAATAGCGCAACGTGCTGGCCACATCCACGCTACGTCTGCCGCGTTGCAATCATAACGAGCGCAGCATTTATGATTTTGCTGTTGTTTTTGCTTTCAATTGCCAATCAATTGGCAGCACTTGGCGGCCGATCTTTAACCAGTAATGGCGCATAAGTGCTCTCGTGTAATGTGTAGCACCACTTCAACGCCACCCCGCGCCCCGCTCGGCCGATGTTAAGTGCAAATTTAATCACACCGCACTGCACGTTCAGCGTGGTTCGTGTCCGACGTTGGTTACATCCATCGTCTCTTCACCTGCCGCCACAGTGACCTTTGTTTTGTATTGGGCCCTGTTATTATGACCGAATAATGAGGCTTAAACTGTGCGATGCGCACTTATAAAAGTCTAAATCGATAGTTTGTTCCAATGAATAATCGATTTAATATTTTAACCAACACAGTTAAAGAGCGAAGAGAGATGTTTTGTCGGGGGTTTTGTTGTAGGTACATTGAGGTTTCCACTCTCAATAGTTTGTAGATAGGTGTGACTGCTCCTTGAAAGCCCATTGCAATACATTTCATCCAAATAAAGTTGGAGCTTCTTATCAAGTACGAATAATCTTATTGGCTACATCTTCTTGATCATTTACGTGGGCAGTCCGATAAGTACTTAGCCCCACCGCCCGATGGTGCCACTATCGTAAGAGAAATTTACTATCGTGTAGTACATCCTCGTAGACGGCTACTGTCAAAATTTCAGCCATATTGGATTTGTAGTTTTGTTTTGACCGCGTGTGGAAACGAACGTGTCCGCGGATTTTAGAAAAATGGAAAAAGATCAATATCGGCCGGTGATTCGCCAAATTGGTCGCATTAGGCTACGAACAGCTGCCCCATCCACCGTATTCTCCAGATTTGGCCCCGTGTGACTTCTTTTTGTTTCCAAACTTGAAAAAGTCACTCGCCGGGCAGAAATTTGAGTCGAATGAGGAGGTTATCGCCGCCACGGAGGCCTTCAGAAAACGTATTTTTCAGACGGGTTAAAGAAGTTGGAGCATCGCTGGGTCAAGTGTATCGAGTTGAAAGGAGACTACGTTGAGAAATAAATCGCCACTTTTCCAAAATTTTCGTTTTTCTTTTGTAGGCTAAGTACTTATTGGACCACCAACGTATAAGAAGTATCCCTGCGGTACCATATTCCAGGAGTGCAGGAGTGTATAGGGGATGGGACACGTTTTTATCTTCCTCCAATTTCATACAACTCCAACAGAAATCATTAGAAAACAGTCCCGTCTACACAAATAGAGTGTAGGAGTGTAAGGAGTGCGTCATTAAAAATTTTGACATCGAAAAATTAAAACATCTCAGCAACCACTAGTCCAATTTTTGAAAAGTTTGGTTTTGTTTGACAGGACATCTTTTATGTAGATTTTAGAATTCATTGGAAAAAAATTATAATACATTTTCAAGGGTATAGTTTCTAACATTTTTGAAATACTTTCATTGAATAATTTCATTCACTTTCTAGTTGAAATAAAAATCACCACATCAAGCATCAAAATCACCATTTTACTTTAAGTAAATAATGAACAAACCAACATAACATAACATAAATAAATACTTATTAATAAAAACAATTAATTCATTTTTTAAAAAGATAAACATAAAAAAATCACCCTTTCGTACCTTACTCGCTAATATCCAAAATTAAATAATTTATTATTATATTCTAAAAAAGAAGTTTATTTACATTGATGGAATCTCAATTCTCCTTCTCATCATTTCACTATATATCTGCTCGGCTGTTCACTCGCTACACAATAAAATGTAAAAAATAACCCAGAAAGTTTCGGTTCCGGCCGAAACTGAAACCGAAACCACAGATTTGGGCCGAAACCGAAATCGAATATTCGGTCGGACACTATTAAATACTCAATCAATGCTCTAAATGGGCATAAACTATTCAATGACAGAGTTTTCATGGCTCACCTGATCAAAGAAAGTTTGATTTGAATTCGTATTAAAGAAGTTATTAGCAAAATTGGATGTCACAATATTAAACGACGCATTCCTTATAAACCACCAATCATGACCATCAGCCAGGTATGGCTGCCTGACCGTATATTTCACCCAAAAATTCAAGGGATTCCAGGCCCAGGGGTTTGCAGATTGTTTTTTTGTAATTGTTGTTCATTTAAATCAACTTATTCACTCAAAAAAAAATTACACACCTCACATCAAAGCGTCATTGAACATTTCCTTTTCCCACTGAAGCATATTTTTTTTTGTTTCCTTTTTAATTTTTCAAGTTCAGACACTCCTAAATAGTAGTAGAAATATTTTATCGTCGACGCCATTATAATCAGCAACCACTCATGCAAAACGACATTAGACATTAAGGAAAATTTGTTAGTCACCTAACATGTGGTAAAAATCGCATTTTAATGCCATCGAATTGAAACATAAAACGGAAGTGAAAATCACGACTTTAATCGTGCAGCCATTTAACCAGTTTCACTTACATTAAAGCAACAACAACAACCACCATTCACACAGGCGCGTTCGATGACGTGCCTAGCAGGCAACAACGGCAACAGCAACGGCCAACGTCACCGCTGCAGCAGCAACAAACACCAGTTGCTGTTGACTGCCACTGGGGACGAGGCGCGAGTTCAAGAACTCAATTAAATCGCAGCGTTTTTTTGTGTGCATGGCTCTGTGTCAGTTTGTTTATAGGAAATAAAGAAGCGTGACGCCGATTATGAGACAAATGTGATATTCTATATTTAGCTCGAAGAGACTAAAATCCATGGCCCTTCAGCTAGCCAGCTAACCGGCAGGCGAGCGTGTCTTGACGCAGTAAAACCGAAATTTCATTTCTCTTAAGGGAAGGCTCCCCTGGATTTGGGCAAAAATAAGGCAAAGTTTGTAATTTTTTTTGTGGGATAATGAAAAGGCGTACAAACTTCCGGTTTTGACTATTAAATTCGTCTATTATTTAGGAGTTTAAAAAGTTAAAAAACTTGATGAACTTGACTTTCTAAAAACTTCAAACGCGTTTATCTCGAAACCATTTTTTCCAATCTAACTGAAATCCCCGGACTTGATCTAATGATCCGATTTTCTTCATCTAAAAACTGCTCGAATGTATTTGATTTTCTGTATGCCTTGAACCAACAATTTGCATAAATAGTTATTTCTTTTTAATTTTTAAATTTGGTTGAAATTAAAAAAAGGTGCAAAAAATTGAACTTTTTACTTCAAATATTCATTGTGCAAGAATTTTTCGTTTAAATTTTTTGAGTCTGGTTCAATGCACAGACAATTTTGTTATCTTTAAGTAATGACAATGCTTTTTGATTTCAGTCCACTACAAGAGGCTGCAGGATTACAGTTCTCGAGCGATGTTTGGCGCGCAGAGGCCTACGGAAATCGCCATTTTGTAGCCGCCATTTTGAATTTCATCAAGTTTTTTAACTTTTTAAACTCCTAAATAATAGACGAATTTAATAGTCAAAACCGGAAGTTTGTACGCCTTTTCATTATCCCACAAAAAAATTACAAACTTTGCCTTATTTTTGCCCAAATCCAGGGGAGCCTTCCCTTAATGATAATGCGTTGCACTTCACCAATCGCTTCGTTCTCTTTCGCGCCGCTCTACAGTCAACAACAATGTCGCTGTTCAATTCTGCTTTTGCTACTAAAGTTTTAGTCTTTAGTAAACAAACGGTCAGCTCTCTGCCCCACCTCGCACGACCCATTGCACATCCACGATCCCACTTACTGTTCATAATCTTGGCAGACTACTTATAATAAAAATCGAAAAAAGCAAATTGAAGTGAAAATAAAAAGCGCAACATATGGCAGTAGCCGACGTGGCCACTTAGTGGACTTCACATTGGCCGGCGACGGTGACAGCGACAGCGACAGTGAGCGCTGACAACTGCAATGTGCGGCCAGACAATCGACCGACCGCACAGCCCCGCGCGGCCTGCGACGACATACTATATTTAGTTCAAATGTAGAGTCCGTCCGCGCGTCCCAGCGACGACCACGTCCAATGACGTGAGTAATGTGCACGCTTAAATGTTGCACACGCCGCCGTCGCTGCTATCATCGTCAGCTTGGCTGCTCGGTGAGTGTGTGCCGGCCAGTGCAGCGCTTATCTGCAGCAACGCATCGTCATCATCATTAATTGAATGTGTGCGCGCGCCGGCGACGATTTGCAGAGTCAGCAATCCCGACGACAGTGGCGCAATGGCCGGATTAGTGCCGGATTCGCGTCTGTGCGGGGGTTGGCCGAGTTTCTATTCGATGGCAAAATATGATTATTATTCTAGGGTTAAGAGTGGCAGGCTGAATTAAGCTCCATAAAACGTTTCGCTTGGGTTCAACGATAGGCCCCAAGTTGCGGTTTTAAGGAACAGCAAACTTTTCGCACGAGTCACTGCGAGCGAAGTTCTGCCAGACTTAGGATTGCATGGACCGCTGACTCTGTAACTGCCAAAGTGTGGTGTCAAAATGTTAACTCTTTCGCTATTTTGTTGCCATATGGCATCATGCTACTTTGTGGACGTCTGTACCCTCTGTGGTTTCAGGAATACATTTTTGTTGGTCCTTAGAATAGTTTGAAGTTTTAGGAAAAATACGAAATTAATAAACTGAATATTTAAGTTTAAAGAAGAGAAGTATATCTTGACATAGTAAAGGAAGAAAAAGCTGAAAAATTAGATAACTTTTTAATTTGACGTTTTCTTTTAATTTACTTTTTTTTTTAATTTTGACTGAAGTAAATGAAGAAATAACTTTTCAAATTTTCGCTATTCGCAAGAAGTTTTATGTTTAAGTAATTATTACAGCCACAACGATATGGTTGCTCTCATAGAAAAACACTCTAAAATACAGGGTCCGAGTTAATACAACCTAAAACGTAAAATTTTAAATTTTAACTTTCCCCAGTAAAAACCTGTAGCGAAAGGGTTGAAATAGCGGTTAGTGAAAGCAAACTACGTCTAATTTAATGAATCTGTCTTGACTTTTAGAGCTTCTTTCACTATTTGTGGGTCAACCTACGTCTTATTGAAATCCCCATTTCCGGTTTTAGTTGAAACTTATACTTATCTTAACTATTATATATATTATATATAAATTAAATTTTCTCCAAAACCATTACAACTGGGCAACTAAAGACTAAACAAATGTAAGCATTTAATGACTTTGCTACTGATTTTTTCAGACTCTATCATTTTCTTTACTTAAAGTAATAAATATGTGTTGTTTTTAGAGCCAGTTGATGCAACAAAATTGATCTCTGATCTCGTAAGCCGAATTTGAATTTATTGGGCCATTTATGGTCAACTCTATCGCCATCGTTTAATCACTTTAAGCTCTCGTACTCTTTAATGTTGCCCAAACTCTTCCACTCGATTAAACATTACATTAAACTTTTAATCTTTATAAAAATAAACACAACCAACAACGATAAAAGCGGCTAATCCAATTCCCCATATCCAGCAGATATTCACATTTTGTGTACAACATTTACAAAATAAATAATTACAGCAACAACAACATACACATCAACTCTGCGTGTTCATTACAGCTGACTGGATCATTGGAGCCGATCGATTGATCGATTGCGCGTTGGGTTTGTTACCAACTAATCCATTTTCCAGCCATCCATCTGTCGCAATGCAGCGGCAGCCGGCGTCATCAGCTCGATAACTGAATAACAACAACAGCAATTTCGTTGAATTTGTCGGGGTGTGTTTACATTGTACATTAAATACGATATTATAAAGTTGGATTGAATAAACTTGGGACCCAACAGCTGCTGGATACATTGTGACAACAACCATTGACAAACTATGACAAGTCCAGCCAAATCGTTACAAGTCTAACGCAGAGTTGCATTTTCGCAACTAAACCGCCAACTGAACTTGAAATTTCCACCGCAGCACTGTGAACGCGCCTTTACGAGTGCACTGCGTTGCTATCTTTAGCTCCAAACTGCCGTTTGCGCCATCGCTGACACTGCCAAGTAATTTGTTATTTGAACTTTTTTCAGCTGCTTGTCGGACAAAGTCGTTCAGACGCTGGCTGGCGACTGCAACAACCACAACAGACATAACAACAACAACTTCAACGAAATCATTAAACACCACCGCCACCAACAGCACCGCTGCTAACTGCTAACGTACAGCGGGCGGCAGCAGCGGGCGCCGCTGACGGATACCCAGCGGCAGCTGTGGCGGCCCGTGTCGCTGCCAGATCTTATCTGAGACGCTTTGTAAGCGCTTCGGTGTGCGCGCTCGCGCGACTTAAGTAGGTACTAAAGTGCATAATTTTTCGTATCGCTATGCAATTCTGGCTGACCCGGTGCGACGGTGCATGCACGAGCGTCGGCCGTATTTGTTGGTTTAACGCTTTTGCTGACGCAAAGTTAAACGGTCGGGCCGCTTGTCGCATGCGCTGACGTCTGACAGTTGATATGCTTTGCAAAATAATGCACTTTGACGCGGCGCGCTTTCGCCACCCTACTACCTCCCTGCCTCCCTATGCTCATCGGGCAACTGGGTGGCAACTTGCGACAGTGCAGTTCCCGTTGTTGTTGTTCCTTGAGTGTTGGTTCACTATTGCGCCATTCGATTGTCAACATGTCGACTGGGCGGCGTTGGCGGTGTGGCTTGCGCAGGCGGGCGCGCGCTTCAATGTTTTCCACATCTTTCTGCTTCGAGCGCTGCTGTTTTCGGTGCGGAAACCGCAGTGGGAAACGCAATCGTAGTCTGTTGTCTGGAAAGCCGGTCTGCGCTGGTCTGGCTGTCCGCTGACTTGTCTGCTTCTACTTCTGTTCGTCTGTCCAGCGGCTCTTTCGTTCGTCTGTTCTGTCTGCTTGCTTGCGTCTAAGCCATTTGCTGCGCTATCTGCCTAATCAGTGTTGTTTGTTGTTGGCGTCGGTTGGTTCGCGAGTTTGCAACCGTCTTTGTTGTCGAGGACCAGGTGGAAATGACAAATGTTCCAACTTATTGGAACAGGCAAATTGTCGCGATTTGCAGTTCGTTGTCGGCCGTTCAGGCAGTGGCAACTTCCCATCATTCCTTTTTATTTATGAAGTTTCATCGTTGCGCATGCGTGGTAAAGCTACTTCTTCTTATTGTTGTTGCATGGATTTTGCCATTGTTAGTATTAATGGATTTTTGATTGGACATAAAGAGCTGATTGCACATGAAACGCGAAAATGTTGGGATTTTTTAAGGTAAAAAATATTGTTTACATAACTGAAGCTGAAATAGTAATAATTATAGGTACAGAGGTGGGTAGCATAGGAACTGATGATAGACACTCAGAGGTCCGAAAGTAAGTCAGTTGTAATACCGCTAGGAAAACTGTATTTCATGCAGGATCTGTGCATTTGTTTGTTTTAATTTTCGATGATTGAGGGTTAGGTTGGTTGGTTGGTTGGTTGCAGTGGCTGACCAAAGTTGTCCCCCTGTGAGTCACAAATAGCGCATAGGCGCCGTTTTGATACCACATGCTCACCGCACTAAACCTGGTTTGTAGTATGACTAAATCCATCCGGTAGAATTTAGGTATCCAAGAAGGTTCCCCAGACTTACTGTCGAGCAAGCGGCCGAACAAGTAAGGAAGTGTTTCCCCAGAGATCTAAATCTTGCCCTTGCCAAAGCTGGGCAGTGACAGAGGAAGTGAGTCAGTGTTTCTTTCTCTTCTAAATTCCCAAAGCTCCTACAGTGGGTATTGAAGGGGATGTTTAGCCTCTCCGCATGTGGACCTATGGTCCAGTAGCCCGTGGTGACTGCCGTATGCCTAGCGACGTCCGTGCGAGATCTGTGTATAAGCTCGCGGGACCTCCGCTCATTGTAGGAGGGCCACATCGCCCGCAAGGTACAACAGGAAGTTAGCGATTTCCACCTCCGATTGGCAAGACTGAGACAGTGCAGATAGCAGTTCCTCTTGACAACTTCCAAAGGCGTCGAAACCGGGATACCCAATGATGCGTCAAGCGAGGCACCTGAGCGCATTGAAGGTTATTAAACGAGAAAAAATTTGGCGAGAAAAAAATTGGCGAAAGAGCATTTTTATATTTGCGCATCACAATTTTTCTCTAACCTGAGGTCACCGAGAACACTGCAGAAAGGGAATGTGTAAGGTTGCTTAGAAGAAAGTATGTGTCACTATTTTTCCTTGATTTCTTGATATATTTTTAATCATACGAATTGTGGTAGACTCGGAAACACGAATCGTGATATCGTCTCCGAAACTATGCAAATAAAATACAATTTCTAAAATGTTGGCTTGAGTTCCTGTGGATGTGTCTTAACAGACAAAACAGCACTCAACTGCACATTGATGAAACGTGGCAAGTAAAATCAGTTTTACGCAACAACACCAAAATATAACATAGCTGTTGCGGGCATTGTTGTGCAATAATCAAACCTTTTTTGTCGCTTTGAAAAAAAAACTCATTTTGTAACGACAGAAAACCTTAATGCAAAAAACCCATTTGAAATGTCATACTAAGTGTCGCAAACAGAACAGAAGACAAGTCAGGTTGCGAGTCATTGTCAGCTCCTTTCAACAATATATTTACATTCTGGGCGCCTTTGCGTTGTTGGTGTTGCATTGGAGAGTGCATTTTACATCTGTCATTGTCAATTCGAATATACGCAGGGCTGGCCAGAAGCTGGGAGAAGCGACGAAGCTGCGAAGGGCACAATGAGCGTTGAGCACAGATGTAGAACACAATATTTCGCTGACACTGACACACATTCTAAGCCGCTGTTCTTGCCGCTGTACTTGCGCCGTACGGTAATAGGAAACTTTAGTGTGATCAAGTATTCAAAAACAGCTAAAGACAGAGAGACAGACAGAGCAGGCGGCGACGAAGCAGTGGCACGAAACTGCAGCATTCACTGCAATTTGATTTGGTTCTAGTGTGAGCTGAGGGCGATGATGTTGCGGTTGTTTTTACTGAATGTCACAGAGTGAAAAGAAGAGGAAAATGAAAAACACCTCTCTTACTGCTCATGTGCAGAAAATCAGCGATTTGCAAACATTTGCATATGTTGCAAGAAGTCTTAAAATACGCCGAATCGATTCGCATGAAGTTGTTGGGTTTCATTGAATTTTTCAATTTTGAAAATATTGGTCAATTGAAATTGAAATTACATCAACGATGTTGTTTCTTTGTTGTTTTGTTACTTGAAACTCGTTTTAATCACCACCCCCAAAGAAATCATTTTTTTTTACAGATATTCTCTGAGCAAAGGATGGTAAACCATTCAAGAACATTTTTATAAGCAGGGAAAGGATTTTGTGGAAATTGCCTTTTTTGTTTGCTGCTAAATAGAGCATTTCTGATTGAAAATGAGCACGAATTAGGTCCTCCTGATTAGAAATATACCACTTTTATTTTGCCTTTTTTTGCCTTAAAAAGGCTGTTTGCCTTTTTCACCCAAAAATGCCTTTTTAGTGCCTATTTTACCTATAAGTGCCACAAAATGCCTTTTTCAAGATTTGTCGAGTGCCTTTTTATTTTTCTTTCGTTTTTAATATTTTCCCCCCTTTTGTTTCGCAAAAATACTTTGAAACAAAAACAAAATTAAGTGGCAACATTGCAATTTCGTTAACTTATCGATGTTTTTACATTAATTTAATCATTCCTATGCCGTTATTTTTTGTTGTGCAGTGGAAAATGTAACGAAAAAACATGCCAAAATCAAAAAGTTCGGTTAGCGCAAAAATTTTATTTCTTTTTTTGGGATACAAGTACGGCTTTTATACTTTTATATGAGAAGTTAAAATATGAATTTAAAATATGTGCCTACATTTCAATTAAAATATCTTAGTTTTAGTTTTTAAACTATCTTTGAAAACCTTGATGTTCCTTTTATTTTACAAAAAACGAGGTATAAATATTGTATGTTGCATACGTCAGATGAAATAAAATTATTAAAAAATACATACCGTTTCCCCTTTTTTTTTAGATTTTCTAGTATTTTTTTCTTATTTTTAAATGCCTGTTTTTGCCTTTTTAACCGTTTTTAATGCACTATTATGCCTTTTTAGGCAGTTTTTAGTGCCTTTTTGGCAGTTTTTAGTGCCTTTCCGTGCCTTTTGTGCTATTTTATTTTGCCTTTTTTATAGGTTTTTAGGTCCTCAAAATCCTTTCCCTGCTTATAAGTTAATATTACATTTAAAAATTTGTCTTAATTACACTAATCGTTAACACAAATTAAAGTTCCAATAATTGTTTTTGGTTTGTTGTTGTTTTCAGAAAAAAAGCGAAACTGCCAAAATTAAGTTGAATTTCACACCTAAGGGGCTTCGGAATTTAGTTTCTAAATATTATAACAAAACATCAAAAGCAACAACAATGCTACTATTAGCATTTAAATTGCGCGCTTGACATGGACGCGTAGGCCATCAGTCCGTCAATCATTAGCTCCAGCGAAAAGTTAAACAGTGGAAGGAAGGAAAATTGAGTTGAAGAACTTAATGCAGAGCCCAAGGAATGTTGACAGCTTTGCGGGAGGCAACGCGTGCTGAGAGTGCTTCAGCGCAGCGGCTGATAGGCGGCACAGGCACTGGCTGCTGCTACTGCCGGCTTGCGTAAAAGTTTAGCATAACTTTGGGCGCTTTTGCTGACGGAAACTCGCGTCAACTTGTCGCTGTCGCTGCCAGGCAGTGGTGACAACTTTTCACAATGAATTTCTATTCGACTGATCTCTGCTCGGTCTGTAGTGCCACAAGTGACCAGAGCGTGGAACTGCAACAACAATTGCCTTCAACAAATCTGTCAGTAGGTATGTGCGCAACTGTAGCGCTGAGGGCGCGCGCTTCCGCCTGCGCGTGTTAATTGGTGCTGTCATAAGCTTGCACTACCCCCCCACTGCTCTCCCCTCATCCACTCCGCGCAAGTTACTTTGGTAACGTTCATCGAAAGTGGCTGCATACCTTTTCGATTATATTTTTTTGCACTTTCATAGACAGGAAAATTACGTGATGAATTGGCCATTCAGCGGCGAGTGTCGGTCGGCCCGCCCCCTAGGGGCGACACAACAGCCAACAACAGGCGAAATAATTGCAAGTTGCCAATGGTGCTTGACGCACATGTTGCGCATACGAACAACGCACACCGAGACGACAAGCAATAGTTGCTGCGGAGGGGCGGAGATGGGAAGCACGGCTGCACCCGGGAGCCGTGCGCAACGATGATGATTTATTTGCAGCTGCAATTGTTGCAACGTGTTGAAGGCATTGCTGTCAATATGATTATTGCTGTCACTGCTTATTCCTGTTGCTTTTGGTGTTGTTGCTTTCGTGTTTATTGTTATTGTAATGAAGCGCCCTCGGTGAGTTTATACATTTAAATGATTATTTATAAAAAGAAATACAATGTTTTTTCTGCACTTTTCGCGGAAGTCACGTTTAAACGGAATCGCGTAAATTACAACAGCAACAACACGCGTAGGTAGCAAATAGCAATTGCATGTTGCATGCTGCTGCTGCTGTTGAATGGCAGCTGATTGATGGCAATCGCTTTGCGATAATGTAACACACGTTGCGTCAGCCGTGCAGGGCGCACTGAGCGAGAACAAGAACGAGAGGCGAGTATTGATGAAGTGTGTGGTTAGAGGGTGGGGAGGGGACAAACTGCATACGTTGCATTTAATTAACAGAGCCTTTGGCCACATTGGCCAGTTGTCCATCAGCAGAATGCATAGTATTGTTGTTGCTTTAGTTTCTTATATGCCAGTGGCAATAATTGTGCAGTCTGGCAACACCTCCACGTGCCATTTGAGCGAAATTGCATTTGGTGTTGTGATCAATTGCGGGGATAATTTGGAATTTGAAGAAAAAATATTAGATGGAAAAAAAAACAATTTATGTGGCGGGAAGAGAACTGCACGCAGCAACGGGCTACGATGTCGCCTAGGATGCATGCATGATTGACGAATTGCCTGTTGCCTGTCAATACTTCTTGTTGTTGTTGTTGTTATTCGATTAACTGATATTGTTGTTGGTTGCATTGGCACAGCATTTTTGTTGTTCGATTCACTTAGGCTGCTGTTCGATGTACGGTCGCTGCTGGCTCGGTTGCTCTCGACTTTTTTCCTCTTTTTGTTTCTGCAATCTTTGCTGCATTGCTACGATTTCTTCTATAGGGAGTTGTTGCTATTGCTGTGCTGCCATTCAGATTTTTATCTTGTTTTGTACGTGATTTACATTGCGGTTTCTTTTGCTCTTTCCGTCTCCGTGCCAGCCGCTGCCTTCTTCTCGTTCCACTGCATCAGCTACGCAATGATTTATGCGTTGAGGTTGTCGAGTGTGTGTGCAGTATGCTGAGTGTGTTGCTGACTGGAATAACAAATCAATGAATATTTTCTCGGCCCCCCTTCCTACTAGCGTTTTCATTTCTTTTTTCATGATGATTGAATATTCTGGGTTTATTTTGTTAAAAAGCACATAACGAAATAATTTAAATTTTCATTTGTCTGCTATCTAATTGCAGGTAAGCTTGTAAATTCGGGAAGCATGTTTTCTGTGTTTTGTTTTTTTGTTTTTGGTTTGCCAACAGTTGTCGATTGGGACATTGGTGTTGACTGTCATTTAATTGGGGGAAAAATGTGCTCGTAGTGTCTGGGAAAAAGAGTTGGTCACCAAAATTTTGTGACACATGTTTGTCCCAATAAAGTTTTGGGATACAGTGTCACAAAAATTTGGGACAAATGATTTTCATAAATGTTTATTTGCTAGAATTTTTAGTCTTTTTCGTCTCAATATTTAATTAGAACTTAGACTCACTGGAAAAAAATTAAATTTCGAAACTCTCAACAAATTAGGGATATTCACACCGAGCTCGTTTCTTTGTTAGTTCGGTACTCGGTAGTTTTGTATGTGTATTTTGTTTTTGTAAAAGTATCGAACTATCGAATTACCAAATAACAATTCTTCCTCAATTCTTTCGTTAGTTGGTAACACTGCAATCAGCTGTTCAATTTCATTCTATTCGCGCGTTGCACCTGTTTTGGCCATTTTGGGATTGATTTCTGTGCACGGTTTGCAACAAATTTGTACAAAATCAGCTATTGGAAACAACAGCTCTCATGTTGCCAGACTAACTAGACTATTGAAAAAAAGTATACTCACAGTTAAAAACTTTACCGAGTTACCAATTACACGAATTACCAAACTAACAAAGCCGTTGTGAATACCCCTATTGTTGCACATCTCAGCGAAGTTCTTATGTCAAAGTTCTTACGGCAAAATCCATAACCATTAGTCCAATGTTGTCGCAACTTACAAGCATGTTCGATTAGTACTGTTTTGACTGTAATTGACCTCAACCATCTCCCAAGCTGTCAAGAAACCATAACAACAGCAAACAGCTCATCATAACTAGCTCACCAGGAGCGCATTCAACCGACACTAGTAAGTGTGAAGTACCTGTTGCTGAATGTTGGTAAAAGTGAAGTAGTAAACAGTCAGCTCTGGCTCGCCGCGACTACACCGTCTGGGTTGTATTTTCTCAATATCGAACACACTCGAAATCAAATACACAAACATTTAGTTATGCTATAATATTGATGTATTGACACATTTGTATCTGCAGGTAGGCAACGCTCAGCCAGCGACCAGACGCGCAGTGGTGAACGGTGTGCGCATGGAAAGAATTTAGCAAATATTTGAATTGCTGCTCAAATACGAGCATGTGGCGCATTGAATGCGTTATTGACGACGACGACAACGACGATGATGATGGCAACGACTGGCGCTCAGGTTGTGGCCTGCTGATGATGGCCGCATTAACAGCGCAGCATATTTATTGTCGGCGGTATTTATTGTGGCATTGGTGTCAGCACAATTCACAATTTTCTGCCATGTGATATGCGAACGGCAACCGTGTGACAGCTGTGTGGTGCGTTCGCAGCGCGTCAACTAAGTTGACTGGCTAGCAAAGCCAACTAAGTACGCGGCGCTCGACACCTGAGACCAGTTTCCTTATGTGGACACTCATGTTTGTTGTATTATTTAGCTGCCAAAATCAAATCATCAAGAAGTCAACAATGATTTGTGGCGATATTAGTGTTGCGACTGAGAGAGACCGGGGATATTTAATAATTGCCGCTGGCAGTTTGTTGGCGCGCACAATGACGATTTATTTAGCGATAATGATTTATTTAGTGTAAGCCGACCTGACAGCTGTAACTGCAGTGTAAATGGAAGTAAACAACTGCAGCGAATTCGGTGAATGCTTAAGCAAACATTGGACGGTGGCGTTGAGATGTTGTGAACAAGTTTTCACCAACTAACGAATTTGTTGTTGTGCAAAAAAATACCTGGGGATAGCTTTTAGAGGTCATAAAAAAACTTGTGAGAAAAATTGTCAAATACAAAATTATATGCAAGGGGGGGTTATCCTTATAGGATAACAGGAGTTGGTTTAAGATGATAAGAATCCCATGAAGATTTCCCCACTCTTGCGTCAAAATTAATTACAAATAATTTAAATGAATTAATTTATGAAAAATTAAAATTACGTAAACTAAATTCGAACCGAAATCAGATATTCTAAACACTTTTGGGATGAATTCATACTTATAATATTTATGTGCATTTATGCAACAACTGCAATAAAGCAAATCAAAAAATCAAAATCACCAAAAAATTGTCAAAATTTTCGTGTGATTCCATCACGATTAATGCTCGATTGCATTTTTTTTATACGTAAATGAATTGGAATTGATTTTCGGGTGGCTGAAATTCGGCCAAACTGCGCCTAAAAAGGCGAAGCAGACAATCGAATGCAGCGGCAACGGTGTGGCAAGGCAAATTGCTGCCAACACGACGTATTTCATAATCAGAGCAGCGACACCAATAACCAATAATCCAAAAACCATATCGAGGAACGTGACAAACGTTGCAGAGGCAATGCTAAAAATCACGCAGATAATGAGCCGAAAGAGCTCCAACACGAACTGTGCGATGGAAATTATTATTTAAATTGGATTGTGAAAGGATTGTGAGTTGCCAAATTGGCATGTAGTGACAAAAGGCGATGCGAGCACTAGTTTTTACACTAAAAATCAGTTTTGGTGACAATTTGACGCGATCAATGCAATGCACTTTTATGAAAATTTTAAATCGAACCGATATCGGGTTTTATTTGAAACTAGTTAGTCTTTAGATGAATGAATCTGGTCTGGATCTGGTTGTAATAATAATGGGCACTCATGAAGACACACTAAGTGACTTAATGCAGAAAGCCCTAAACGACACATGGAGCTGGTGTAGGGCTGAAGGGTTATCAATCAACCCCGGCAAAACTACAATTGTACCATTTACAAAAAGAAGGAAACTAAATATTCCGAATCTTAAATCAATAACACGGTCATCCCCCTAAAGGAAGAGGTCAAGTATCTAGGCATCACTTTAGATCGAAAGCTCACTTGGGAACCTCACCTAAACTCCACACTTAAGAAGGCGACCAAAGCATTGTGGACAACAAACCGTAGCCTTGGCAAATCTTGGGGCCTATCACCCAAAATGACGCACAGGGTCTACACTCAAATGATCAGACCCATCATTCCATACGGTGCTCTAGTATGGTGGGGCAAAACAAATCAGAGCACAGTCATAAGAAAACTAAACAAAATACAACGGCTTGCGTGCGTCAGTATTACAGGGGATATGAAAAGGACCCCGACTGCAGGCATGGAAGCACTAATTAACCTTACACCTCTTCATTTAGCCATCCAAGAGGAAGCGCTATTGAGTGCACTCACACTACACAGGCACAATGGATACAAACAAGCCAACCTCACATGTCACCTGGGAATACTAAACCAAATAGAGAGTACTCTCTATAAAGCAGCTTGTCTTGACCTCATAGAACCCCAACTAAGTCACGTGAAGAAGTACATAATAAACTTCCCGACTAGGGAGATGTGGGGCAACAATCCAGTATGGTTAAACGACGACTCACAAAAATGGTACACCGATGGCTCCAAAACCTCTGCTAGTGTAGGAGCTGGCATAGGGGGACCAACAGTCAAAACATTCTTTTCATTAAGCAACGACACGTCCATATTTCAAGCCGAACTCTTTGCAATAATAAAGACAGTTCGGATCATCACCAAAGGCAATCCCAAAAGAGAAAAAATTACAATACTCTCGGACAGTTTTAAAAGCTTTGGACAGCTACTCTTTCTCATCGAAAACCCTCTTGGATTGCCACAAGGAGCTCAACAACCTAGGTACACGAAACCGTGTAGTTTTGGTTTGGATACCGGGGCATGAGGGCCATGAAGGCAATGAAATGGCTGACGCACAAGCCAAAAATGGAGCAGAGAGAGGGCCAGCCCCGATGTTCGGGTTTAGCAAAAAAGACCTGAAACAGGACATCCAAAACTGGACGCAAAAACGCAAACAGAAATACTGGAACAACTTGGAAGATCTACACCACTCCAAAAAGTTCCTAAGCTTCAACAGAGAGAGAGCTATATCTGCTCTAAATCTCAACAGAAGCCAACTTAGGACTCTATGTGGTGCTGTAACAGGCCACTTTTTTTGTAACAACCACCTCTACAAACTTGGTCTTACCGACAGCAGAACATGTAGATTCTGCCAGGAAGCTGACGAAACAATGGAACACATCATTACCAACTGTCCTGCCCTGACACACAGACGTGCAAAGTTTCTAGGGAAACATAGCCTCGGTGAAGAGGACCTGATGCAAATATCGCAGGAAGGTCTGATTCAATCAAGCATATAAAACACCAGATGATTTAAGGGGCACAATAAACCTATCAGGTTGCGGTGCGCAAGGGCTTGGCCCAACCCATAATCATTACATTACATTACAAATGAATGAAAGGGCACTCGATGGTTTTTCATGTGAAGAGAGACGAGCGACAGCTTGTCTGGTAGTTTGTTGGACAAACAAGAAACAGTCAAGTCAAGGACGATGGTTTACCACAGAGAGCAAGGGAAATGTCTGCACCAAGGAAAAATTTAAGGTCTGCTAGGGTAATGTCCTTAGCCACAAAAATGCCTTCAATGTCGCAACAACCTGGTGTCCAAATGAGAAGAATCTTATCAAAGTGTTTTGGCTTTGCCGACAATAAACAATTAGCAATTTAGCATTTTGAAGCCATGTAAGAATATTTGAGAACCTTAGTTGCCTTCTGACTTTTCTTGAATCACTGATTCAAAGCTATCTTTCATTTTCAATTTATTTATGGTTCTTAAGATTTAGAACAAAATAAATGTTTCACATACAGTTACCAATGAAAAGCAATTCCGAAAATCCAATTATCTTCTATGCGTGCGTCAAATACACCGTTGTGGCCCAATTCTGTCCAGAATAAGCTATCAACCGAAAATACGCAATTCATCAACGTGCAAGCCTGCTGGCAACAGGGTTAGAAATAAAGGCAATCGAACCCACAGCAACCACAACAATAAAACCTAAAACATAAACAGCCATTTACAACGAAGAATTTCACAAAATTAACTGCAGATGGAAAATTTTTATGCATTACTAAATGGAAACGCCGCAAAGCAGTGCGTAGAAAAGATTGAATGCGCACGAAACCCATTCTTAACCACGAAAATAAATTTAGAATGTAATAATAAATAATGCAGCAAACACTTTGGACCACAAATAGGCCCACCAACAACAACGATTGTGTTGCGCGCCGACCGCAGCCATGAAGCACATCCAAGTGAAATTGCCACAAACGAACTGAGGGGGGCGAAAGTGGCAGCCGGCAAGAAACGATAAAGCACTACAGCAAACACAAACAACAACAACACACCGCTGATAAGGCAATCAATAAAACAAATAAGTTTATTGATCCTCAACACACGCATACGTTCACACGTGCAGCTGTACAAGTAGATGCCGCACGGCGATAAATGCATGCAAACAAATAAAAATGTGTGGCAACTACGTGGAGTGCAACAACTGTTCAAAGCGAACACATTTCTACCGAGCCAACAATGTGTGACGAGTGGGGGCAGGGAGATGGCATAATAAATTTCAGGCTCAAGTGGCAGTATTTCGGACATTAAATATATATCCCCATATGCAATGCAAATGTATGCGCATGGCTGCCAGTGTGTGCGTGCGGTTTTCGAAAGGTCAAACAACAAATTTCTGATGTCTACATTTGTTTGCCAACGCTTGGTTCGAGTTGACTTGTCTCGATGTTGCTGCTTTTATTGTTGTTAATGTGAGTCAATTGATAAATGCTAAAGGTTTATGGTAAAAATACGGAGACTCGCAGTCAATCAGAGAGACGAAAGTAAAGAGAAATGGTAAATATGTACGTAGTCAACGAAGAGTGAGAAGGTCAACTGAGGCATATTTGTGGTATTTATTACCTGTCAAGCTACAATTCAATTCCTACAATTCTCAGCTGCAATTTAACTCTTGCAACTCTAAAGTTCTTCCTGTCTCTTATTTATGTTTTAAATAAAAATTTACACATGTACGACGATATGTATTCCATTGTCGCCAACACCCTCTTTCAGTAACCAAACTCCCTGATGTGATTTGAAAAATCCGTATAAAAGCAATGAAATTCATTCGTAATGCAAACGCGCATGCGACGTCATTTAAATTCGACTTTCCATAAACATTTCAGGTGACCCAATTTCTCGTAAGCAGACGACAAGACCGTTTTACTCTCGTACGGCACCTGCGGCGTTTCTGCATTATTTACGTTTTCATGCGAAGCTTCGTGCAACATTCATGTGTCGCGACGCACCCAGTCCGGGCGACGAACGGGCGTTGGGCGCAAGTCGTACTTGCGTATGGAAATGAGGCGCATATGCCTGTCGCCTGGCGCGCGTGAAACAGACGGCGGCCGCATAAACCAACCCTTGACGATCTATGTGAAAAGACAAACGCAGCAGCAACAACAAAAAGAAAAACAAAATACAATAACAAAGAAATTCAAGCTAGCAAGCCGGAACTCCAAAACAATTGCAGCATTTCTTTTACAACAACAGCGCAAAAATGGCCAGAATTCCAGCACACACAAGAGTACAACGCCAACAACACAAACGGCAGCTAAGGGAAACACTTGCTGGTAGTTTTATAGAATTTTATTGCGCCTACATAAATGTGGGAGCGGCGTGTTTGTGTGCGTGTGCGGGCGTCTTTCGAACAACAGAAACCACACAGACGGCTGGCGCTAGATGGCGCTGCCAACGGTGGTAATTAAAATTTGTGTCCTTTTGATTACTCGCATTTCCTGTCGCCAACCGACGTTTCCCAACTCCGTTCAACCGCCAACATCCATTCGACTGCCCGCTTGTTGTTTGCGGTTTCCCTTTTGTCGCCGTTTTAAAGCTTTCGTAATTAGTGCCGAGAGGAAAGAAATTTCAATTAGAGTTACGATTAGACACAAACGCGTGGCACTGGCCACGCTGCAGTGTTGCCACACAAGGCGTGCGAGCGCGTTCCGTGTTCGAACCTGGCGGACAGCGGACCACCGACTAACGTCGTTGCGGTGGCACAGCGTGTGGTGTCATCATTTATTTTTATTCATTTCTGCTTTTTAGTGAAATTATGCAAACAGATTTATCAGCATTAAATTGAAATATTTAGCATGTCTTGAACCAACACTAAAAGCATCACAATTTAATTCTCTCAAGGGAGTCGACTCGATCAAGGGGAGTGGTGCGGTGACTGGACTTAACCCACATTTGCATTTGTAATGTGTTCAATGCACTTTAAGGGTGGTTTAGGTTTTTGCTGCACAAATTCAAAAACTCGCTGCCAGTGTGTTTGTATGTGTGTGCTTAGATAAAGCAGCGATAATTGTCGAACCAATTCTACTTCGGGGTTGATGGTGTGTACGGAAATTTGCTTTGTTTCACTTCACATTTATGCCTCATTTGACGGTTATATCGGGTGTTTTTTTAGAGGTATAGAACTTCGAATTGAAATAAAACACAAGAAAATCGTTTTAATGTCCATCAATTTGGCTTTATTGGAAGGATAATTTAATGCCATTAATGTTTAAATATGATTTTGGGCATGTGGCCGCCGCGGCTGGCTCGAATGAAGCCAATTCTACAGGTCCAATTTTCAACCACTTTTTCGAGCATTTGGGGCCGTATGTCGGCAATAACGCCACGAATGTTGGTTTCCAAGTCCCCTAACGTTTCTGGTTTGTTGGCGTAGACGAGCGACTTCACATATCCCCAAAGAAAATAATCCAATGGTGTCAAATCACACGATCTTGGTGGCCAATTGACAGGTCCATTCCGCGAAATTATGCGCTCATCGAATGTTTCCTTCAATAAATCGATTGTGACGTGCGCTGTGTGGCATGTAGCGCCGTCTTGTTGGAACCACAACTCATCCACATTCATGCCATCCAATTCGGGAACAAAATAGTCGGTTATCATGGCTCTATACCGGTCTCCATTAACGGTAACTGACTCCTCTTCTGACTGGGTCCTCTTCAACATTTTGCTCTACAGCGGCAATTGTTTCTTCGGTGCGCACTGTTCGACGTCTCTGCGGATGCGTATTATCACATAGAGTAAACGTAGTGCGAAAACGACCCATGGTTAACCGAATTAATTGCTCTGATGGACGATTATGTCGACCATAAAATGGACGGAGCTTGCGGTAAACTTCGCGAACTGAACCATTATTTTCGAAATAAATTTGCACGATTTGCAAGCGTTGTTCTTTTGTCAACCTGTTCATGATGAAATGGCAAACCAAACTGAACATAAATGACATTAGAGTTGCCAGATTTGACCACAAAATGCCAGTTTTATCTCTATTCGAAAAACAAACCTCTAAAAAAACACCCGTTACATAATAAATAAGTGGTTTAGTGTCACAATTTTGACAAGTTTTCTACACTTTTTAGTGCATTCGCTGCATTTTGCGTAGTGTGAGAAGTGTGGATTTGTCATGGATTAGCAGCCTTTTCGGTATTCTCGTACATGGATTGGTTGAACAGCTGATATGTACTCTATGCGACAAGCATTGACATATTCGTCACAAAAGTGGACGTGTCACAAAACTGTTGCGATTCACATATTCGGAAATTTTTAAAGCGAATGGATTAACGAATGGTTTGATTGCAAGTAATGTTATGAGAGAAATATTTTACGGCAATTCTTCATTAATATTGATGCTTATTTCTTAGACTTCGGCAAGAACGAGTAGTTTTGCAAGCCCTGACGGACTTATTTATGACCTCTTGAAGATTGCCTCTAAAAGAATGTGCTTACTCATCTTTTGAAAAGTTATTTCATTACTAGTTAGTTGAAACCGGTGGCTCAACATTGGTTCAACGATTTTTCTGATGATCTGACAAATATATGCGGCATGTACCATTTCGAAAATGTCTACTTCTGGGCATTTCAAAGCCCAATTGAAATTGCATATACCCTGATTTTTTAATGTAGCGCATTAAAAAGCCTGATAGGTTCCAATTTGATGTTAGCGTCCTTCACTTTCAAATTCAACAATCTTTATTGATACAAAACAAAAGTGTGACAAAAATAAAACACAGTGTTGTAGCATTTCGTTAACGAATGCGCAAAAACCTGCAGATAACATTTTTTCGCGGTTGCACCTGAACTATTTACGCCATGAAGTGGGAGCCGATCGTTGTTTTTTTGCGCAATTGATATGTTTTGCGTAAGCAATGAAATTAGCCCAAACCTTTTCATTATCGAAAAAATAAAATAATTTACAGAGCTAATAGAAAATTAATTAAATAGATAAGATACAATCTGTACCAAAAGTAACAGGAATGGGCAAATAAATCATCGTTTATATGTATGAAAGTGTCAACATAAGAAGAATTATGGCCACTGTTCCCGCTCCTGTTTGAACTTGATTCATTTATCATAGACGAAAATTTCACTTCCAGGCCCTGTCCGACATGATAGACTCACACAAATTAGGCGCAAATACGTGATTTCAACAACTAAGTCAATGTAATGTTATTAATTTCTTATCTAATTTGATCGATGCGCCCCCCTCCGTGACCGCAACTACGCGCATCACATGCGATCGCGCGCTGCTGATTGCTGCCGACGGTGTTGCTGTTGCGAAATTCCGCGGCAATGGTGTGAGTCCCACCCACCTTGCCAGCGCCCTGCTGACGCACAACAGCGCCCCGCTGACGCACATCCGCGCCCATTGCCGCCGCGTCAAAAGGCCCCACAAAATTCGCGCTATCTAAGTGCTGATTTTCGCTGTTGGACTTTATTAAACGTCCTCAGTGTAATTTGCACAACAAAAACAACTGCAGACATTCTTATCATGGGCCAATGTGAAAATTCGCACGTCGCTCCTAGCTGCGGATTTTTGTGGCAATAGCGGTGCGATTTGCCAAAGCGACGTCAGGTGTTTCGGCTTAATTGTCGCACCTCACGTTGGTGATGGCTGTTTGCAGCGTTCATAATTTATAATTCGCGTGTTTTTCTATTATATTTTTTCGTTGGGTTTTGCTAAAACAATTATTTCTATCATGTTGAACAGACAGATTTTGTGCTAATATTTGCTGGTTTAGTGAGTGGGATTTTATACTTTTTGCTTACGCTTAATTTTTTGGATGAGGTGAATCTTGGCAGCTTTGGCAGCAATTTCATAGGGAGCGGTCCACGGTTGTTCTTATGGGTATTTAATTAAAATTCTTTAACCCACATTGTATGTATGTTAAATTTTAAGTACTTTACTGGCGTTCTCAGCGGTGGTTCTGGTTCAGTGGAATATGGGCGACGTTTTTTACCAACCGTTTTTTTTTTTAAAGAATGGACTAAAAATGCAATTAAATTAAGTTATTATGCAAGCC
Source organism: Melieria crassipennis (assembly GCA_963668005.1). Classification (NCBI taxonomy): domain Eukaryota; kingdom Metazoa; phylum Arthropoda; class Insecta; order Diptera; family Ulidiidae; genus Melieria; species Melieria crassipennis. The sequence goes on along the minus strand of OY764963.1, from coordinate 92,553,493 downwards.
TGCCTGCTGACAAACGGACGGACAGGGCTAAATCAACTTTTCTGGAAATCCTGATTAGAAAAATAAACATTTGCCAATAGCGATCACGCTTCCTTTTGCACGTTACATAAACTCCTGAAGTATAGTAAACGGTTTGAGTAAGGACGAACTCGAATTGACGAATGATACTCGTATAGTCATCAGGAAGGTCGATGACTACGGCGGACCTCTGGACAACAAATCCTTTTCCTATGGGGAACGACAAGAGGCCGGAATCCGCGAATTTCCAACCGGCGGAATTCTGGTATACTGCATGCTGGTATCTTCTAGAAGATGTTTACTGTTCGTTCAAAAAAAAAGGTGCTTTAACATTTCATAACATTTTTAAAGCTGTTCAATTTATTTGAATCAATTTGCAGTGCATATTATAAGAATTACTTTCAAACTTTCGCTTTAAAAAGTAATTTTTTTGATCAATTGTTGATGCATTCAAAGCATTCAGAATTTTTTTTTATTTTAACATCAAATTTACGGTAACAACAATTAACATAAAAAACATCTAAAACAGTAAGGTTCGTAATTAAGCGTTAAACATTTTCTTGTTTTTAGTTAAAAGAAAGATTTTTGCAATAATTATTTTCAACTTAGAATATATTTGCACTCTGCAGACTGTAGCGCCTTGGAAGGGAGAAAAATTGCTTAATTTGAGTAGTCCAGGCAACCCTGTACTGACAACACGGCCACTAAAGCACGCGTTAATATACCGTTATGTTGCTGAAAACTTAAAATCAAAAAAAATACCCCTCACAAAACGAGTTCTTCGGCCGTTCAGCCAAAAATCGTTTCTTGCGCCTACACTCACCTTGACTGGCTTGTGAACGTTGCGGTTGCGCCAAAAGCAACAACAGCACAAATCCAAGTAGCTGCCGTGTCCGTGCCCACATTTTCTTGCTGTTCTCGTCCTGAAGTGCGTCTTTCTGGCGATTGTGTTCGTATCGCGCCGCGGATATGCTTCACCGCAGCCAGTTATTGTTGGAGATCGAAAATCGTCCAATGCGTACGTATATTTTTTTCCCCGCTAACCGTTTTTTACACTTTTATCATTTTACATTTCATTCACGCTTTTTGCCACATTTTTTTCGACGGTTTCATGCACTTACATCCGCCGCCCGCCTTCACTACGTTGTGTATTCAGCGAGAAGTCGAGTCAATAGTGCAACTTTCTTTATCGGCTTCGCTAATAATTCGAAAAGCGCATTTTCTCGTTGTTGTTGTTGTGTTGAGCCGGCTTTTTGCAATTCAACAACACACACACACCCCCACGCAAGCTCGCTTACACGCGCCGCAACAACAATTTTACTATTATTAAACAATTCTCCTCGTCGCGTTTTTCACTTATTTTATTCGCATAAACAAACGCGCCCGCAACAATAACAACAACAGCGCGCCACTGATAAGCAAAGGCAGCACACCGCCACAACTTCACGCGTATCTGTCAGATAAACGCAGCCGTACGCTGTTTGTCTTGCTCGCACCAACGCGTCAGCAACCAGACGCAACGAAGCACGGCACTTCGGTTGCACCACTCTGCCGCCACCCCAACGCTGCGCCGACGAAACAATTGCAGACAACGACTACGACAAAATTCATTTTTCGTTACCCATAAAACTGAAATTGCAAACTTTTTGCTTTGCCAAAAGCACAAATTCAATTCCGGCCGAATTCGATTTTCAGCAATTTGGCGACAATTTCACTCTCTCAACAGACACCGTTGCACTTTTCATTCAAGAAATCTTGTCGTTTCGCAAAACGCCGCTACGCGAACCGCTCTCAAGCGCCACTACAACCAAACGCCATCTTCGAATCTTGCAGACTGAAATTTTCAGCAGTCGCCAGTCGCGGTTGCGGCTGCAGCCGGTGTTGGTGTTGGTGTGCGGTCGAGCCAACAGTAGGGGAAATGGGCGCACGACTGGTGCTGCCAAACTCATTCAAAACATTCCAATAACGTGGCATCACTAGCATCAGGCAGACATAGTCAACTGTGAGCGGTGCTGCGTGGATTTTGAAGTATAGATGGCGCTGTGTAACATATCAGTGGCGATTATTGCATTCCGTTCAGGCTCGTTAACACTGAAACGACCATTGCTGTTATTTTGACGGTTTTTCATTTTCAAATATCTGTATATTTTTTTTAGTATTTCTATTAACCTTTGCTTTGATGACTATTATTTTTTTATCGGGTTCTACAATTGGTTAGGGATAGGGTTCTACCATGACACACAAAATAAAGGTGCCAATGCTTCTTCTCATCCACCATGTTGCGCATCTGAGACTAAACAATTTGTTGTTAGAAAATCTCTTGAACATTTTTTTAATACTACAATGTTTTATCACATAGTCACAGTGAAATGCTTATTCTGTGTTTACTTTAAAAAGATCTTAAAATTCTTCGAACCTTAAATAAAACGAATTTAATAATATTTTGTATCGAAGTGGCATCAAGACTCAAGCTTTTTACGAATACGAAGAACGTCAATCAGCACGTTTAGTGTCCAAAAATTTTACAACGGTTCTACCTTTATTTTTTATATCATTATATCATATACAATTACAATTAGCCAAATCCGATGTGTACTTTTCGAGATATCAGCGAATATAAAATGTAGTCTTTGTAGGTATCAAAGTCTTACGGTATTTCTAGTGTTAAAAAACTGCGTTGAGTTCGGTTTGAGCACGATTAAACTAACCTTAATCTTGTATTTTGGGAAAATTTTGCCCAAACGCGTTTTTAGCTTAGCGTTGACAATTATTTTTTTTACGTATATTTAGCCTTTTGAAAATTGATATTGTAGCTCCACCAGGGGCTCCCCCATTAAACAAGTAACGAATCTACAAATTTACATTATTTCCGCAAGCAACATTTGGACTGTGTGTGTGTTTTTTGTTTTTCGTTTCCCGGGGAATCCCCAATCTGCACAAATTTTGTGTATAGCTCTAGCAACATTTGCGACAATAACAGCTGCACAGTATGCGTTATTTTTTTAATTTTGGGGAATCCCCACCCTATGTACACTTGTTGTGTTCGTTACTTTTTGAATTGGATTCGTTACTTTTTTTTTACAGGATGAAGGTTAAAGATCCGATTAACAGTTTGTGTCCATAACTGGACTACAATGAATCGCTCTGAGAGAAACTTGTTTGATCTCTAAGGTCGGTTTTATTTTGACAAGGTTTTGCGTCTCAGGGACATATTCTTCGTTAATATTCTCTTTCAAAACATGTTTAGAAGAAGACTAGAAAGATTGGAGTAAACTTTTTGCGGATTAAACTCATTGTGCGGACTAACTCATTGTGGCACTTCTTCACCTGATTAAAATATGAATTAAGCAGCAACAACGCGAATTCCGGCGTTTGGTATTGGACGATGCTCACATTTCATCTGATCTGAGCTTGTAAACGGTCAGTTTTTCTAAGCGAGACTTACTGTAAATACCTGAAAATCCTTTATTGAAATGATAGACCATCAAATTTGCTTTTTGATTTGTTTTTTATTTTTTTGTGTTTCTTTTGTTGTTTTGTTGTTTTTTTCTGGTTTTATGTTTTGTGTTTTTTTTGTTAGTATTTTGGTTTTTTGGTTACAGGTTTATTCTGGGATTTTTCTGCTTCGAGGCGTCTATGCGAATTCCAACAATACTCGATCCCTGCTGCACGCACTCAGTGTGCGGCAAGTGTCAGAGCGGTGCACTCCATCCGCCTTGGCTCCGAAGCGTTGGCCATTTCCTCCGGACAGAGCGTTTGGCGCCGTCGGGCTGCGAGCGGCCGGGCGCACACATTCCAATCAGTCGAATTGCGATCCGATCAAGTGTTGCAGGAATAGTACATGAGACGCCTCAAAAACAGAGGGTGGGCAAGGAAAGTCACCACATTTCCGGAGGAGAGTGTCGTGACGAATTCGAACCCGAGGAGGAACGCATGTGATGCGTGTGGAGCTGGCGTGCCAGACGCTCGATGCTGCAGTGCGGTCGGACCGTCTGTGGCATCGCTTGGCGTGCCAATTGTACGAATGGCGACGCGTAGCCATCGTTGTACAATGTGTTATCAAAGTCTTGAGCGTTAAAAAACGCTTAATGTTGGTTGGTTTTGCCACCCGCTAAGTTGCTGCCAGCATGTTGAGCACTTCTGCATAGGCGCGGCGGCAGCATGACGCAGCGACAAGAGCTTTGTGACCGCGCAACCAGCGCACGCCCACAAGTCTGCCGCGCCCGAGGGCGGACAGAGCTGCGAGCGGCGCCGGTGGCGGCCACATTGCACTTGCAACACAACGCCAAGCCACAGCGCACACGCCATTGCAAAACTCAAAACGCCTAGGCAGCATTTCAACGGGCGACGGGGTTTTTTTGCCACATTCACGAGCGGGTACGCGGCGGCAACGCAGTCGCTGTCAATGTAGCTTCATGGCAACAAAGCCAGGGTAGTTGATAGTTGCAATTGGGGGAGCGGCAACAACAAACGAAGGAGCGCTCACGCGCTTCAGCATTTGCCGCACAACTCCCCCACTCCAACTTCAGCTCACACCCGAAATCGAGTGCCATAAAGCCGCTGAGCAACTGTTGCCACCGACGCGGCCGCAAGCGAATGGAAGCGGGTTTTGAACGGATCGTCGGTACTGCAGAGTTGCGTGTAGCCGCGCGCCTAAGGCCGGAACACTTTCCGCGGCATGCGGCTGTAGTGCGCCACCTTGACGCCGGCCAGTGCAGCTGCTACTGTGTGCAAAAGCCGCGCCGTATACACGCTCGCACAGCAGCCAAAGACCGCTGTGGTGCGTATCCACGACACAGCTCATCAGATGGTGGGGGCACGAGCAGCAGGCGACACCGGTGGCTACAGGGTGGGCAGCAATCACAGCAGAGCAAAGTGCTTAGCACAGCACACGACTTCACGCTGGCGACTAGGCAGTGCCGACGGGCCGCTCGGTTGTGGTAAGCGTATAGCTTACCGTGTTGACAAATGTTGTATAAATACAAATATTCACAATAGAATTCGGGCGCTTCTATTAGGCGAATTGGCGTTCATAGCCAGAGGTAGCCGCGCTTGTGGAAGCGCTGCGTGTGGAATGGTAAAATTTTGAAGTTGATGGTGACGCACCATAATGACGGCCGCAGCTTGCGTCCTTGACGGCGCAAGCAGCCGACCGCTTTGGCGTTCAAATTTTGACTGTGGGTTTGGAGGAGGGAGGGGAAGCTTAAAGGCTACGGAATGCGCTACGTTGTTGTGTGGTAGCGGCAACTGTTGCCGTTGTCGTTGCAGTTGTTATTGCTACTGCCGATGCCAACGTCTGTTGTCTTGCTTGTTGTTCCGGTTGGCACTGCTACGTTGACGTCTTCGGCTGCGGCGTAAGCTGCTGTGAGCCGCACGCGCTGTCATCACGAGCCGCATTCGGTGTGTGTGATGACGCGCGGCCCTGTCAGTGTGTGGTGTGCGTGGTTTGTCATCGATAGGTTGCTGGTGTTGTTGTTGTTGTCGGCGATATTGTGCGCGGCAGTTAAAGCCGCGACAGCGAAATTTGTTTGGACGCTTTGTTGGTTTCCTACTGCTCGGCGCCGTCGGTGCCATCCTTCTTGCGCTTGCGACACTGGTCGAACGTGTGGCCACGGAAGTTGCAGTAGGTGCAGCGCTTTGTGCCCTTGGAGCCACGCACCGGCCCTGACTGCTGCGCTGCCTCGCCTTCCATGTTGTTGTGCTCGATGATGCGACCCTTCTCCAGCAATTCGCGGAACGTTGTGATGTCCTGGCGCGCGATGTGCTTGCGATATTTGATGTTCAGCAAGCCGTAGATGAGGTCCAGCTCGGTCTCCTCGTCGTGGCGATTGTCCGGCAGCTGTGCGAGCAGCGCCCGTTTCTGGCACACGAACGTGTCGATTGCCACATTGTCGTCCTGCTTCTTCTCGAAGATCTCCATGTACACCTGGTAGGCGGGCTTCGTGGGCGAGAAATGATCGCGTATCAGCGCGATGGCGTCAGCCCAGGTTTTGGCCTCCTTGCGCACACCCTGCCACCAAGTGGAGGCCAGGCCGTAGAAGAGTAGCGACAGCCCTTTGAGTGCGTCCTCGTCGCTGATCAATTCAATCTCCTTGTACGTGATAATTGAGGTGATGAACTCCTCGACCACGTCGTGATCGCGCTGGCCGCAGAAGCGGCTGGTGCAATTCGTGAAGCTGCCCTTGGTCTGAATCTGGGCGGGAGTGGCGCTGGCGCCGCCAGCTACGGCGGCGAGCCGCACCGACTCGATCAGCTGCTGCAGTTGGTCGGCGGTCATTTGCACCACGGGCTGCGTCATCTTGACTCACTACTCTGATGGAAATCGTTAACGGGGCTGAGGCGTTGATGATGATGTCAGCGAGAAGCGCACACACAAACACACACTTGTATCTTCCGTTTATCGATGGTGCTTAGTTGATTTGTTGTGGTTGTTTTGTTGCTGTGCTGGAAACAAGTTGTTGGTTGAGCGGAGCAGCATACAAAGCCAATGAGTGCTGGCGAATGTTACTCGGCTGCTTGCTACCAGTTATTGCGGTCGTCGTAGACTGACTGGCCGAACTCATGGCTGGGCTTTTTATAGCGAAAGTGGCGAGCGGGAGCAGAAGCAAAAGAGTATGTGGTGGTTAAGTTCGCCGCACGGAGAGTGACGCTCAGAATGCCGGTATTGGGGCGGTCCGCTGATTGGGGCAGTTGCGTAGACTGCGTAGATGGCGCACATAAGAATAGGTTAGGCAATCATATTTTTTATGAAGTGTAAAAATCCTTACGAATCGATTTAGAATACGTCGGAGCCTCTAATTTTGTGAGATGTTTGTTGAGAAAATGCATGCGCCAAGATAAGCGAGAAGAGGGAGGGAAGCAGAGATGGACTCCTAGATCCCTTAAGGGAATGTGGGGGCTTCCATGCCAAATAAACGAATGCGATTGCACCTGCGGTTAGCTGCCGAACAACTGAACTACGGTTTAACTTTGTAAAGGAATCTAGGAATTAAATTGTAGGTGAGTAGGTAAAGTTGTGTATAGTTAAATTCTTCAGGTGCTACAATATGGAAATGCATTTCAACAGCTGCAGGGTGTCATTGCACCCGACACTGCTGGACGGCTTGTTTCTCCGCCTTGCCATGATTCACTCGTGCCGGGCAAAAATTTGCCGGTAGGCAACGGTGCATTGTTTGTGCTCTCTTGCTGATGTGGTTGAATAGTTGGCGTTGCGGTCTATGTGGCGGTATATATGTACAGAAATAGGTTTGTTTATTTGTTGTTAATGTTCGAGTTCTTAGAAGGGAGTTTCTACATATTGTGAAATGCGACTTTAGCAAATTGTTTTCGCACTCAATAGTTATGAAAAAGGCTATAATCCAATAAACAAAACAGACGAGCTCGGCAATCCGGGGTTTTATAATTAAGTGTTTCCAATTGTTTAAAATTACTTGAAGCCTGAAGCCAGATTTCTGTTATGTTGATCCGAGAAATATCGATCGTAGTCTCATATTTCACATGAAAAAAATGTATGTATGTTGGTAAATTTATGGGCATAGCGCCAGAAGTACCCGCAAGTACCTATTTTTCGTGATATCATTTACGCCTATAAATACTATAAAAAAATAAGTGCACACATGCATATATACATAAACATATTTACATTATTTAATACTGCCACCAAAATTGAAGTTTGTGATAAGGAAGTCTTATCATGTTTCTATCTGTTTTCAACGGTGAATTTCTATACAATGAGTACTTATAGTACATACTTACATACATATATGCATGTACATTTGCCTGTAGTCTTGTATGCAGGTATCTGCAAAATACCGCAATTATTCGCGAGAGACCGCATACACTGCATTAATAACAAAAATTAATTTCTTTGAGTTTCTGATTTTTTTTTAATAATATAAATTTACACATACTAACAACAAAATTAAGTATTGGAGGCCAGAAGAATGGTGTCATTTTTATTGCTGTAATTTTACCTCCGCAGTTAAAGGTTATTGCAACAATAGTGTGGTTATGTACAAAACAGTAAATATGTATGTATACATAAACAACATATAATTATAACAAGTCTAACCAACTGAATAGCTGATGTGTCGCCGCTTTCCGTTTTTATAAAATTCGTTCTCTGACGTTGTTTGTTGTTGATTTCGCTTTAATTGCCACTGCACTTGTTGTCGCCCCCTATCGCTGCGACCTTGCCGGCTGACGCATCAACGCGCAGCAAGTGGGCATTTCACAACAGCTGTGAGCAGAGCATTTGGCGCTTTTCGCCGCAATCCAAAGCGAAACTGGCGCTCAGTTTCATTTGGTCAGTGGAGAACGTCAGAAATTTTGTCGCACTCATTCGCGTATTTTGTTGTACGATTTTCACAAACAAATATAAAAATCATTGAAAACCTTCGTTATGGCTGCCGGTCGCATGTCCGAGGAGCAGTTCGAGCGTCTGTTGGCCACCATTCGCGCCCTGGCCCCCACTCACACGGAAGCGGAAGCCGCCAAGGCGAAAAGCAGCCTGGCCAACTGCATTGTACGGTTTGCGGGGCAACGCGATCAGGACGCTGTCGAAGCGTTCATAACCGCCGTCGAGACATACAAAGACATGGAGGGTATCAGCGACAAGGACGCACTCAAGGGGCTGCCACTGCTCTTCGTCGGCATTGCAACGACGTGGTGGAAAGGCGTGCGACGCGACGTGCACACATGGGAAGATGCGATGAACATGTTGCGCGATAATTTTTCGCCCACCAAGCCGCCGTATCAGATCTACATGGAGATTTTTGATGAGAAGCAGGAAACCGCCATGGCGCTGGATACGTTCGTGTGCCAGAAGCGCGCACTGATGGCCAAGCTTCCGGAGGGGCGGCACGACGAGGAGACCGAGTTGGACTTTATCTATGGACTGCTGGATATGAAATATCGTCAGCATATACCGCGTCACGAATTCAAGACGTATCGAGAGTTGCTGGAGAAGGGGCGAAACTTGGAGCGGCATCGAAATGGACGTTACTAATAGGCTGAGGGAATGGGAGGCTCTCATGACAGCAGGGCCAGCTGTCAAACGAGAAGCCATGCAATTAATGTTAAATTGAAACATGTGTGTCTCATTTAGTTCAATAAGCTATTATATTGATCGTAAATATATAGTTATAGTTTTATTATTAAACAGTGTTACAAAGGCTGCAATAATTAAATTAATCACTTATTAAAAGTATTAAATTTTATTTTTCAAATCAAGGGAAATAACGAATTTACAAGCGGACTTATGAATCTTTCAGTAGTTATATTGCTCTGCTATGAAAGGATTTGGGCGCAAGTTATAGATGTAATACATTATGGTTACGTTATACTTAACCCTCATGGTTAAGTACGTTTTATTGAATCGAAATAAACTATATGAAGCGTTTAAGCTCCGCGTCCTTGGAATACGAAAAGTTATCTTGGCAAATTTTCTACTAATTTTTTCTGTCAGTTATTTTTCCTTCTTGAGTTTGAAAAACCAGTAGATATTGAAAAAAATTATTAGATGCTTCATAAGCACAACGGAAACAGAATCGAGTTTATAATTTTCTGTATGGAAGTGAATGCCGAGCACAAGAAACTCTGAGCTTTTTCCTTTGCTTTTTTATTTTCCTTTTCAATGAATTAACTTTCCGAACCCGCAACTTTTCCTTGTGGAAACAATTAATTGCTCTGTAGCATTCAATGCAACGGTGCGCTGAAACACTTTTCCACATATGCAGGGTTGCAACTGTTTACACCGAAAATGCGCATTCCCGAGGATTGCGGCCGCATTTTCATGTACTTTCCGTTACGCTGTAAATAGTGAACCCTGTCGTTCTGTGTCGAACGGTAGTATGAATTTGACAGCGAAATGACAGCTGCTTGTGGCTCCGTTGCATTTTGCAAATGGCGGCGGTGGCCCTCTGAAAAGGTTGGTTTGGTTTTTCGCTGTGCTGTGGGATTGTTCAATTTTGTTGATTTGACGCGAAAAAAACCGAAATTAGCCACAAAATGAACGCGGAATTAATTGTGTACGCAATGCAAGTGTGTGGTAATGAATGAAATGTGTGAAATTGCGTAAAACACAGTGTGTAGTGAGGGTGCGCAGAAGTTGCCTTGTCAGCGGAGCACCCGCAAATTTGCTATGCGCAGTTCGGCTATGCGAAATTGCTGAACTGAACTTTTACATTTTCATTGCAGAAAACAAATTTCCGCACTGGGCAATTGTATCGTCCTGACCTTTGTCGTTCCCCTCCTGTCCCCGCATATTGCTTGCTTGACGTAGAAGCCTGTCGCGGTTGCCGCAAACATGACTACCAGCAGCGAGGATGTGTTGCTGCAAATGGGTGAGGTGCGCTACAAGAAGGGCGACGGAACCTTGTACGTGATGAACGAGCGTCTGGCCTGGATGGCAGAGAATCGCGACACGGTGGCGGTGTCTCATCGCTTTGCCGATATCAAAAGTATATAGTTTTTGCTGGAAATTGGTTGGATATTGATTTTTCTACTTGAATTTTCGTTTTGCAGTGCAAAAAATCTCGCCCGAGGGCAAGCCCAAAGTTCAACTGCAGGTGGTGCTGCATGATGGTAACAGTTCGACGTTTCATTTTGTAAATCGCAATGGGCAGCAGGCCATGCTGGCCGATCGTGATAAGGTAAAGGAGCTACTGCAACAACTGCTGCCCAACTTTAAGCGCAAAGTGGACAAAGAGCTGGAGGAGAAGAATCGCATACTTTCCGAAAATCCGAATCTGCTTCAGCTCTACAAGGACTTGGTCATCACACAAGTGCTGACCAGCGAGGAATTTTGGGCAACGCACGCCAAAGAGCACGCACTGAAGAAGATTAACAAAAAGCAGGACATTGGTTAGTACGATTTATATAATCCTTTAACTTTTTCTGTACCGGTTACTTCGGTTGTAGGTGTTTCTGGCGCGTTCCTTGCGGACATCAAACCACAAACCGATGGCTGCAATGGCCTGAAGTACAACCTCACACCTGACATAATTCACTGCATTTTCAAGACATATCCCGCCGTTAAACGAAAGCATCAGGAGAACGTGCCAGCCAAGCTCAGTGAATCAGAGTTCTGGACCAAGTTTTTTCAGTCGCATTATTTTCATCGCGACCGCATCACTGCCGGCTCCAAGGACATCTTCACCGAATGCGGTAAAATCGATGATCAGGCGCTGCGCGTTGCGGTGCAACAGGGCGCAGGCGATCCGCTGCTCGACCTGAAGCGGTTTGAGGACGTGCCGCTGGAGGAGGGATTCTGTAGCGTGTCGGGCGATCGAAACGTGGCCAACAGCGGTAACATTGTGCACCAGAACATGATTAAGCGCTTCAACCAGCACTCGATCATGGTGCTGAAGACGTGCACCGATGTGTCGGGCGGCGCTGCAGCTACCGGTGCTGCTGCCAATGGCACAGCTAATGGTCCGTTGTCTGGTACAAGCAAAAACAAAGACAGCGTTGTCAACGGTAATGTGGAGAAATCGAAGCACGGCAAGGAGAGCAAGAGCCATCATGACGCTACAGCCAATGGCAGCGCAAGCGCTGGAACGTCGGCTAACAGCGGCAGTCCTGAGAAGCCAGCCAAGCGACAGCGTATTATCGAGAAGATTCACTATGAGGACCTGGGCGAGACGCAAGAGGACATAGCGGATGCGGCGGACGCGGCGAAAAAGGCGAACCGTAAACCGCCACAGCTTTCGCTGGCCAAGGAGGAGCGCTATTTGCACGGCCCAGTTCCAATTAGTGGTTATGACATGCACGAAGATCCGCGACGCATGGAGGAGGTGCAGTACCACCTGCTTCGCGGCACTGAGTCGTGGACGCAGCGCACGCGAAACAAGGTGCTGGTCAGTTCAACGGCGGCGGTGAATGCGCTGGGCGAACTGAGTCCGGGCGGCGCAATGATGCGCGGGTTCCAGGAACAGTCAGTGGGACGTAAGTATGGAAATGTGATGCTGAACAGTTCGTGGAATGATTTCTGTGCCTGCTTTTCTAGAATTGGTGCCGCCCGACTTTGAAAAAGACTTGCGGAATCTATATTTGTCGCTGTCGGAGTTGCTGAAGCATTTCTGGAATTGCTTTCCGCTCACCTCAACTGAGTCGGAGGAGAAGGCAATGCGCATGCACGAAGCACTACAACGCTTCAAAATGGCCAAATTGGTACCGTTCGAGGTGGGTTTGCTTTGGCATTTATTGATTTGATCCTAACTAATGTTGGCTTGCATATTTCTTTAGAACCGGGCGATGCACGAACTGTCGCCGCTGGGCGCCTCACTCACCCAGCACCTAAACCGCCTATTGCAGGCGGCCAACACAAAGTTCGCCACTTGGCAGGAGCGGAAAATGCGCCAGCACAGGTAGCAGCAACTGAGCCATTCGCACGTGCCAGCTGCGCTCGTTGTCACGCAACTGCAGCGCAAGGAAGTGAAATTCACTTGAGGCAGCACATGATGGCCGAGCCGATGCAGCGAACAAAAGAAAAGAAGAAGAAGCGAAGAGACGAGAAGGAAAACGCTTAAAGTGCGTCTAAACACTTTTGTGGCTACACGACTGTAATGACTGCAAATTCAAACCAAAATCAACAAAATGCAAAACAACAAAATAGCGCAGCGACATGCGAATGCTAAATCAAAATCACACAATTTCCTAAATAGCATTAAACAAAATAGCAGCAAACAATTCTACCACTAAAAAGAAGAATTAAAATAAAAGAGTAATTTTTAAGCATATGCCGAGAGCGTTTCAATATAAATCACACTTTTTCCGTTGTTTACTGCGGCCATCGGTTGTATTCAGGCCTTCGCCGGGCTCGAGTTGGGGTCGAACCGCCGCTAACCGCATTGACGTGAGCTGCCGCCGCAGACGTCACACATTGTTGACACTGCCAATTAGAAGCAACTTTCGACTTTTGTAGCGCATTTCACAGAACTCTGAACGAGTGGCCTGGGTCGGCGAATTCTCTTCAGTTGCCGTTGTGACTTGGACTCGTGTGCAGCGCTGTGCTAAATTTAAGACAATCAAATCTCACACTAAACTTTAAAACTTTGGTAAAAAAATAAAAATTGTGTATAGAAAATGCCGTTACTGAAATTGACTGGTTTCTGTTGTTTTTACTTGCTGCTCTGCTGTGACTTGACTGGCAGCGCGGTGTTCTTTCCGACCAACTCGGCCTACGGTGTAAGTGCTAGTGCCGGCAGTAGTGAAGTTGAAAATTAAAAATAAAAACATTGTGTTACAAGAAAATGTTTTGTGCATGTTGTAGATTTTTGCTGCCATTGCTGTGCCGCTGGATTTGCCACATCGCAATGTTTTTATTTCATACAATTTCGAGGCGAATTACAACCTGCCAGCCAAATGGAGCATACCACCTGTGGCGGTGAGTACATTGAGTGGTAGTGAGAACAAAGGGCTACAGCCGGTGCTGTTTGTGGATCGATTGTGTGAAGAGTGGTGCGCAAGGCTCTGACAACAAGCTCGGCGTAGGGTACTCGAAGCGTTTAGGCGCTAAATTGAGGACAAGGTGGCGTGTTCATTCATCATGAAGAGTCATTACTTCATGAAGAGTCTATTAACTAGTATCTTAATAAATTTTTATTAGTTTTCAAATTTTTCAGTTTAGGTTTATAAATCTGTATAGGTATTTTCATTTGTTTGAAAATGTGATGCAATAGAAATTTGTATAAGGGGATTGAAAACAACTTTAGAACTGGTGTTCAAAAAGGGCGGAGCTCTTATGTAGGCCATAAAGTAGTCGTTCAGTATGAATTGCAATAAATTTAGCTCGTTATATAAAGTACTGGGAGAGGGCGCAAAGATCTCCGAGGCCGTTGGCGCTTTCAGCAATGCACTGAAAAGTTACAGGAAAATGAATTTGGTTATTTGTAATAAATTGTTAAAAGATTTTTCTTTATCATTCAACACATGCAGCTCAACATTGAGGACGAGGACTTGCTTGAGCAGGCGCGACATATTGCGTCAGGTGGCGAATGCGCCAATTGCACCGATGCCAACGAGCCGGACGATATGAGTGACGAAACAACAACAACAACAACCTTGAATCCATTACAGAACGTTACCAGAACGGTAAAGCAGGAGGCGGTGGAGGCTGACCAACAGCCAAAGAAACGCAGTGGCCGGCGGCGCAAACGACGCATGCACGACTCGCTGCTAACGCGCACGCATTTCTACTACATTCTTCGCGACAAGTTTGAGAGGTAAACAAATTGAGCGCTGAACGTTGCGCGTCGAAACGGTTCAACAAATGTTAAATGCCGAAAGAAAAAGCATCGAAAAAATCGTTTATGAAAATGAAAAGAATACGTCTAGCAAATGTTGTTAATTGTTTGGGTAAACATCACTGCCCGTCTGCATGTACACTTAAATCACGCACTGAAACAATAACAATGCACGTGCAATGGAATTTGTTATTTGACGTTTGTCGCTTAAGTCTTTTGTCTTGGAATTGCGTTTGGTTTGAAACGAATACAACTTTCTTTTCCCATTGCTCAGGAGCGGCTATAGCGGTGAACCCTGCCTGCTGCGGCTGATATGCGAGACGAACGCCTCCGGACTGGGCGAGATCAACGGCGTCCTGGGCACGCTGGTGCACATTATCTTCTCGTACGTTGGAAATTCGCCGTTGTCATGATTTATAATTAAAGTTGTTCCATATGTTCTAGGCCCAGGACATCGATGAGCGAGCAGCTGCCGTTGGCCTACTACCAGGCCGAGCTGGATGGCGTGCACAGCGACTGCGCGCACTACGCTCCCGCTTGCGCTCAGAACCCGCTCGATTTGATCTCAACAACGTTGGACAATATCATCAATACATTATCAAACAATCAATAAAACCGCACACCGTTTAGAACGACGATTTGCAGAACATTTTTCATTTCTGTTGTTGAAGCGTTTTCTCCTAAGCGGTGCTAAAATCGTGTGTGACACACTTTGGTTCTTTGGTTGCTCCAATTTTCAATTTCTTTGTCGCCGCAGTGCCACTATCGAAGTCGCTGTAAAGTGCTTGAACATTTTCACACATTAATTCTTATGCAAATTTCTCGATTGCCTGACGATTTGTGTTGGTCATTAGCAGTAACAGCGACAGCTGTTGATTTGAATTAATGTTGGAATGTAAACATGCCTGGAGGTCTTCAGCTGGAAACGAGCACAACTGCATCCAACCAGTGGGCAAAGGTTAATGACAAAACAATTTCTGTAATGCTACGATGAAAAGCGGAACACATTTTAGTACATTAAATGCTAATTAAAGCGCCAAATGGGCCAGGTTTTGGATGGGCGGTTTTTATTTTGTGAGTTTATGTTAACACTAAAGTGACTGAATGGACTTGAGTTTGAATTTAAGCTGAATAAAATTTTGCCCGATTTTATGCGCATGAAAAATATTATATAACAAAATTAAAAATTAACCAAATTATACGAAAATAAAAAATTTTAAGTTAAATGAAATTAAAAAAAAAAATTCAAGTAACATTTAATAACAAAAACTTCAAGTAAAACTTTACATTGGGCAATCCCGTATTAAATTTCCACTCAATAATAATTTCCACTCGATAATAAGAAAATTATTTATCTTCAAAATGTGGGCGCTCCAAAAAGTTGCCGAACTGCGGTCGGTTTGCGCGAAATTATGTATCAGCTTCAGTGCGGTTGTGGTCTGCTGTTGGTCGCTTTGCTGCTGCGCTCGGCGTTGGCGATAATAAGAAAATTATTTATCTTCAAAATGTGGGCGCTCCAAAAAGTTGCCGAACTGCGGTCGGTTTGCGCGAAATTATGTATCAGCTTCAGTGCGGTTGTGGTCTGCTGTTGGTCGCTTTGCTGCTGCGCTCGGCGTTGGCGCTCACGGTGGCAGTCAACATTAACTGCTTACAGATGCCATATCGCTGCTTATGTCGTTTTCGCTTACAGCTCATCAACTGCTGCCAATTTCCCGTCATTGACTTCCAATCGTATATGACGAAATGCGCGCAGCCGTTCAGCCAGAGTCAGCTCTTCGACCCAAAGCGCTTCATGCAGCCGGTGCGTAAGTTCAACACCGGCTCACTCAGACGCACTTCACTATTCTCAACTTTGTCCTTCTCGTTCATCCTTCGTGCAGTGTGTCATCGCTTGTATTTTCCAAAAGCACGGTTTGATCGATGCCGACAACAATCTGCAGCTGTCGCGCTTACGCAAAGCGCTGCACGATGTGTTCGAGGATAAGCGCTTTGCCGCTGCCTACTTCAATGGCTTCTCGGCCTGTGTGCCGTCCATACGCGCCAAGTTGAAGCGGCGCAGAAGACAAAGCAGTCGCCAAAGTCGCACCCGAACTGTTCGGATGTGCCAATGTTGTATGCGGTCTGCGCGCACACAGAAGTCTTCACCCACTGCCCGGAGGGCGCTTGGCAGGCCAGTCGTGCGTGCAATGCAACGCGCGAATTTGTACGGAACTGTATCCATCCCACGTTTTAACTTAAAGCTAATCCAATTTATGATGGACTATGATGAGCAAGCAGTCTCTGAAATGGTCAAAACGAGAAGCTGTGAAGCGTTTTTGTCTGGACTCAACAGTCAAATGTTTTCTGCAACTCGATTTCTGACTTAACCCACAACACATTTCGACGTTTACTATATGTGATTTTTAATTCGAATTGCTTGATAGTTATTTCTTAAAATTAATTACTTTACTAATACTTACATATTTTCTGTACTGTAAAGCATTGGAAAATTGATTCAAGTGTTTTGTTTTACTGAGTAATTTTTGTTCGAGTGAAGGAGTTCAGGAAATGAAGATAAAACGGAGACGAAACACTTTCAATGCCACTTTAACCTAACATAATCTAAGCTTCTAAAAACTGGATTACAAATGAAGTAAAAATCGAAAGGGACCTATTGACTTCACTTCATTCTTAACTTCACATAACCTATTCTAAACTAGCCTAACCCATCATGATCTAACTTATTCTAACCGTAACCTAACCTCACCTACCGGTGTGGCATTTTTAAAGAATTAAAGTTTGTAAGCCTCTCGCCGATGGAACTTTAAAGATGTGCTAAGTTTTCGTACATGGTTTGGTAATTCCGTTTCCGATCATTTGTGCTAAGCTTTAAGGAGAAGCTAACCCAAAACATGGGTTTCCCCAATACGTGGCTACAAAAACAGACAATATTTCATATTGAACTGATGTTGAATGAAGTCAGTTGTCTTCCCTTTTTCAATTTAAAACGGTGAACTAAAAACTAACTAATAACTTACTACAATCATGCTTACGTCATAGTAGAATTTGTTCGGAATTATCGCAAAGGATAACTTTGAATTTGCCGATAAAAAATATCATTGTTTTTAAAAACCTTTTAATGCGAAACATTGCGTTGGTTCTGAAAGAATGTAAAACGTTAACATTGCAATACGCTTTGGCACTTTATGTGTTGATGGCTTATGGCGTTCAGTATTATCTATGATTCATGATATTTATGAACTTAAAATTAGCATAGTCTTACTTTCTAACGCTTTGGCTGACATAGTTTGGAGTATGCTCCAAGTATTGTGAAGTGTTTTTGCTCGACCTTGGTCATCTCGCCTCGCTTACCAACACTTTTGTGCAGCGCCATTTGGCGGACACGCTACATTTCCCGCGAAATTGAGTCAATCAGGCAAATGTGTTCAATTAAGGCTTTCAATTAAATTAAAATAAACTATATAAACTATCTGTCTGAAATGAATTATTTCCCTATAGCTGCGGCACACTTTAAATAGAGCGCGCGCGGCAGCTGCTCGACAGAACACTAAACATTGGCCATGTACCGACTAATACCAATTCTGACGCTTTTGGCGTTGCTTGTGGCAACCGCACGCGCCAAAACGGACTGCAGCAAACCATTTAACCCAAAGGTGAGTGACAGTGACGGTGATTACAAAAATATGCGCTCATAATCGTTTCCAACTTCACGCAGAATATTCAAACTTGTTGCAAAACTCCCCAGCCCAAGTTCGATGCGTACATGCAGCAATGTCCGCAGCTCAAGGCTAACCGGAAATCAGAACCGAACCCGGTAAGTTCGAGCGCAGCGCTCAGTGTCGGTCTGTTCGTTGTCTAACAACTGTATCCTTTGCAGTGTGCGATCGATTGCCTTTTCAACGCCTCGCAGGCGCTGCAGAACGACCAGCTGAACATGGACAATGTGCGCACTATGCTCACAAGCATTTTCCCCGATAATGCCGACTTCTCGCAGGCCTACGCGCTCGGCTTTGAGAAGTGCGAGGCGGAGGCGCAGAAAAAGATTGCCGAATTGAAGGCAAGTGGACGTGTAGTGCCGCCAAAGCTGCCCGGCTTTTCCAACTGCTCACCGCTGCCGGTGATGTACTCGATGTGCGCAAATCGCATTGTCTTCATCGAGTGCCCGGCCGCGGCTTGGACTGCCAGCGCCGTCTGCGAGCAGGCCAAGCAGCAATTGGCTAACTGCGATCCCACGTGGGGCATACGCGGTAACGGCGGAGGTCGCAAGAATGGACGCATGGGTAGGGGCGGTGGTGGAGGGGCTGGACTGAACCGAGGCGCCGGCTTTCGATCGAGTGTGTTTTATTAAAAAGCAGTAAACCAATTTAAAAATGCATTAGTTTTGAAATAAAAACTTGAGGGTTGTTTGAAAACTTTAATTAGTTATACTTGTTATAACTTTTCAGGGTCATATAATTGGGTATGATAGGTAGGTAACTGGACAACAAGATGCTCACCACGCATGGGGTTCAGAGGTCTTCGAGTATACTAGCCGAGAATAGCCGAGCCTGACTCAGGCCTTGTTAACATTAACCCTTCCCGGCCAATTTCCGCATTTCTTGAGATAAAAATTTTTCCTTCAAAATATTGACTCTCATTGAACATTTTAGCTATAAAATACAAAAAAATACCAAACAAATCATTTAGGTTGAGAATTACTGCTCAGTCAATTTTGTCCGATATATCGTACAATGGTCTGCAAAGGACTAACAACTCATGACATTTTTATTTAGCTTCTTTAAGTTTTGTGAAAAATTCATTGATTTTTTTGAAATAAAACATAAATTATGACAACAAAAAATTATTGATGATTTCATTTTGATCGAAACATACAAACAATTGAGTCACATTTCTTCGGCCTTATGTAACCGTTGTTGTTGTTGCAAAGTCCTTTTGCCCTCAATAAAATACAGAATCAATTAATATTCAGAAAGATACTGAATACAGCCGATTTTTATTAGCGTAGTGGGAGTGGCAAGTACGCATGACTAACCTTATGTAACCTGTGGCTGCCCAGTAAAACGCAAAATCGTCTACTAACGTCATTTCTTAACCGAAACTGGCGGAATAGTCGAAATTTATTAGTAACGTGATTTACTAATAGGCGTGGCATTCAAGCAAACGCAAAAGTTCTGTTACCAAACCCAAAAGCTAAACGCTTTTGATGTTTCACATTCGCCTCGTAATGTTAGCAATTTTGCAATTATTCAAGTACCAAAATCTGTCAATATACTTGGGTTCAAAAATAATTTAAAAAAACCAATCCCAAGAAAAATTCGTTGGTGTTAGCTGAGTGGGGAATCATACCCTGGACTCTATGATTTGTGGTCCAATGCACTAACTACTGTAATAATGAAATGATAACTTGAGGAATAATTCGCAGAATGGATAATTTTGTAGAAGTTTCCCCAAGTCGATCTTCCTTTCTGCCAAGGCGGACAAGGACAATTGGCTATCGTGTTGCTTTTTTCGCTCTAAAACTAAACTTCTGAATTAGCCAGGTTACTGCTTACATTTTGCAATTTTAATTCACAACAATTTACACAAATTGCAGCACATAAATTTGACAACTTTTCATCAGCCCGCTTTGTGCTCTTTACTCCGCTTCACACGATGGACCCTCAAGCTGTGCACTGTCGCCGCAGCCCAGATCAAAGTCTGGTGCTTCCGAAAATAAGTGCAGCATTTTGGGCATCAACAGCTCCGTTTCCTGTTCGTCAATTTGATCCATTTGCCAATCGGTCCTAAGCTCACCGCTTATTTCTCGAAGTTTCTCTTGCAGCATTTCGGAAATTTCACCTATAGACAATGTCCCGCCGCCTCTCGTGTGCTCAGCCAGCTGATAGCTTTCGCATTCTTCCTGCCACTCTTGATCCTTTGGTTGGAATGTAAAGACAAATAGTCGACAGCAATTTTATATCGGTCTTTTTTCTATTTTTTGGTGTACTTACATTTTGGTTTAATATGACATCGCTGTGCTCGGCAATGGCCACTGGCAGCAATAGCAAAAGCCAGACTGCAGACAGCTTTGTGGAAAATGAATGCATCGCTTCCGTGTGCGTGGCGCCGCAGTTCACTGTGAATTCGGGAAAGCAACAATTGCTCGGCAAAATTATATTTGCACTGAAAATAGACGTTACTCTGGTCGCGGTTCAGCTCCATTAAACGGTCGAAAACATGTCGAAATGTACAATAATAATAAATGAAATTGAAATTGTTGTTGTTGTGTTTTGATATTTGAATGTATTGCATGTTATTGTCTCAGTTGGTCAGTCACAGTTGACAGCATTGCGGCCGCAAAAAGAAGCCACTAAGGCAAATAGCGACAGCACAAGTTGAAAATAAATCGAATGCTATTTCGTGGATGTGGATAGAAATTTTTAAAAAGGGATGTGGATTTTTATGCGAATGTGTGTGATACCACAAATTCCACCCGTTTGAAATGTGTATGCAACACTGTTTTTTTAACATGTGTTACAACACACATTTCAAACCGATGGGCGAAGGGAGGGGACCTACAGTTTTACGCCGAATCGGAACGGCTGTTTTTTTTTTGCAATTTCCTTTCACATTTGAAGGTTTTGCCATTGCCTGCCAAGAGCGCACTTGTGCCATTCTTGTACTTCTCATCTGCTTTATGTGGATAGCGATAGAAGTAGACGAGTGTTTCACCAGCCCGAGCTAGGAATCGAACCTAGGGCCTCTGGTATGGTGGCCACAGTAACAACATTCCATAATAATTGTTTGCATTTATAAATGAAAAGCAATTGTTTTTAATATTAAACGAATGTCAAAATGCATTCCAAATTCCAAAGCTATGTTAGTTGCGCAACATTGGAGAAATCTTTTGCAAATTTTCTCACAATTCTTGACTGTTCAATTTAAACGCTGCTCGAATGTTAAAGCATTGTTCAAATTAAAAAAAAATGAAATTTTCATAGAAATTCTGAACATTTTCTCACAAATTATGACGGTTTAATTACATTAAAACTCTGATCGAATGTTAAAGCGTTGTTCAAAATAAAAGAAAAACAATGAAATTTTCATAGAAATTCTTGGGGCACTATAGATGAACTCTGGTCTCAGTGCACATTGCCCCTTTCAAATCAATCTAGAAATTCTTCATATAAAAGAGCGATTGTAAGGTCTCGTATTTATTTGCTAAATCTAAATTCATAATTTCATAAAACATTTGTATTGTGCACAGTTGCGCTTCAGGCAATGGGCAGCGGCACATGCGGCAGCGGGTTGCATTGCTCCGCAAAACTTTTCGCCAGATTGCAGTTGGTTTCGTTCTTCCACATTTTGGGCGGACAGTGCAGGAAGGTCTCGGCGTTGACGCAACTGTACATCATGCTGGCGTACGGCGAGCAGCCATCCGGCAATTTGGCGTACATCTGGAGGCCCACCGACTGCATGTGACCTTTAACTGAAGCGAAAAAAACGAATAGTGAGGAAGTGAAAGATCAACTTGCGCGTTTACTGTATAATGCTGCTACTTACTATTGGACAGACACGTCTCGAAGGAGCGCACAATATGCGAGATAATATCTTTGTCGCGTTGGTTGACGTTTTGGCTCAAGAATTTTCTTACATTTTCCATTTCAATCTCGCCCTCGACCAGGGAGCCCGTCTCCCGATAAATGCACTCCGGGTAGCACTGAAAAGATTAGAACGATGGTAGGGGGGGTGGGGGGTTGGGCGAATTATTTGTATGTTATCGCACAGTGGGCGACGTCTCGTTGCGGCGAAATGAAACTTACCACATGCGTATAGGTTGGATAATCGCGAGCAGCATCGGCAGCGGCATTGTTGGGCGACGTCGCCTTCAACGAATTAACATAAGTGTCGCATTTTTGCGGTGCCGTGCCGAGATTTATTTCTGGTATTCGACAGCAAGTGTTGACATTCTGCAGAGAACCGAGAGTGAACTGTATTGTAAAATATACACGCACGCACACACACACACACACGCATATATGTACATACATGGGTTTAGGGTTTAGGCAAGCGATTTCGAGATTAAGATCGACAATGAACTGAGGGTACAAGGAAAAGGAGATTGGATTGGAGGGGTGTGCTGGCAATGCGTAAATGGTGAGGCTGCCATTTGACAGACACTTGGAAACTAATATGTACTAAAAATCTTTTATATGTATTCGTATCTACATGCGTTACTTACGAAATTGGAAAAATTTGGCGGCTGAGAACAGTTGAAGGCCGCAGACTCTGCCTGAAGCTAAAATGCATGAAATGAATAACCATTTTTTTTTTATTAGTTCGTGGTAAAAGTAGGGAAATGATAAAATAACGCAAATACGGGGAAATGTGGATGATGAAGAAATATAATTCGAGCAAAATATTTATAAATTCAATAAATTCTTGAATAAAAAATAGACGTTGCCTAATATTCTATACTTGAATTCCCTAGTTTAACTGTTAACTGTCATATTTTTTTTAAAGAAAATGTTTCGTTAGCCAGCCAAATTGTTGCATTTTTTAAGCAAGCATTGTTGAAGCTGCCCCCCCGAAAAATATTTCGGGGGGACAGGTTTCAAAAAGTAATTCTTTAAAGTCGATCTTAATATTTCGGGGGCTTTCAACAACAAACATCCAATGGCTGATTAAGGCTAAGCATCCTAACGAATATTTGTGTTGTATGTGCAAATTTTTGCATTAATGAAAGGGACTTAGCCTTATACCGATTCTGAGCAACGAGCTGAGAGCTTTAATTACTTAAAGTTTCAGAGTTTTATCATTTTCTGCTATGGAAGCGAAGTAAAAGAGGGAAGACAAATTTTCATTATTTGGTGTTGATTTTGTTGGGTTTCGAACCCAGAACACCTTAAACTTGTTATCGAATTCCCTAACCACTGTCACACGGCTACACGTATCCCACCTTAAGTACCTTCTTTCCACTTTAGGGACCACCCATCTTTAATAAAATTATCTGCACTGTTGCCTATTTCAGGTTGAATCCTACGTTTTTAAAATTTTCTTTTGAAAATTGTCTTCTCAGCAGTCAAACTTAACTTACTTTGAATACCTAAATTTTAGCTGTAAATTTTGGCTACATTTTACTCACAATTGCACAAGATTCCGACACAAACAGCAGAACAGCGAGTCTTAAAAATGTCCTCATTTTTTATAAATTTTATTTAAAGCAAAATTGCAAAGAAAAACAACTGCACGTTACTTGAACTCAATGACTCGTGTACCCCGATTATGTGGCAAATAAAAACTGAAAAAATTCTTTTCTGCGACAGAGTTTTTATAAAAAAAAATTCCCACAACTGCGGAAATTTCTGCCAAACTGAGCACTTCATTTTAGTTCTATATAGAACTTATGGCAATAATGTTGTTTGAACGACGCATACAACTGTGTCGCTAATTCAACTACTCGCATGTACTATTTCAGTTTATGATTGTGTGTGTGTGTGTGTTGTGGAGCGCAATGTTGTCATCGTACAGCGACCGTGTGTAACGCTTCATTAAGCTGCCAGCACCACAGCGGCACTTGCCAATGTGTGCGTGGTTGCGCTGCGTCACTCTGTGTGTGTGTGTGTGTGAGTGCTGCGGGGAAATTTTTTCCGTCTGCTGGAAATTCTATTTTTATTCATTTATTTATTTTTTCCCAACACTTTTATTAACCTTTATACAATTTTATAGTTGGCGCAGTGGGCCAGAGAATCCACGACTGAGCAGAGAAAATGTTAAATAGCGCGTGTCCATTCGCGCTGGTGCATTGCCCTACATTGAGCGCTGCCTGCTGTCGCTAAATAGTGTCGTAGTGCTGTTGTTGTTTTTGTTACTATATTCTCATCGACATTATTGGCGAATCGTTTATGCAATTTATGGCTTTTCAATAAAGACTTCAATGCCACTTGTTGGCTATTAAAGCTTTAATCGTGATCGATTGCTGCTGGAAGGTTGTGGGTTTCCCCTGAGTTGGCTACGTACGGCAGACGGACAGGAGGGAGGCGCTTTCAGCGCATTGTTGCGGTGATGAGTTTTTAAGTACGCATTCAAGCAATTCTGCTTCAAAAGTGATTTAATTAAATAGCAACTTTTGCACTTTGGGCGTTCGTTGGCTGTTCGAGGTGCGACAAGTCCGTATTGAGCGCTCAGGGATAATTAGCTGCGGCAGCTGTGTGATTAATGGCAACAGCGGTGTAGATGATATCGCAAATGAAGAGTGGGAGCGACGCAGAGGAAGAATAGATGGAGCAGGTGTCACATGTCAAGTGTTAATTGGTTTACGTCGCGTCGCGTTTAAGTCGCGTTGGCGGAAAAAGCAGTCTTAGTGGAAGAGGATTTAGCGAGCATACAGAAATCATGCGGAAAAAGAGCAACAAATAATAAAGAAAGAATAATAATATTAAGAATTTAGTAACAATAAAGAAAATATAATAAAATGTGACATGCTAGAAAGAATTGTAAAAGAGAAGAAAAAGAGTTGTGAAATTTGTCTTGAAACAAAACTTACGCACACTTTGCCGCAATACGCTGAGCGACACACTTTAAATTCTTTCAACTTATTGTGCCAGTAAAAATATTGAGTTGACGAAAAATCAAAGCTCAATATTCATTCACTTGCGTCGCGACACCTTCAACAGGCAGCAGGCAGCACTTACTGGGTGTCATTAAGGCGATGCTGGCGCAGAAATTGCCGCCATTATTACTACATAAAACCAAACAACAACGATGGGAGTGAAGTCGAAAAACAATAACAACAACAATAGCATTGCCTGATATTGACACTTCACCACAGCAGCACTTACTCAGCGCCGTCAAGTGATAACAGGGCGTGACATGGGGAGCATATGGCAGTTCGAGAGTTTGAAAGTCGAGAGTACTCGTTTATGGAGCGAAGAGTGTGTGTAGGGAATAGGTTGGGGTGCAGGGGAGCGGAAGCGGAAGCGCACGACACCTCAACGGCTGCCATAGCACGTTTTGACGTTGTGTGTTCTTTTTAATGAAATTAATTTTTTTCAAATGGCTTCGACGACACGAAGCGCCATGTGCCTTGTGAAGGAGTGCAGTATGGGCACATGATGTCCTTCCCCATGAGCCGCGAAAATGAAAACGGCAGTCATTTACATAAAATCGACGCTACAAAATGTAACGCACTGAATGTCATCGTTCGATCTTCGCTGCCAATGCCACCAACAATGCGGCGAGTGTAGCAATCGAATTTTCGTTGGGGAATCTGTGCTTAAGCATGACTCTGTATGTACGAGTATGTATGTATGTATGATATAAGAAAATGTTTGGGTGTGAAGTAGCATAAACAGTGAAGCAGAAAACATTTCAGTAATAATCATGGCCACCGCAGCAAAAAATGAACAGCAACAACAATGGACAAAAGAAATGTAATTTTAATTAAAAAATGCTCGCAGGTAAAGTGCACCGACGGCATTCGCTGGCATTGTGAAAGTTTCCGCATTGCGCCAGAACCTTGTTGGCGAAATGCTTTGCATACTTTTAGGCGTTATCGCGAAATGCCGTGCGCAGAAATGCAGCCGAGATTGAGAGCAATTTCCGAGCACACAAGCACGCACATCATTATTTGTGTGTGTGTGTGTGTGGGGCTTTGTATTGTTGATTTTATTCGCCACAAAATTGAAAAACTTTGCATAAACATTTTCAATTTGTGTTGCCAACGCCTGAAGAACGGTAAAATCTTAAAAACAACAAAAAAATTAAAAGGATTTTTCCTGCGACGCGCGCGCTTCATTTCCGCCTGCTGATGTTGTTGTTTTTGTTTCCACTGTGGTGCTTATGTTCGATTTTTTGGTATTATTTTGGTTGTTATTGTTGATTTTGAAGCGACTTATTAAATTTCGGTCGGCTTACCGCTAAATGTTGCGTGTGTCCTTGTGTTGCTGTTCAGATTTTGTGTGCTTATTAATGCTACTGCTATTGTTGTTGTTTTATTATGAGTCCCTTGTTAATGCAGACAAGCTGCTGCTTGATGTGCCTGTAAGTATACGTCGGTAAATATGTCAACACAAACAACACAACAAAGGCGACGACATAAGTAAGCGACAAAGCCGCAGATTTCTTTTTTGTTATTGTTGTTTATTTTTTCATTTCGTGAGCAATGACTTTAATTATGTGAAAGTGGTTGTTGTTCTGCTTTTGGAAACTCAACTAAAATTACACAAAAAAGTCCAATGACTCACCGAGTAGCGAAAAATATTCAACTTAATTAAGAATGTATTTTCGAAGGCGAGTTTATGGTTGGAAAACTGCATAAATCCAAAGCCAAGGAAGTGTGTTCGAAATTCAAATTTGAATTAGTCTAAGTTGAAGAATATAAAATCTGTTTGTACAAGCAGAAAGGCAAAAGGTAAAGTGGAAAGGCAGCAAAGCAACAACCACAAATTGACTTGGCATTTGCCGAAGAAAAATGCAAATTTCTGTTAGGGCGGTTTGCTGGCGCCGTATGTGAAGGGAAGAAGGGCAGCAAAAATAAATTAAATGCATAAATAAATAAGCAATAATCAGCGCGAACGAGACAGCTTCAAAGAAGAGAAGCAGCAATAGAAAGTCATACAGACAGTGTTATTTAGGCATATTGGTAGCATAATTTTAGGTGCCCGGCGTCAGGCGTTAGCAGTGCAAAAGAAGCTGATAGAATTTGAATTGAAAAAATGATGATAGGAAGGGGTGATTAGGAGGTTAAATTCGGGCAAATCAATGTCGGAACACATAATTCTCTGACTCTAATAAGGAAGTTGCGGGTAACGGGTGTTCTTATTAGATGATTAGGATAGGTGCTGAGGCACATAGTGAAATCAATAAAGTGTAGATGACCAGGTAGATAACGTACACTTATTTCTCTGAGTAGCAATTGTCAAAGTGTCAATTTATGTGTGTCAGTTCGATTAACCTTTATTGTTGTTCTCGTTAAAATAGCACAAAATTTAAAATTGACTTTCAGTACTTCAGAAATATATATTGCATTGCCGGTGGTTTTTTTGCAGAGTTAGCACGTTTTTCCTGGCATGTAATTGGGTTTTTTTTTTTTTATTTTGAAATTTTTTCATACAACACAGACGGGTTATGAACTCTGACATTTGTCAGCACAATGACAATGACTGTCAGAACTGTCAGACTGTCAGACTGTGTACGATGAAGAGACAGTTCCTGCTATCTGGCACACTTTATAATTTCACTATGCTGAGGCTGAGTAAGCAAGTGAGCACAACTCACAAGTGAATTTGCTTGGCCGAGAGAGGCAAATGAGCAATATTTATGCTCTCTGTTATATCGAAGCGATAGTCTGGGTTTTTTTGTCTTAGGCAGCCAGTAGGCAGTAGACAGTCGGCTTAGTGCCGGCCACATTTTTTGGTAAAGAGCTCTTGTGAACCAAATTGCCGATGTATCCACAGTATGCATCTTAAAATAGATTAGTTCATCTCACCTCCGATCCTACGTACCCGTCTTACCTACCTATCTCCCTATTCCCACAAGTGCGTGAGGCCCAATTGCACACACACAGTCAGAGTGATGAAAAGTTTCGCACAAGTCGTGAAAAAGAAGTTTTACAAACTTGAGTGTAAGTGCGCTTACGCACCACGTGATACTACATCCGCTGCCTACCTTTTTGGCATTTGTCGCACGTTCTGGGCGCGTCAAAACCTTTCACTTTTGATGACGGTAACGTTTTAAATTTTATTATATGATTTTGTTGTTGTTATTTTGTTGTCTCGATAAGGCGGAAGTGGGTAACACTTCACAGAGTCGCACGTAGCCAACCAACCAACTGCCACGCACACACACACACACACACACATACACACACATTTTCACTTTTGCCGCATTAAAAACAATTTAATTTAAGGGATTTCAGGCTGTTGTATTTATTTTTCGTTTACGATTCTTTAGCTGCACTCGAACATTTCGGCGAGTTTGAATTTCATTTGCAGTTTCATTTCGTACTTTTATTTTCTAGTCAATTTGATTGAAATTTTTTAGAAAATGATTACAAAGAGAGAGAACAAAACGGATTTATTGTGCACACACATATAAACGTTGGCATACGAGTATGTATACCGTATTTGCATACAGACACATAGACGTATTTGGCATGCAAAGTGCTCACCGCTGGCTGTGTGCATGAGTGTGTGTGTGTGCTTTTGACAAATATTGGCATTTTAATAAATTTGTCGACAACACACGCCCCCACACACACTCGAACGGTTGTGTTTTTCGTATGTGTGGCAAACACTTTACATTAATTTAATTTGATTTGCCTCCAAGGCGCAAAAGCGCCAGGACTTGCTCAAGTCTACAAATCGCACTGAGAGCGGCACATGTCAGCCGCTTAAGCTGTTGCTTTGTGCCGGCAAAATTGCTCTATTATGTATTGCATAGCTCGAGGCGCACTTGCACAACATTTTAATACCGCTTTAATATATTTAGCATACACGTAGGCGATTAAACGTGGGTGTCTCATGCACTGGCTGCCGCTTGTATTTGCTTTGTCGGTTTAATTGGCACTTTGGATGGAGTCTCCACTTGACGGCGCGCACTTGACGAGTATTGGCGGGAAAACAGTTTTCAAAGTAAATATGTTTATTTCCTATCGCTTTAAGGCAACGAGGTGAATTCAAATTGTTTAAGTAAATGGTTTTTATTTACGCTTTTTAAGCTTCCATTTGCGCAGACGTGTTTGTGTTGTGACATTCAATGTAAAAAATGTCTAACAGGCCACAAGGAGGAGCTGTGCTATTAACATGTTAGCTGAAAAGCTTAATTTGCCTTTTTCGAATTACTACAGATCCTTCGAGAGTGGAGACGATATCTGTCTGTGTGTTCAATGTCCCCAGCACTTCAGGACTTGGAAACAACTGATTGATTTGTCAGTTATTCGAAGATTTGTGCCTGATGGCGCTGGATGGAGTTTGCTTGTTCAATCTGAAACTCTGAATGGTCCCAGGAAGATAGTTGACAGGAGCCGGCCCAAAAGTTCACAGTACCTCTAACCATGGTACAATAATATTCAGGTAATTTCATTCGATCAAATTTAAAAGTCAGTTGCTTTTTTGACAAACAAGAAGAAAATTTAAATGATGCAGAAAAATGTATGAATGGTAGAAAATTTATTCAAAAATAGTAGTTGGTAGAAGTTGTAGTTAATTTTAAAAATTGATCGCAAATTTGGATAACTAATATACTTTAGCCCAAAAACCTGCCTTCTCTTTTTCTGTCAATGTTTTTCTGAAAAAATGTTTTATTACAATTAATTTTATTATCAGGGAAAGGATTTTGTGGAAATTGCCTTTTTTGTTTGCTGCTAGATAGAGCATTTCTGATTGAAAATGAGCACGAATTAGGTCCTCCTGATTGGAAATATACCACTTTTATTTTGTCTTTTTTTGCCTTAAAAAGGCAGTTTGCCTTTTTCACCCATAAATGCCTTTTTTAGTGCCTATTTTACCTATAAATGCCACAAAATGTCTTTTTCAAGATTTGTCGAGCGCCTTTTTATTTTTCTTTCGTTTTTAATATTTTCCCCCTTTTGTTTCGCAAAAATACCTTGAAACTAAACAAAAATTAAGTGGCAAGATTGCAATTTCGTTAACTTATCGATGCTTTTACATTGATTTGATCATTCGTGAGCCGTTATTTTTTGTTGTACAGTGGAAAATTTAAAGAAAAAACATGCCAAATGTGATACAAGTACGGCTTTTATGCTTTTATATGAGAAGTTAAAATATTAATTTAAATTATGTGCCTACATTTCAATTAAAATATCTTACTTTTAGTTTTTAAACTATCTTTGAAAACCTTGATGTTCCTTTTCTTTTACAAAAAACGAGGTATAAATATTGTATGTTGCATACGTCAGATGAAATAAAATTATTAAAAAATACATACCGTTTCCCCTTTTTTTTAGATTTTCTAGTATTTTTTTTCTTATTTTTAAATGCCTGGTTTTGCCTTTTTAACAGTTTTGAATGCCCTATTTTGCCTTTTTATGCAGTTTTTAGTGCATTTTTCTGCCTTTTTGGCAGTTTTACGTGCCTTTCCGTGCCTTTTTTGCTATTTTATTTTGCCTTTTTTATAGGTTTTTAGGTCCTCAAAATCCTTTCCCTGATTATTGTTATTAATTCTTTTAGTATTTTTATGATACGTTACTACATAAACTGATAGCCGTAAAGTTACAGCCTTATGACAAAAATGAAAAGAATAGTAGACAACATTTACATATTTCTCATTTGTCAAGTTTCTTCCAATCTGTCTTTTTGAAACTACCTGTATTTTTTTTGTATCATGCCTCTAACAATCTTTCTAGCCCTCGAGTGATCCTAATTGATTGTGTTGCTGATTGATCAATGTTGATGATGTTTTATATTTATTTGGTTGACACAAAACACAAAATGAAACTATCTACAATTTTGTTAACATTTCAACGAAAAGTCCTTTTTTACTTTTTTTTTACATTTTTACTTTTTTTTAACCTGATATACATATAAATCAGAAACTATAACTAATACGCATTATTGAGCGGCGACTGTGCACAATATTTATTTACATCACAGCGCAGATCTGCCACTTTGCTGCAAGTGGCCGCGCACGTTGTGGGCTTAAGCGTTCGCCATAGTTGCGCTCAGTAGTGCCAAGTGCTGTTCTGTTCTGTCCACTTCGGCCACTGCACGTGACACTTGTCTCCGCATTGTCCACTGCGTCCCAGGCAAAGGCTGCTCTCGCCTGCCTGCGGCACTTTCATCTTGATGTCTTAGGCAGCCACTGCGGTCGCAGCAATACTTAAGCCCTCAATTGATTGCACCGCACTGTGCTGTCATCAATACAACAGCTGCAGCACATCGCCATACGACGGTATCGTACGTCGCGTCGTTTCGTTTGCTCGTTATCCTGTAGCGACATGCGATGCGCCAAGTAATTTCTTATGCAAATAACTGAAGGATATGAAAATTGCTTCAAATGAAAAAAGCCACAACTGCAACAAGCGGATGCTGGTTGGGCTGTAAGAGGAAAGGTCGCCGCCTGCAAGGAAATCAACCTTTTCCCTGTTTTCTGTTATCGTCCATTTAGTTGCCTATCTTGTTGAATTTGTTTGGCCTGTGCAAATATGCCAAAACATGCCTGCATTTGAGGCTGGTCACTCTCCACACATGTGCGCTGCTCAGTACTTATGCATATAAGCGCGTGTGTACGTGTGTGCAAATATGCCTTTTTAAATATTTACAAATACTGCAAATTCGCTTGTTCTGCGACGAGATTGTTTACTTTTTGTCAAAAACTTTGCCATTTAGATTTCTTCTTTTGCCGCCTCTTTTCACATTCCTACCGGCACAAGTACATCCTGGCAGGAGTTGATTGGACGTGCTGTCTCCTTATTGCTTTATTTGCCAAATAACAAAAGTATACATGTTTTTCCGCTGCTCTGGTACGGCCTGTCAGCATGATGGAGAAGAGTTGCGGCAATGCGCCGAAAAGTATGCCTCGTCGTAAACAAAAAGCTTCTGCGAATACTTCCATCTTCTATCGGTGCGCTCCGGTTTTCACTCTCGCACAGCGACCTGTTGCTGCGGCACTATTCCACTCCGAAAATGTGTGGATCATGAATTGAGCGCACAACTCTCGCACAGCGAACACCGCGCAGAGCCGAAAAAGCTTCGGTGTTCATTCGATGTTTTTGCATTTGCAATGATTTTGTTGTTCTTATGCCGCTGGCGATGATTGTTTAACATAGCAACAACAAACACAGCAATAGCAGCGCCACTTGCGACAACAGCAGCAGCAGCAGCAGATGGCCGAATTAACAGCCGCACATAGGGTGCCCATGTTTCGTGCGTCCTGCGGTTGTGGCGTTTTGGAAATCCTTGCGAAATTTCAGTTAACGCTGGCAAGCAAACGCGTTTGGTTTGACTTCTTTTGTGCGCGGCGCTGGCTGAGTGGCTGGCAAACGTGCTCCGAATTGGCCGACGCCGGTGTTGGTCAACGGTGAAGTTCAAGTGGCGCGCTACGAAAGACGCTGTGCGCGTGTGTATTAGCGTTGATAGTTCGGTGTTGCGGTGTCACGCTCTGTGTGTATGTGTTTTTCTTGCGTTTGGCGCGAAAGGCAATATTTCAAATTTCGAATGAGCACCGATTGCAAACGCTTGGAACACACATTCCGGTTGGGAAAATTTACTATTAACGCACAAAGACACTGAATAGCATATTTGTTGATTGAAATTGCTACTGGAACTATATATTGCAAGGGCTTTACCATCTCTGGACGTGGTGAAAATATAAGAAAAGCACAGTTTGATAAAACATAAACAAAATTAAACAACTCTTCTTTTAGTCCAAAAGAAAGAAAATTGTTATGTTTGATTGGTTGGAATATTTGTGAGGTTTCTCAAGGCGCTACTGAAATTGAATCTTTAAATGAAGAATACTAAAAAACCAAAATTTTAAAATTATAATTTAAAATATCTTTATAGTTTTTTTTATTATTTTATTGCCTTTTTCTACTTTTTATATTGTTGTGAGAGCATTGTGGACAGATCTTTTAGTAAAAAATACTTGAAACAATAGAAATATGAAAATATTTTTCTCATAATGTTCTGGCCACAATAATCTTATTATTTATTTATTTCTTTATTAATTATTTATTAAATTCAGCCAATGAACCAAAATGTTCTTACAGACTAAGTAAACGAGTATTGTGGACAGATCTTTTAGTAAAAAAGACTTGAAATATATAAATATGAAAATATATTTCTTACAATTTTCTGGCCACAATAATCTTATTATTTATTTATTTATTTGTTTATTTATTTATTAATTCTTTATTAAATTCAGTCAAGGATGAAAAATGTTCTCACAGACTAAGTAAATGAATAACAAGCTCAAAATTTACAAACTAAATGGATGAACAAACTTAATTTTAAACTTAAAACTAATGAACAAAGAAAAGCAAATTAGAAATTATTTTTTTTTTTAACATTCTGTATATATAAGATTGCTCTTTTAAATGCCACGAAGAGAGTACAACCGCAAAAACTTACAAAGATATAGAATTGCAATTAATAAACAAATTAAAATAAACAGAAAATTAATTAAATATAAAAAATAAGTAAATACATTTAATTTTTAATTAATTTAATTTTTTAATTAATTTAATTATTTTTTTGAAATTTATTTAATTTAATTTTTAATTTTTTTTAATTATTTACATAAGTAAAAACATTTTTTTTAATTAAAAATTAGAATATAAAGTAAAAATAGAATTGACTTTAGTGTATTTGTTTTGGTTTTTGTTATTTATTTGCAATGTATATTATTTATTTTTTTTGTTTAATTTTGTCTTCTTTTTCTTCTATTATCTGTTGTAATATGAAATTATTAAAAAAAAACAAAACAGAAAAATTTAAAAATTGTTTGGATTGCTTTTCAGATTTGCTGTTTTGAAAATTAGCCTCAAACGAAAGAATTAGTTTTAGATATTTTTATATGTGGAAAATAAATATTTCTAGTATTCTTCAATGCCGTTTTAAGTAAAAAATGCATTCCGGCTCTGTGATTAAATAATATCAAAACTCAGCTAACTTTTAAGACTACCACATCACAGCGCACTAAACGATTCAGCAGCTCGCTGCTTCTCTAGAAAATCATTTACCGGTTTAACTGTTCGAGTCTGTTGGCAAATACCAAAGAAGTTGGAATAAATTGACAATAAGCGTTTTGCTTTCTTAGTCCAAGTTATGTTTTACATCAATGAAAACATTCAAGTTTCCGCTTTGCAGTTTCAACACATTTACAACATAAAAATGAGTTTTTTGTTTTCTTCTTGTTTGCGTCTGAATGCATTCAAGTTTTCTCGCCATGATTTTACTGCCCGTAAATTGGCCCTCCATTATTGAATTATTGAAAGTCAATGAGACGATGCGGCGTACTTTTTGCCCAGTCACTGCATTCGAACTTTAATTTGCAATATTCAACTTGTCTCCCCTGCTCTCCCCACTTTCACAATTTCTCATTCACTAAATGAGGTCTCTAATGGCCGACCAACCAGGTTTCTAATCAGCTTCTCAACTGCTCAACCTTCAAACATCGACTGTACTCGCCGCTGCAGCGGGCGGCGCAAGGACGTGGAATAAAAGCTAAAAACTTTGGTACTTTCCCAAAGTTCGGTTTTTGTGATTTTTACTAAATCGATAGACCGTTCCTTGCAGCTTACGGGCCGCAGCGAAATTGAAATCCTCAGCCGCAACCGAAGTGTCAGACAAGTCATTAATTTTTTGCACACCCACTGAACAATGTCGGGGTTTTGCTTGACATAAAGGCGAAATGGAAATTCTACCAATTAAAGACTGAATACACACGTCAGCAGGTATGGAAATATATCATTGGAGTTGCGTATACGCCACCTTGTACATTTGCACTATAAGCCGCACCAAGGCTGCACACGCAAATTGAAACCTTCTTCTGCCTAATCTGGCATAATGCAATAATGTCTATCCACTTCACACGTCACTGTCTGCCTGAGGCTGTCAGAGTTGAAAAAATACCGTTTGCAGGTATGAAAAATATAGCAACGGCAGCAATCTGTGCGGCCATCAACATAAGCCGGCCGCACATAAAACATGAAGCCGTAATGTCTCGGCAGCACGACGGCCTAGACAGCGCTTGCGGCCAACTAAAAATTCATAAAATTGTTTTGGGCAATTACAAGCTGCTCGCAAGGCCCGCTGGCTCCGTTTAACGCAAGAATAATGGCGGCACAAAATGTGGGCGCCGGCTTAGGATGCGCACTAAGGTTGTGGGCAGCATGAAGCGAACACAGTGTGACTGAGGTATGTGGGGTGTAAGTTACAGGAAGACACACAATGCCACACAACAGCGCTCAGTGAGAGACTTTTAAATATTGGTGAGCGTCTGTTTAAGGTGCATGAAGTAGATTGCAGAAAATAAAAAAAGGCTGCTGGCTGTGCATAAAAAGTGAGCAGATGCCAAGTGGCACTGAAATAAGTCTTGACTGACTGAAACGCAAGGGCTCTGTGGGAGATGTTGTGTCGAGAGCATTTTAAGGCCTTCTGGGGCTTACAATTTTCCTCTCGATAAGCAACAGAAAGACAGAAGCGAGATGCTAAGTTGTTTAGTTTGCATAAAACAATGTTAGTCAGTTTACGGTTTGGCGTTCTTGAAAGAAAGGTGAATGTGTGCAGCTTACAATTGAGTTAGTATTGACTACAATATGTTCAAAATGAAGTTTTTGTATTTTTTAAATTTTTTCAAAGAGATTACTCAGTCGATTTGGTGTATGGGACGTTCATATGTTGAGTAATTGGTTTAGATATTTGAAGAATTGTTGATGCTATTCCGAGATGTTAGGTATGCCACGATTTTACAGAAAGCCTATATACAAAAATTTTATTTATATTATAATTTAATTTTTATATTATAATTTAAATCGTACTACATATGTATGATCCGGGTTGTCAAAGAAATCAATTTAGTCGTCTCAAGATTGACTGAAATATTGTCATTTTTTTAACTGGAAGCAAATGGAAGGATAGAACTTGGAGAGTTTCCAACTTAAATATAGTCCTAAGAGTATGCATTGAGAACTAATTTTAAAGATTTGCACAATTGACTGACATTCAGACTAGTTTTTAATCAGCTAGTTTTTAATTAGCTAGTTTTGCTGAGTTGAAAACCAAAGTGACTAAATTACAAATTTAGAAAAAATTTGGCAAACTCTGCCTTAACCCTTTCAATACTGCGGTGATATATAAGTGCCAGATAATGTTCAAAAATTACTGGTGCGAAAAGTATTCGCTTTTAAAGTGCTGGGATGGGACTAAACAGTAGTCTGTAGTCAGTACTTCACAACACGTGTTTTGGTTAGCATAACCTAACTAATTCATACTTGGTATACGTTCAGAAGTGCTCTTTGTGCATAAAAAAAAATCTGAAATTATGTAAACATGTTCTTTTACTTATTTACAGCACATTTAGTTCAATTATACAGAAATAACTTCACTGGCCAAAAGTCGTATTGAAAGGGTTAAGTTAAGCAGTTTACTTAACTGCTTACGCCACAGGGATGCGCACTGCAAATGAAATAAGTTAACCGCATGTTTGCTTAAAAGCCAAGAAAAAGCTTCGCAAGTGCAACACATACTAAATTAATTTGTGTGTGTGTGTGAGTGTGTTTGACCGCTAGGATATTAGTAGGTCTGCCTAGGCAGTAGAAACTCCCGCGTGTGCGCTTTGTACGAAACTTGCCACAAATAATAAAATTACCAACAGCTACAATAATAACAACAACAACAAAGAGAACATAAAATAAAGTCAAAATTAAACAAAAGTCGAAAAAAAATAAAATAAGAAACTATAGAAAAAAAATAAGAGAAACCTGATTACCATAATTACTCCCAAGCTGTCGGAGTCGGCTGACAGTAGCCGCCCGAGGGGCAGCCAGTTCTTAATAAATTGTTGTTGTGCGACTTTGTTCAAAGTAAAAGCAAACCATTTTCGGTCCGGCTAATAGCAGTGGCGAAGTAGTAAAAAGGATTCGCTCTGTAATGCGGCAGCCGTTAACTGCAAACACACGCACACATATTCCTGAAATACTTACATATATACATATAAATACATATATAATTCGCTCACACAAAAGTTGTGGAGAAAACGAGGCATGTGTGAAAATAAACAAAAGACAACGAAAACAGCCTCACGCACACACACGCACACAATGTCATAAAAGCGAGTGTTTAGTAAAGTGCGGCAGTCCAAGTCGAAGAAGAAGCAGACGACTAACGTCAAGCAATAAAGTTTCAACGCCCTTTCCCGCAGAACTGACTGCGGCGGCGAGAAAGTTCTAAAGCCTTAATCACACGGAAGGTGTAAAATGTATTGAAATAAATAGTGGTATTGGCATATGAACACACAGCACATCACCACATACGAACCAACGCCGCGCAAATGTTGACGGGCACCATCAGCAAGAGGAGCTGTCAATAAGCGCAACAAAACCCACCGTAACAGAGGGGTGGCAGCACTGGCAACAGCTGATGGGAGTAAAGCGGCCCAAGACAATGGTAAGTTTAGGCGCATCGAAAAGGTTAAACTTGCTTAAGTGAGGGCGCTAAAGGTGAAAGCGGCAGCAAAATCCTTCCCATCGTCTGCGCCTACACACACACACACACACTCACACTTGATCAGTTTTGAATTATTTATTGCGCTTGTTAGACCCCCTGATTGCCATCGCTTCGGAACAATCTGTCGCTTGCAAGCATCCACACGCGAACCCATGACACCCACACACCCACACACAAACACCCACTACACTCGTGCACACGTAGGCGCGCGCGCAGAGGATTCAAACGGCAACGTGCTGGATACTGCTTCACCTGCGCCCATAAATATTTCAACTTTTGATCCCCTTGATCCCTGTCGCCATTGTCCCGGCAAGTTTTTCGCCCGCATTGAAGAGACGAAAGGCAAATGCTAGATTCGCATACGCAGCGCCTTGCATAATGAGCCGCTGCGTTGCTTCCAAGTTTTTATTTAATTTTTTTTATTAAGGAAACATTTACTAAAGATTTTCTATCGTTTCGCTCCATATTTTTGTGTGTTTTTCTCGACTGTCGTTTTTTCTGTAGTTTAGTTATCACAGAAAAGCTGCAAACTTACGTTAACTTTAAAATTATTTTCCCTTCGGCCTCAACAAATACTTTAACCATTTTTTCCTTATCCGCCTACGCGCTCCCGGTGGTGCCAGCTGCCGCAGCATTCGGTTAATTGCTCCGGATGCTTTTGAACCCTTCGACGGGTCATAAATTGCGCGTTTCTATATTTTTTGCACACACTTTCGAGTTTGCTTATTTGCTATTTATGTGCGGCATTACTTATGGCACGAATACGTGCACGCATTTCACATCTAATGAGCGCGTGAGGCTTCAGTCTTTAGAAATCCCAACTGTGCTGGCCTTCGTTATTTATTGAGTAGGCGACGAGTTTGCGGCGTGCGCCTCAATTATTTTTATTTAATAATACGTGTTAAGGCTGTGATTTGCGTTCCGGCGCGCTGCTAAGTGTATTCTGGAATCGACTTGATGGCCGAAGGGGTTCGAACTCGATGATGGCTTATTGAAATGGCATACAAAAACTCTCATTTACATGTAAACATGTGTGTAAATATATGTACAAGTATGTATGTACATATGTTCGCTAGGGCACATAGGACTTGGGAAACCCGCTGAAAGAAAAG
Source organism: Melieria crassipennis (assembly GCA_963668005.1). Taxonomy (NCBI): domain Eukaryota; kingdom Metazoa; phylum Arthropoda; class Insecta; order Diptera; family Ulidiidae; genus Melieria; species Melieria crassipennis. The sequence goes on along the minus strand of OY764963.1, from coordinate 92,514,949 downwards.
TCTTCTTCATGAAATGGATTTCGGGATTGAGTCTGAGTAACTGAGTCAATAGCGACCGGAAAGCAGGATTAAAATAATTCTTTAAATGTACCTGAAACCTAGACTTCAACCTATGAGCGGCTATAACCAGACCGTCAAATCAGCTATGAGCGCCAGCGGCTTTCTTGGTCAGAGATAAAACCCACAAAACTCTGTGGCTTCCTGCCTACCTATCAGCGTTTTCTCATGTTGATGAAAGAGAGAAGACAAAACCTTTCACTGCCGTTCATATTGAATATTCAATGGTGTTTGCGTTACGATTTCAGGCATTTTGGCTTGAGGAAAACATTTTGAATTTTTATTTGTTAATTAGTGAACTGTCGGCGAGCGACAATGGGGCGCGCGAGCATATGCTGTGCCGCCTTTTGGGGGAAATTGAATGCGGAAAATTGCCACATTGACCATAAATATTCTATAGGACGGAATAATGTTAAAGTATAAAGATAATAATAAAGTATTAAGAAAACACTACAGGCCAGCTGTTAGCTGCTGTCACCTCTTGGCTCTTCACTGTCACTGGCGGCAAGATAACAAGTTTGCGAAGGATGTAGGCGGTGTGGGAAACAGGCACGCAAAAGTGAGTTTGTGCCATTGACAAACAGACAGACAGATAGGCTGGCGAACGAAACGCTGCAGCTGGATGAAGTGTGCTGGCCGTGGATTGAATTGTTGTGAATTTTTTGGCATTTGTCTGCCTTGTCTGCTGTCACTCTTGACAACCAGCCACGGCCACAGCGACAGAGGTGGCGATGCCGATGGCCACAACCAAAAATATAGCGACAATTTTCATTTTATATTTTTATTTATTTGTTTTAATGTTTTTTTTTTGTTGGTTTAAATTATGAAGATTTATTCTGTGCTTGGAATTCGTATGGAAATTTCATCAAACTTTGGTTGACGAATAATTTACCTCACGTCTGCAAGCGGTTCAACAAACTTACATGACAGCCGTAAACATTTCAAATGGGAATTTTCACAAAATTTTTTACGGACTTTATTCATTTTGTTTAACAACATTTCGCGCTCAGATACAAAGCCGTTTGCCTGGATTTAAGGGCAATTTAAAGTTGCTACCAACAGCTGCTGGGTGGGCGGATGTGTCGGAAGTGGTGTGTGTGTGTTTGTGTGTTTGTGTGTGTCGGCTACTTTTAAATTGAAACATAACGCGCGCGCACCGACGTTCAATTTAATTTGAAAGCCGTAACAACGTTTTCATACAAAAGCGCCAAGTCACATTCGCTGTATGGCAAAACTTGCTGGAGTTCATGTCAAGCTTTGAAGGGTTAATTCAATTTAGCGTTTTTTTTATCGAGTTACCTGCATTTTTATTTAATTCAGAGTTGAAGTTTTGCCACACTCGAAACGAGTAAAAATTCCTTATAAAGAAAATATGTACGTCTAAAGAAAAAAGTTAAGAAAACCCACAAAAGCAGTTTCAAACAAAATGAATATGCGACACGTTGTGGTTGAAGTTTTCTATAATTTGTTGTTGATGTTTTTGCTAACAAAAGTTCGTTGCCGCAACGCGTTGCTGCGCGCGTTGGTGGCACGAAGTGAGTTTGGTTTGGCCAAATTTATGCTTTTCAAAACATCACGAACGGAGGATGTCCGTCAAACTTGGTGCACTTTTAACACAGCAGACTTATGTTAGTGGTTCGATAAAGAATGCAAAATTTTTGTATGTATTTTACAGTTGCAAAATAAGAATTCATTGTTGAATTGGTGCAATTTTGATGTGTTTTTAAAAATAAATGTTTCCTTTACGTATTGAGACAGGTGTGTATGAGAAATTTGACTTTTGGCTTTAGAGATTACTAGCAAATTATTTTTCCAAATATTTGTATTGAACATTTGAACACGCGACTGCTAATTCTAATAGGGTTTATCTTAATGAACTTAAGAAACGCACTGCATAGACCCATACCCGTGAGAGGTAATGGGTTAAAGTTTCAACCCTACCGAAGGTGACCTTTTGGCCAAAGCCGAATAATCGGCTACAATACTGACATTCGACTCAAATTGAAGTCGAAGAGGAATAACTTAAGCATTAAGTCTTCAAAGCATGCAACGTATAGCAGTGTCGTTTTTTGCTGTGCATTGCAAACTTTTAGGAGTCATGGACTTTTGGGAACTATCGCATGGATGATTCGAGGGGACGCCGGATGTTTTGAGAATAAATTACGCTCCGGGATAGGTCCTTCCAGTCTGTTTTAGTTTTGACGAGTGAGAGAGGGGGCTGGATAAGTGAAGTAAAGTAAAGCCTCTGTATGCAATTGTGAATAAATCGGCCTATTATTTTGACCGAAGCCGATTATTGGCCAAATGTGGGTTTTCGGCCGAATGTGACCGAAGCCGATTAATCGGTCAGGCTGTAGTTAAAGTGTTTCAAGAAAATTGTTTGCGGAAAGTTTATCAAAATTTCATTAACCCTTAACGTGTTACGTCGGGTCACTTGTGCCCTGCCGAAACTGACTATACCTTGTGTGGGTCTAGGAACCTACCAAAAAGTTATTGGAGTTAGTTAACCCTTTCGACCCCAAAGTTGCCTGAGAGCAACTTCACCTATTTGTCATCTTATAGCAAAAGCTACAATTTATGGGTTTAATTTAAGTAGGCACCAACAAATTAATATTTTTAGAAGTGAATTCAAAGCAAATTACAAAAATTTTACTGTTATCCCCAAAATAATTTCAAATAATTTGCAGCGATATCAGGAAAAGTCTGTGTTCTAATTGAAGTCTACGAATTGCGCGCGTTTGATCAAAACCTTGTTTCTTTAATAATGGTTAAATAAAATCACAAAGTCATAATTTTGTATTCTTCCATAAATATTATATAATTGTTCTGTAATTAAAAAATATTGATACAAAATTTATTTAACCCGTTTTAAGCTAAAATTGTTCAAAAGTAAACTAGCTCTAGAACTTTAAAAAAAGGCGTGGCGACTTCAAATGTCGTGTGCACACTTCTTAGACAAGTGTTTCATGATTTAAATACCAAAATTAATATCGAGACACAGGGTAAAATTCAGGGTCGAAAGGGTTAAACTGCATTAAAAATCCATATAAATTACTTCAATTTCTGTTTTTCATGTGTCAACTTTGACCAGCTGGTGTTTTAAAAATATTTTCGTGGAAGATTTCAACTCTGTAGCGTCATTTATAAGAACAATTTTAGGGAATGGACCAAAAAAACCCATAAATACGATATGTAGATAGTGGAACATTGAAACCATGAAAATACTCCGCATACAGTTCAACTATAGGTTCCCCAGCAAATATTTATTTCAAATGAGGTCAACATTTTTAATATCAACTTTTGTAGAACTAAAAAGGAAATGAAAGAAAACTAGATTAAAATACTAGGATCATGACAGGCTCAGACCTACCCAAACCTATGCAATAGTTTAACTATTCATATGAACTATGGCTTTACTAAGTACTCTCATTTTGATGCACCTATTTTCTAAATTTGTCTTTTTTTTAATTAAATTAAGAGTGTCTGACACAATGGCAGCCACCCTTTACCGACCAGCATTTAGAGTGGACTCAGCTGCTGAACGCCAGTGCCGCTTCGCAACCACTGCACTTGACCCATCGTCGAAATGCTTCGGTCATAATTGCGTAATAATTGACGAAGTCGGTTAAAGCACCTAAACACACACACACACATGCACAAACGCCCACACCCACACTCACACATAGCCTTTCCACACTTGATTTTTGGCACATCGCCGGCCATTTGCTGCTCCCTTTATTCGTTCCGGCCACTCGTCGTGCTGCGCTGCTCTGCTTCGTTTTGTACTGTTGGGTTCAGTTCAGTTCTGTTCATGTGGCAATTTTCATCTTTGCACGCTTTAAACTTTGAAGGGCCAAATTTCACGAGCAGCCGACACTACTTCGTTCCCACTACAACTACACTCCCTCCAAGTATTGCAAGAGCAACAGCAACAACAATGGCAACGATGGCAACTTGGCCAGTCGTTGTCGACTTTTCAACACAAAATCAACATAATTGAGAAATTTTATGGCACAATATTTTCACTTCCATTCGATTTGGTAACATTGAATTTTGCTTACTTGCTTACTTGCTTCCTTCCTGCCTTCCTGCTTGCTTGGTTTCCTATCGTTTTTGTTTGAACGCAATCATTGTGGAGTTTGGTTAATTTTTCATTGTCTTTGCCCGACAATATTGCAGTCAGCTTATGTCGGCTAAGTTTAAGTTTTGAAAAATTGCAGCAGGTGAAAGATCATAAATAGAGCTTTTATGTGTGTGTGGGTGTGAGGTGGTGGGGTGGTGTGCTTGCCGTAGGCAACCAAAAGTCAGTTGACATTGCTGCAGCAGCAAACTAATTAAAATCGATTGTTGTAATATTAGACCTAAACCATGGGCAAGTCGGCATCGGGTAGGGGTCGAGGGTGTAGTTAAAATGGTAGAAAGCGAATTGCATGCGGAATTGAGTTGCCCAAGCTTGCAGAAGAGGATGTGAACGAGTGCGCAGCAAGGGAATTGAAACTTTAACGTTTCAGTGACGCACCGAGCATTGAATTTAGGGAGGAGGGGAGCAGGGGCGGGCAGGACAGAGATTGGAAGGTAATGTTCTGAAATGGCAATTCACGCTGAGGCCAAGGAATGCCGCCAGGAAATGTTAAGCGTTGAACAAATGTGACTGTGTCCCGACAGATGATGGAGATCGCGTGGGTGGCGGCTGAGTTTTCAATGACGAAAGGCAATGAAAGGAAGAATGGTGAGGGTTTGATGTGTTGATAAATGTGAAAGGGTATGAAGTGATAATAAAGGATGACAAAGGAAAAAACGAAACCAATGTATATTTATAGACAGGAGCGTTGCTAAATAAATTGAAATCATCGTACATAAATACTGGGAATTGAAAAAATGTGCCTAAGGTAGGAGAAACCATAATATTTGAGTATTAAAAGAAATTGCCAAAAATAAGAAAGTCGAGAAATTTGAAAAATGTTTAAAATTGAGGTAAACAAAAAACTAATTAGAGAACACATACTAGGCGTAGGGAGCTGAGTTGTGTTTGTTGAATTTTCATAATAATAGCAACATATTTTCATTAGGAGATTTTTTATATTTTCAATCTCCCAGCCATCCAACCCTTGAACAGCAAAAGCACGCCACGACGCGATGCTGTTGTCAACACAACTCTTTGCAATGTTTTCGTTAAGGCAATCAAATCTTGATTGAAACAATTTTTTTTGCCATGTGTGTTTTTTGGCCTTTTGTCATTTCTCCTCAATTTATTATGATTGTTCTTGAAATTTACATTGCATTTGCCGCCACAGCAGCGTTCCATCAAACTCATTAACCTTCTATTATTTCATTAAAACTCACTATAATTTGTACGGTCTATTTTTGCGCTGCTGCTCTCAGCGAGCAATTTGAATTTTCATTTCATTATTTCGATGACACACCTTCGCACAATGTGACACGGTGACAGCGACAGCGACAGCGGCGGCCGCAGCCAGCATCCGCTACACTGACAGGTCCACATCAAATTAAATTTAAAAGCATAAGCAAATTTTTGGGTAATTTATTTTTGGTTTCATTCAATTTATTTTGTTTTATGTTTCGTGCGAAAAAAAATTCTTTAAATAAAATTAAAATTTCATTTTTGATGTGGCTTGCGCTGAAAATAGTCCCATCAGAAACAAGCTTGTGCGTTAAAGAAGAATGAGCGAATAGGGTGAAAAAACAACATTGCAAAACCCCGACAACAATAATGACAACCAAACTTAACTGAAAATGAAACAAAAGCAGAAAAAAAGCAAACTTTAAGCAATTTAACTCAACTGTTGGGCTGCCTGTCAGTCGAAGCGTCTAACTGGCTGTCGCATGGTTTGCTGTTTTGGTAAAAAGTAAGCGTAAGCCAAAGAAATGTTGAAGCGAGCTCGAAGGATGTGCGGCGCAAAGAATAAAATGTAAATAAGCACATCGCAGCCGGACAGCGGACGCGCTAAAAGCGTACGTCATGAATAAATTTGAACCACATCAAGCAGCAGCGGGAAAAAAATCTCAATAGACGCAGCGCACATAATAAACCACGAGAAAACGCGTTCAGCCGAACAAAAAGCTGTCCGACTGGCTGCGTACATAATTTTGTGCTGGAATTTATGAATTTTACAATTTTCATGCATTCGACTTGCGGCTTTGAGCGTTTTTCGTTGTACATAGTCTTTCAACCGCTAAATTGAAATTTTGGGGTTTAAATTAGCTCGAGTTGCATTGCAGTGAAGGGCCAACCGGCGTATGAGTGACATTAATTGATTGTGCCGCATTAAAAATGCGCACAATGCGCCAAGTGGGGAAACAGTAAATAAGTCAAGGATTAATCTTCAACACTCAGCAGCTTAGTTGAATAGAGTTGCTTCTCAAAGCTTTCTGAAGTTTAAGTATTTTATTTAGTTGTAGCTCTCGATTATACATATATGGGAAAAATGGAAAAAGTTGTAACATGTAGTTTCATCAGGACAACGACATCGACACGCCAGAAGCTCCGGAAAGTCTGCTGGAAGATTCGTATGCATTCATCTTATAGTTCACACCTGGCACCAAGAAATTCCCATCTGTGTCTGTTTATGACGAATAATATTGCTAGTAAAAAATTTACCTCAAGACAAGCTTGTGAAAATTTGCCATTTGCAAAATTACTCAGCTTAGTGTTGAATAATTTTTTCACACAAAAGAAACAATATTCATGGCTCTGAAAATTCATTCTATCCGCACTTAAAGAGTTTTTATTCGCGTGAACATTTGATATGCACAGCGCCGAACTTGCGTAGCGTAAGCGGCGCTGTCTTAGTGTTTGGTGGCTGCAAAAAAGTTGCCGCATAAAATTCGTCCATATTTCACATACTCAGTTTCAGACGCGCCAACGCCATCGTAAAAATTGCACCGCTTGATTTATTGCACACGCTTGAATGGCAACACAAAATAAAAGATAAAAGAATTTTAAAGAATAAGGAACGACAAGAATAAAAACATAAATAAATACAAATAAGCCAGCAGAATTGTGGCTTAACTTGTAATGATGGTATCATAAATATTTTGAAAGTTTAGCCGTTTTAATATGAGAAAGTAAATAAAGAAAAACAAAGGCTGGAAGCGATGGCAGCAAAATGGATTTGAAGAAGTTTTTGCTCTCAGTGAACTTACTTATTAAAATCAACACACACACACACACAGATCTGAAGAGAAAACAATACGCACAGAAAGCTACACTCACACTCGAACTTCAACAACACAAACACAAACAATGCGTAAACATCAGGCAAAGCTACTCAAATCCGTTGCCATTTACGGCATAATAAAAACTTTGACTGGCCTCATACGTCACTTAATGCTTGCGGCTGGCCGGAAAAAGGCAACAAATAGGCCGCACGGTAGCCGGTGTTCGACGCAGGTGCAGCAGCGCTCGGGCAGTCAGTCAGTTAAGCGGCAATTTATGTAATATGAAGCCAACGCTTTCAGTTACTGCCAATCGCTTGTCTTTGCTTTCGTCGATTTTGCACGTTTAGCGAAGCACCAACGTAATTTTGTGGTCGCGCATTGAGCCATAAATCGGCTCAATACTGAAGTACGGTGGCTGCGGTGTACTTGACCCGTTGACTGGCTGGCTGCTGCTTATACAGTCTGGTTTCCCTTTCTGTGTTGCACACTCTTCCCTCTTGGGTCAGTATACTAACATACTCGCAAATGTATGTGATTTGTTTTTGTGCTTGTTTGATGTCGTGTCCGCTGTTTGCTTTTCCCGCATATTTGCGCCTTTTGCTATTTTTGGAACTTTACTGGTCTTTGTCTTTGGCACTACGGCGCCATTTCTGGGCATTTAACGATGGCCTGTTGGCTGATGGCTGCTAGCGCTGCTCACTCCGCCTGTTTGTGCTCGTTACAATGCTTGTGTCGACCATAAGTGAGTGCAAATGTTTCAGTCAAATCGCGCTAAATCAATGCTGTCACGAGCAGCAGCAGCCCGGAAGAGTGAAAGCGAATTTAACAGCACAGCTTAAAGTGACTGGGCGACCATTAGCAGCAAAATTGCGTTTTATTACGAGCGATTTTTTCTTCAAGCTTGGCTTTCATGCAGTCGCAAACGTGTTGTTGGCATGGATTCGATTTCACTTTATGACATTTAGCTGCGGCCTCCTCTCCAGCGGATATTATGTGCATTGCTTGGGCATTGTGCGGGCGTTTATGAGCCGCTGCAGCCGCATTTGAGTTGTAAGTTGTCGGCGGCATGGCATGTGGCCTGTTCCGATTTTATTACCTTATGGTCCTAAAATGCCAAAACGGCCATTTCTTTCTTATGACGCTACGTGAAAGAAGCGAACAGAGAGCAGAAAAAGGTTTTTAAAAGCGAGCGACACATGCGTGTTTGCGTTTAACGCTTTTGTGCACTTGGCGTACGAGGCGTATGAGCAATAAAAGTTGTTATGCGCATTAAAAGTCACGCGCATGTTCGGCACGCTGATGCATTGCATTCCAAATGCGAGGGGGCGGACATCGTTGGCAGAGAGAAAGTGTAAAAAAGAACAGTTGCAAAACTTATGGCAGAATGGGCTTTGAACGTTGTGCGAAAACACTGAACAGCACAAGTTGTATGATTGAGTGCTTAGTCACATAAGCCATAAAGCCTGGCAGCAATGAGTAAGTGAGAAATTACTTGCAAATAAAAATATTTGACTTATCTGTAAAATTAAATGATGCGCTGAAATATTTTGTCGAATTTAATTTAATTTCAGTTTGAATTTGGGTTTACATTTGAGTTCAAGTTAAGTTAATATTTAGGGGAATTTTCAAAATTTTGACAGGTTTGTGTTTCACTAAATGGAAAGAATAATGAAAAAACTTGTTGTAATTATCAATAAAACTAACTGCTATCCATTTTGAAGTGCCAAAAACGCTTTGCCCAGATGAAACTGGGCGTGGTGCTTATGGAGAAAATGTGTCTAATTCCTATATGAACTCAACGTTCTAAGCAAGTCCCTCAAGGATAATGTATGTATGTAGTTAGAACAGATTTTCTATCATACATCACCGATTTCACCCACATTGATCTATGTTTACTGTGTGTTAGATTAAGTTGAACTAGCTGCCTTTCCCTGACAAATTTCACTCAAGCACAAATCTATGGTTCGTTGCGATGTCATGTTGGGATAGTGAACAAGGTTTCCAATATAAACTTTAGTATCTTATTGAAGTGTAGAGTTAAAAGCCAAGTTTAACTGGTGTGGAATGAAAAGTACATGCATTTTTGTCTCTCTGCGGGTCGAACATTGTCACTGTCAAAGTGTACAACAGTTTTCTCTGCTTGCCGAAAGACTTTTCTATTTTTTCAATCTTCTTTTCTTCTTTTTCAAGGCTTTATTTACTTATTGCTCCACAAAACTCTTTTCGAAACCCATCATTTTGAGACGTTTTAATCGCACTGAAAGCGCCCTGACATTAAAAAGCGATTTATTTGGCTCATATTATGGCAGCGCTGCCAATTTTGAGTGCTGCTGCCATCTGGTCAGTGTTTTGCTTCCGCTTCGGTTTGCAAGTGATTGATGAGTGTCGCTCGTTCGGCGCTTTTCAAATATACTTCAATGTCATAGCTCAAGTTTCATGCTAAGCGTTTGGCCAAAAGGCTAAAAGGCCTTAGATGAAGGTTACACAATGACAAATGAGAATATATCGATGTGAATGAGTAGTGATGGAAGGTCAGAACATTTTCAAAACATAAAAGTTATAACTTGAGAAATGATCAAATGGCAAAACGAAGCATGGAAATATTGATCGACTGAATGCGAGCTTGTAAAAGCTCAACACTTTCTCAACACTTTGGGCCTGGGTTGGTTTGGTTTAAATGCAAACAAGATCCTCTATCCAAGTCTTTACATACTTACTAAAATATTTCTTGTGTTTTATTTTTATGAACACAATTATGATTTAACCCTTTCAATACGACTTTTGGCCAGTGAAGATATTTCTGTATAATTGAACTAAATGTGCTGTAAATAAGTAAAAAAACATGTTTACATAATTTCAGATTTTGTTTTTTTTTTATGCGCAAAGAGCACGCTTACACTTCCGAACGTATACCAAGTATGAATTAGTTAGGTTATGCTACGTGTTGTGAAGTACTGACTACAGACTACTGTTTAGTCCCATCCCATCATTTTAAAAGCGAATACTTTTCGCACCAGTAATTTTTGAACATTAACTTATACAAGGTGCAACCCAAAGTAAACAGGACTTTTATAAAATAAAGAAAACGGATGATTATTTTTGTATAATTCTTTTTATTTATTCAAAATACTCTCCTTCTGCTTCGATACAACGTTTTGCACGGTCCAAAAGCATTTGGAATGAGTGTTTTAGGTCATCGGCCGGCATCGCCTTCAGAATGTTGGTACAAGCCTTTTGGATGTCCTCAACGTCCTTATAACGGTTTCCTTTCATCGGCAAATGCAACTGACCGAATAAGTAGAAGTCACAGGGAGCCATATCAGGCGAATACGGTGAATGATTGATGGTAAAAATGCGATTTTTGGTCAAATAATCGGTCGTAACTAGGGCTCTGTGAGCCGGTGCATTATCATGCAATAAACGCCAACTTCCTTCCTCGCGATATTCTGGCCGAATACGACGAATGCGATGCACCAAACGCTTCAAAACTTCAACATAAAACAAAGCGTTAATTGTTTTTCCCGGTGGAACAAACTCTCGATGAATTATTCCCTTTGAATCGTAGAAACAAATGAGATGAGTTTTGATTTTTGACTTCTCACGGCGGGTTTTTTTCGGATTTGGCTCATCTGGGTGCTTCCATTCGGCACTTTGACGCTTTGTTTCGGGATCATATTGAAAGCACCACGTTTCGTCACCGGTTACGATGTTGAACAAGAAATTTGGATCACGTCTGGCTTCCCGAACGATGTCTTTTGCGTGCTCAATTCTCTGCGCTTTTTGGTCGTCGGTTAAAGTGTGCGGAATGAAGCGAGAACACACTTTACGGAGACCCAAATGTTCGGTTAAAATGCGATCAATTGATGTTTTGGAGATGTTCAATTCCATTTCCATCAATTCCAATGATGATTTTGGCTGCATTTTGATAAAATCACGCACAGTTTTGATGGCATCGTCAGTAATCACAAATTTCGACTGGCCGACGTGTTCGTCGTCATTCAAGTCTTCACGACCATTCTTGAATCGATTCAACCACTCATTAACACGGCCACGGGATAAACAATCATCACCATAAACTTGCTTTAACAATTTAAACGTTTCGGTAAAAGTTTTACCAAGTTTAAAACAGAACTTAGTAACTTAGAATATTAGCTCTTTGTTCGATCGACATTCTCGTACCAAAGTTAAAAACATACTGTCACATTGAGCGGGATATTTCGGCGTCTACTAGACCAAATGTCATGAAATTTAGACAGTATGTGAATGAAAGATGTACCTTTCCAACGCATGTCCCACACATGGATGGCGCTACCAGAAACGTCCCTATTGCAAAAGTCCTGTTTACTTTGGGACGCACCTTGTATATCCCTGCAGTATTGAAAGGGTTAAGGATAGGTTAGGTTGGCTGACCCAAGGGGGTTCTCACATAGACCAAGTAGTGGTCCATAGTGGTACCAAGATTCTAGAGTTCCAGACCTATGTGTTGTTTTTTAAGAACTTTTTGGCAAATCTAAGTAAGTCGCCGCTTTTTTGCTTCGCAATTCTTTCCTCGGAAGGGAACGACGCGGATCCAAGGCAGCTAACCCGTGATATGATTTAAAATATATAATTAAAAATTGGCACACGTCAGCGACAACGATTCAATAAAAGTAATAAAATGGCCTTGAAATCCTCGAAACTTTGGTATGTCAACCTTACAGATAATTTTACGCTTCGACTGTGTGTGAAAGTGCAAAGTGGCCAACTAGTTTCCAAAGAAATATTGATAGATCAATTCCCCACTTTCCCAAAAGCAATGACACTGCCATTTGTATCAATGAGAAAACCAATAACTTTTTGTTGACTCATAGCCACTGCATTCCGTTCATTCATTGGTGAGCCGAGACCAATTTTTTGTTGACAAATTTTCGTAAAACCTTTATTTGTGGTTTTTGTGATTATTGGTGTAGCAGTAAAATTAATTGTCAACATTTATCTCTACACTTTTATTTGGGCAAAACAATCAGGCCCAACTGCTATTTAAAGCCTTCTGTACAAATAACAAAAACACTAATAACACCAATAACACTACACACACTCATATCTATATATCGATGTACAATATCTTTGTGGAGAAGTGAAGAAGATGGAGAAAAACCACTAAATATACAGCACAGCAATTGCCCACATTCAAAACATTCACACAAGCACACACACACACACACACACACGGCCCATAAAAGTCCAACAAATCTGCACAACTGGGACAGAAAAAAGAAATCGAATTGCTTGCGGTTAGCAGTGCAGAGTGGAGGGTAGAAAACAAGGCTGACCAAAAGTGAGACAATGTGTCATAGGCCACGCACGCGGCTGCCACCTATGAAGGCGAAAATTGGATTTGCCGTAAGCTGTGATGCACAGCGGGCACAATCAAAAAAAGGGCAGCGACAATCGTGAAAGAGCTGAGCTTTTGGCGCTGTGACGCTTCTAGTGTATGGAAGCGGCTGTGTTGGCGGCAGGCGAGCGGAAATAACAAAGCGATTAATTCCCAAATCGATGTCTGACATGACAAATTCACATGCAACTCAGGCTCGAATGCGTGCGGGTTAGAGGCAAAGGGCAAGTGTGGGGTGGAGATCGTGGCCATTGGAGCTGGACGTGTGGTCACGGCGCAGAGGCTGTTGTCGAGCACGTCCACAATGGCATAAGAGGTCGCTGCCTGCAGAGCGACGAGCAATTTGAAGTAACGAAATAATTCTGCACTGTTGACAACCACTACGGTTGACGTTGTGTTTTAACAAGTTTCAAAGGGAATTTTTTCAAGTAAACATTTTTCTCAATCCCACTTTCGCAGAACTCATAAAGTGTTTGATTTGTTAGAATTTTTACAACATTGTCCCAACTCATTGTTTCATTATTCCTTCTATAGAAAATGGCCTGTTGCTATTGTCCAAAAAATATATACTTGTACTATTGTTGTTGCTCCAATTGCCAAATTTTCTGCTTTTTTAGTCGCTGCTGCTTGGAGCAACTTGTGCGATCCCCAAAACAAACATTTTCATAGAAATCCAATTGGTGCTCACACACGCTACAAACGCTCCAAACGCCCATTCGTAACCGCTGTTTGATATTTCGTGTGCGCATTACAAGAAAATCGCTGCCAGTCGCTATTTGCCAACATCAAAAGCAAACATCATTAAAATGTTCGCCTGATTAAATTCTGCTCAGAATTATTCCCGCACATAAAGCACATGCGTTGGCTGCGGCCTCAGAGAGCGGCCTCAAGCGTCACATTTGGGCGTAAAGCACCAGCAGTTGCACTTCACACACATTAGTTCCCGCTCACTTCCGCTCCCACTCCATCAACTGGCATTAATGAAAAGTCGCAGCTTAACTCGATTTTCGGCGGCGCTGGCTACAAGCTTGATCGAGTGCCGCAAAGGGCGACGTCCGCATGGCTGCGCGTTAAATTGATAACTTTGCATTAAACGCAGTGACGCAGCTAACAGTTTGCATCATTTTTATTGTTTCAATTTGGGCTGGCGTCGCGTTGCTGCTTCCGCATTGTGTGCTCACAAACAGTGCGGGCAAGCGGGCGTGCCTGTCGCTGCACGCAATCATATTGTCGCATATTAATTTAATTTTAGTTGGCATTTTATGCGTGCACGTTTTTATGCTCTTTTCCTTTCGCAGCTGCCACTTTCATGGCACACGTTTGGCGCAAAGGCTAACAGCCGGCAGCAGCGTTAAAGGGCAACAACAGCAACAACAATATCAACAAAATCCCATTACATAAACAATGCAACGCTGCGCTCGCTATGTGGGCGCTCTCATGCGAATCTGCTGACACTGCGCACTGCGGCAATTTTATTGCTCTGCACTGGCTCCGTTACTTGTTATTGAGATAGTGGCGGTTGTTGTTGTTGCTCGTTATTTTGCGCTCCATGAATTTTATGAATTTAATCATAAAAGTGCAGCAGCACTTTGGCGTTGCGCAAAAAAAATTAGCATAAGTTGTTAATGGCTCACATGGCGTATGAGTGACGCGCAATTGCGACACGGCAGCGTCGCATAAAATCGCGCTTCGCCTGCAGCCAAACCATTGTTTTCTTTCGGCAATATGTGTAACGAATGCTGTAATTGCGCTTATTACAGTCATATGGCTGCAGCGGCTTTTTGCGGTGAGAAGGGCGCATGGCTGTGGCTGTCTGTTGTTGGAGGCGAGAGGAGCTTGGACGGTTTGTTTGCTTCCCTGAAGTGTGCTTAGAGCTGTTGAATGTATTTTTAAATGTGTTTAACATTATCAAATTCGCATTTAACTTTTTTCTCACAATGACCAAGACTCAAGGCATGGGTTGGTTCTGGATGGACGAGTTAGAGTTTAGCACATCCTAAATAAATTTGAATAACGCTTGCCGCATGACGCATAGTCTGTGGGTGTGTTAAGTGTGTGCAAGTCCAAACTCCAAAAGGTTGAAACTGTTTGATTTGATTGCAATTTGTCATAGCGACAATTCAAATTTAGATCGAAACTATATAAATTATACCAAATCAAAGTAATTGCACACACACACATACGCGCATACATATATATGTTAATTTATGTTTGTGCATAAAAAACGCTTTGTTATTGCTTGGCAATTTTCGATTAAAATATTTGTACGCACTTGCTTTGTGGTTGCAAGCGAGGTATTTGAATAATTCAATGCTAATTAGAAAATAAGCAAACATTTTCATAAAATATCCTATTTCCAACAAAAACAAACGCGTGTAGTCTATTTCAGTTGTCATGGCAATGTTTGGCAATTTGTCAACGCGGTCACAAACGGCAACGGCCTGTTGCATGATTTATTCAAGTATTTGGATTTTATGCCACAATAAACCCGTTACCGCCACTACGTGTTGCGCTCGCTGCATTGGCTGTGTTTGTGTGTGCGTGCAATTACCGCAATTTATTAGGTGTGGTCGAAACAAACAAACAAACTAACAAACGGCATAAACAAAATTTTTAAAGCCGCTGCCGAACAATTTAAAATCATATAATATTATATAATAAATACATAAATGCAGGTATACAACAAATATATAAGTATGTATAAAGTGTATACAAGCACACCTGCCGCCAAATATATTTTAATAACACTTACACGCTTTCAGCTGGAAATGGCAAACCTCTGAGAGTAAAAATTGCTTATGAAAAAGCTCCCAACCTGCCGTTCGGAACCGGCATAAAACTGTAGGTTCCTTCCAGCCGCGTACAAATTCACACGCACAACACGGGTGGTTGCGGGAAGCTAGGCCTTAGTCTCGCGTAAGCGAGAGTCAATTATTATTATTATTATTAACACTTATTGTAACAACTCAGAAATTCCAGTCCGAAAACGAAATTCAGTGGGCTGAAAATATGCCCTGAACGCGGCGAAAGTGGCCCAAAGTGAGCCGTTCAAATGTGAAAACTGGTGCGAGCGGCCAATCGCGACACAGCCACGTGCCACTCCGCCTCACCAACGCAGAGCGGAACGAGGCGAACGAGGCGCCACGGCGCGGGCAATGAAGTCATTACAATGCCGCAAAATTTGCCACAAGAACACTGCAGGTACGCCACTGTTTCACGCGGGACGACAAAGCACTTTAAAAGGCCAGAGTGCCAGCCAGCGGCTGTAAGTAGCGGCACGCGTTTTGTCTGCACGGGCTGTCCGGCTGCTTGTTGTTGTCGTTGTTGGCCTTTGGGCGTATTTTCGTTCTAATGAAGTTTTGTCCCATCCGTCGGGTGCGCCTGTTGGTCGGGTGCTGTGCCACTGATTCTTTCACTGCCGCGTTCACTGCTCGACCGATTTGTCTTTCCGCAACGCTCGGCTTGTCGGATCAATTTTTCTACTGCTGCTGCTGCTATTGTTGTTCTTCTTCCTCTTGTTGTTGTCACTGTATTTTCCTCTTTCCGCCGGCATTGATGTTGTTATTGCGTTTGCCATACTTGAGTGCCGCAGTTGCCATTGCCGCTCGCCGCTGTGCAAAGTGTAGCAATTTTTCTCGTATTATTGTTGTTGCCGTTGTTTTTGCTTTTGTTACATTGGCGCGTTCTTGTCATTACGTTTTTTTTTTGTATAATATGGCCGCAAATTGTTGTGCTGCTGGCTATTGGTTGTTCGGTGAAATTTTCTAGTGGATGCCATTGTTGTTTTTGTTGTCAATTTCAGTACTTTTGTGCTTGTGCTCTTGTAATTGTTGTTGTTGTGGTTGTGGTTGCGGTAGCGTTTAGTGTACGCTTCAGCAATTTTAAACTCAGCCAGTATTCTTAATTAGCATATTTAATGAGCAGCTGAAGATGTTTGCGCTAAGCAAATGTCCGGTTCATCCTTTAACCCGCCACGCTCCTCGGCCCCACTCACAATCCAATTTATGAAGCATGACTTTATTGCTTGCGCTTTTTTCAATTTAATTTTCCTATTATTCTTGCTTTTGTTGTTGGCTTTTTGCTGTTTATGAATAAGTGGAAAGCCTCAGCGGTCGGGCAATTTTGTATTTATTTAGGATTTTATTTGTTTTTGATTGAAAATGCGATTGTTTGAGGTCGCGTAAGCAGCCCACGGAGCTGGCTAACCGAACGAAGAAAATGTTTTTCATATTGTTCTCGCTGTTGGGTGCTCGTGGGCCGCACGTGGGGGCGTATGAGTGACGTTTAATTGGTATTTAACTGAAAGTGGCAGCAAGCGGCTGTTTGGCTGCGTGTAAGCGTGGGAAACATTGAAGCACAATTAAATTGAAATTTGTTTGTGTGGCTTTAGAGCTAATGAAGTGGAGTGAATTGATTTATCTTTGAATGAAATGTGGTTACGGACGAATAAAGCGCAAGAAATTTTAATATTTATACATATTCAAGTAACACAACAAAAATCAATGTGTAAGTAATACTCTATCTAAGTAAGTTCGCATGTGCCGTAGTCGACTGTGAATCTGCTGACATCAGATGTCGTGCGTGTGCGCAGAAAAATCGACACTTTCTTGGCGTCTTTTGCAAGCATTGAAACATTGGCTTTTACTGTGACCGTCTTTGTCATTAGCGCAGCTCTGAATTTATAGTTTTTCACTTCAATGCGTCCCATTGTTTAGCCAACGCAAACGAAAACGCGAGCACGTAAGCAATTTGCGCAAAACAAAGAATCACAATCAAAATCGAAATAGCAAGAATTCAAAGCAATCAGCGAGCAGCAGCAACATGAAGCAAACTGCTAACATTTCACGCAACGCGCAAAAACAAACAAAGCAGCTAACGCAATGAACAGTGTATCGCTTTGGCTTTGTCTTTAACTTTGTGTGCGTCATTGTGAACGCGCGCTTGCCTAAAGGTGCACCGGCGGAAATGTTGCCAACTCAACAATGTGTGCACTGGGCGCAGTCGGCGTAGTCGCACTGTGTCCACACACGTGGACGTAAATCAGAGATGAATAATGTGCTTCCTTATCGAGTCATACAATTTTTTTTAAATTTGCTTCACTTCTTCCTGACGGTCTTCGACTTGCATCAGGCACTTGGTTCATTTCGCTGTTTTGACTCATACTAAGCGATATTTTTTTTCGAGTCTTATAATTTAAAAATGCCTTATGTTCTAAATAGGCCTTCGATATGTTTTAGTGATAATATGGTTCGAAATATGCATACATTTTTATGAAGTTTGAGAATGTGTCGACCTGTGGGCCTGCCTTCGAATAGCTATGTTGCACCCATCCGTCACCTGGGCACCGAAGTAATGGGAGATCAGGCAACCCGAAACTAGTTGTTCACCGATACTAGTTGCTACATGCAAACGAGATGTGGCAACACAATAATCGATTTTGTAGATTATTTCGCACACCCACTTCAAAAGTGACACAACTCCAAATTTTTAATTTTCGGGTTTATGTGTTAATACTGTGCACAATGCATCTGTCTACCAATAAGCAAAAGCTCAGTATATTTTCTTGTTGTTAACTGTTGCCTAAATACGGTTAGGTCTCTCTTCATGTTGAGAAGTTTGATGCTATTTGATCGCTGCAGCTCAATGCAAAAGAGTCCTAATTCAAATTGTGACACTTTTGACGAAATACATTTTTTTTAAGTTAATTTTAAGTAAAGTTGTGACGATTTTAGTACATATTTTCAAATAAAAAAATTAATTTCGAATTTTCAAAATTTTTTTTCACCTTTTTAACTGTTATTTATAACTATTAAATTCAGCAAAAGTGACATAACTTAAAATAATTCGGTAATTATTGAATTAAAATATCATCAAAAAAGTCACAACTCAAAATTTTGGATTTTCTAGTGTAAAATAAAAAAACAAAAATTTTTGTAACTTATCCTAAAGCATAATCTGTAGGGATTTTCTACTAAACGGCCTATATTTTTTTTTTTTTTTAATGTTTATTCAGCTCAAAAACAGTTTTTGCGTTTCCTGAAAAATTAAAAATTTTGAGTTGTGTCACTTTTGTAGTGGGTGTGCGATTTAATTTTCTTGAAGGTTTACTGTAAGGCAAGGAGTACTCCTACTTATAATATTTTGAAATCAACATTTCTCAGGTAATCTACATAAATAAATGATCACTTTGACGTTGAGTTAGGAAACATTTACATTTTCGAAAAACCAATTATGATCAAAAATGAGGCTTGCACGAAATAAGCTCTTCTCACCTAATGGAATAAAATATCCTTTGTGTTGAAGAGTTTGGGAAAAGTAAAATAAAAAACAACATAAATTATATTTTCTATGACAATTGAAGTCTTCTAAACTGAACGATTTATAGTAGACTCGCACCAAATTACAATTTATTTATTAATTCTTTTTGTAAACTTCGTACGCAAAAAACTATAATATTTTTCGCTGTTATAAATTAAGTTCAGCATCACAAACAGGCTTCGCTAAAAATTCAATTTTTGTTGTAACATTGTTAAAAAACCTTTTTGTAAGCGGCAATGCGCTGGCTGTCAAATTCCATTAGTTTTTTATTGGTTAAACTATGATTTCAAATCCATAAATTGAGGAGTTTGGGAAAAGTAAAATAAAAAACAACATAAATTACATTTTCTATGACAATTGAAGTCTTTTAAACTGAACGATTTAGACTCGCACGAAATTACAATTTATGTATTTATTAATTCTTTTTGTAAATTTCGTACGCAAAAAACTATAACATTGTTCACTGTTATAAATTAAGTTCAGAATCAAAAACAGGCTTCGCTAAAAATTCAATTTTTGTTGTAACATTGTTAAAAAACCTTTTGGTAAGCGGCAATGCGCTGGCTGTCAAATTCCATTAGCTTTTTATTGGTTAAACTATGATTTCAAATCCATAAATTGAAAAAATAATAGTAACTTTAATATCATAATCTAAGTCTTCGCTGTATATATGTACGATTCTGCATTAATATGTCGCCATGCAGTGGTTTCTGGCAAAGTTTCTGGTATGTTGGCAGCACCAACTAAAATTTTGTTTATGTTCGCATCAACACAAATGAGCAAAACGGGTGCGGAGTAGCGCATGAATGTGGCGCCAAGCAGCAAAATCTGTGCAACTGTCTATGTGTGTGTTTGTTTGGGAGTACTCTACCACATGCTCAGACACACACGCACACAAACGCACACGTTACACACTTCCGGCAATTTGGTTATTTTTACTACATATTGCCGTTCTTAACGTCGTTGATGTTATTATTGTTGCTGATGTTGCTAATGTTGCCACTATTGTTCTAGTTAAACTTGTTATGTTGGCTTTTGTTGCTGCAGTTGTTTGCGGCTAATGTTGTGCTTTTATTATCCTGCAACAATGTGCTGTGTCGTTATTTTGGCTTTGTTTTTATATTTTCTTAGCTTAATTTTCTCGTTTATTTCCGTTCTGCATCCTATAAATCCGCTGTGGCATTCATGCTACGTTCGTTTGCTTCTCAGGACACTTTTTTTTCTTGGTTTTCTCATTTCAGTTTGTCCGTAGAGCTGGTAAATCAAAGCATGGTTGTGTGTGTGTGTGTACTAGGGAAGGGCCGTAGGGACGCGGCAATATCCATCCGCTGCTTTTTCGCCCACGCCGCTTTCTCTATGCGTCTGCCATCGATTGTTTATTATTGCATGTTAATGAGTTTCTGTGGCCTCATAAACTACAGTCGACCACCGTGGCGTATGCGTAACCTTCAATTTATTAATACTTACACGAATACAAACACATGCACGCATACTGGAGCAACGCTAATAACAGCTCAAAATTTTATAAAATTTTTTGCAGCACACAACATTTTAACAAATTTTTAATAAGCCTCTTTTGAAATAAGAATTGCTTGTTTTTAATTTTCCAATCAACTAATTTACAGCAATTTACACTTAATCTGCTTTAAACTAAGCAGTCTACATAGTCTGACTAGTAACTCAGACGGTTTTTTGCGCAACTAATTTTCATGCACAAAATGAAAGTCAACGCCATTGTTTCGCTCATTGTGCTCGGCGTTTCCTTTCATACTTGGAATTTCCTTCTTAATAGCTTTTGTTCGCCACGTTGACGTGCTGACTGCGCGACACCCTTCAAAGGCTTGGCGTGTTGTCGTGCCGCCACGCGTCTCTGTTGCTCGGCGACCGCAAAACTTTATGAAATTATCCACGCCTTATCAGTGCTGCAAATAACTAGTTGCAGCTTTTGTTCTTCTTATTATTATTATTGCTGTTGTCTTGCTTATAGTTGCAGCCATTGTGGACTACGTAGAGAATGCGGCACCCAGCCAACTGCAGCGGCACTTCCGCAACTTTTTCAATCTTATTTTCCGCTTTTGCTCTTTCATCTCTGCCGTCGTGGCTGGGTTGTGTTTTCAGTTCAGTTTTTTTGTTTCAGTTCGCCTTAATGCGCTTCACTCGGCTTTTATGCGCCTCGTTGCCTTTGTACTCACTTCGGTCGCTATGGTCAGCGCAAAGTTTTCCGGCCGCGGCGAGGTGCGGCGAGCTCGGGCCATCATCTTAATTGTGCAGTGAAAAATTAAAACCATTTAACATTTTCCAGTTGCAGCAGACAAATCGCCAATCGTTAGCTGGGACGGGCTCGGTGAAATCACCAGCGATAATGAGAAATGAGTAGAAATTTGCGGAGAACAGAGAGAAAAAGTAGAAAGCAACATTGCGTTAGGGTCGCTTTAACTATGCAAACTACTTTCCGGAAAGGCAATGCGTACGAATGAAAATGCAAACTTTGTTTCGCTCAATTTCGTTGTGTTGCTTTGTTCGGCCACTTCTATTAAAAGTTGCATGAATATGCATGAAATTATCGCCAGTTGCTTATGGAATTGCAGCAAAATTCAAATGGGTTTTTCTATTTTTGTTTCTGCGAGTAATTGAACCACGTATTCATGTATGCAAATGCAAAAAAGGAACTAAACGAGAGACTTTTTATTTGTGAATGTGTGTGATGAAATTTGTTTTGCATTGTTTAAAAGTTGAATTTCTGCTTTCAACATTGGCTGTGTAATTGTCTTGTGTACTTACACATAAGTCTTAATGGGGAGTCAACTGTGAGCTTGTCACTCCGGAAAACAAATACACCAAAAAATACATTGAAAACTTCAAGCAAAGCCTTTTGGTTACACCGTGCGACAAAAATTAAAAAAATGTTTCACACCGGAAAAAATCGATATGGGCGTGAAACTAGAGACCAAACATAGTAATACTGCGTACTCAGTTTATTATTTCTACATTCTTTTTCCTTTTAAAATTTTGAAGGGGATAAAAAAGAAAAAGAAAGAATAAGAATAATGCAATTTTGACACGTGATCAGGGAATTTGGGAATGAATTTTAACACACTTACTTTTCAAGAAAATTCTATTTAAATTTTCAAGGATATAAAGGACTAAAATTTTCAAAGGACCTTTTTCATATCCTTTTTTTACAAATAGATATAAAATTAATTTTATTTAAATTCTTGAGCCTTTCCTCTTTCATTTGATATACATTAAGTATTTTTTATATTTTTTTATTTTTTATCCCCTTCAAAATTTTGATATCCTTTTAAAAGGACAAAGGATGTAGAAATGAAAAACTGAGTACGCAGTATTACTATATTTGGTCTCTAGTTTCACGCACATATGGATTTTTCCCGGTGTGAAAAATGCTGTCGCACGGTGTAATATATAGGCACATCTGAAAATGAGCACAAATAAACACATCTGTTCGGAATACTGCTTACCATAGTCAAATAATAAAGTCATCCCGATAGTGACATTTTATGTCAAGTACTCTTATTTTGACAACTGTTCTCTCAAAGTAATTTGAATTCAACTCATTTCACATTTTTTTCGGTTTTAACCCTTTTTCAAATGTGTATTCAAATAGCTACAAGCAATGGATTGTATATGTTGTGTGTATACTGTATGTACATATACAAATATACAGAAAGCACATAAACATAGATTTGCAAGGGTGATACTTAAATAATGCGAATGGTTTTTACGAAACAGTTTCAAAATGTTGTCATCTAAATGTAGGTCTTCATCAATGTCTTCAGGTGCAGCATTCATCTATTTCACTGGGTACACAAAACATTGAAACTTTTTGGTCCCATGGGGTTTTGCAAATGCAGCATGTCGTTGGCATTTTTGATATTCACTGCACTGCATTCCAGCGAAAATTTTCAAATAAATTTTCAATCATTTTTTTTTAATATTTTATATTATGAATGAAAAGGTTAAAATTTGGCAGACAAATTTCATTCATGTGAGAAGGTAGAGAAAACATAAATGGCAGCTATCAAAATAAGAGTACATAAACAAATAGACGTCACCTATCGGGATGACTTTATTATTTGACTATGCTGCGTACAAAGTGTAAGTTCAACAAAATTATGAACACAAAATTAAAATGATTTTATAAATGAAATTCAAATAAGGTGAAAAAATGCCAAACGAAGCAATGACAAGTAGAATAAAGCAAAAATGCGAACCAGCTATGAGTCCTTTCACAATTCTAATGCGGCCTTTTGGTCGTTGGATCGTTAATGGCGCTGCTTGAGCAGAATTTTTTCTGGCAGCTAATAAAGCAAGTTTTTAACTAGCGATTAGTTTTGAACATATGATAATTTGTTTACCAATGTTGGAAAAATATTACGTATATAAAAATCTTGCTACGAGTCTTCATATTTAAAATCTGCAGGATTAGTTTGGTTCAGTACTCAAAGGAACTGATTAACTAATTTCTATGTGCCGTATTGGGCCGCTGTAAAAAAAACATCTGCGAATAAGATTACTTAAGCTTGGTTCGTTATGAAGAACAGTTCAACCAAAAGTGAACAAAACTAGCTTCAACAGTTCATAAATCAACTATTTTTAAGATATAGAAAGAAGTGGGAGGAATGTTAAAATTTTTTCAGAAACAAAACAAAGTTCCAGATCCTGACCGATACCCATACTTAGATAACACTGGACAACAGTATGTCTGTTGCATGAAGTTTTTTACATGATTCTGAATAGTTTTTTCACGCTGATTTTCCGTATTCATATTCCGTTTTTATGTAACAGCTCTAGTTTTCGCAAAAAATGGGCGTGGACATTTCCGACTGTAATTTCCGAACCAATAATCCTGTCGACATGATAGGATTATATCGTCGCACTTACAACATTTCACGCCATCTTTTCTGACATTAATGAATTTTATGCATTCTAAATGGGCGTTGTAATAAGGTTTCAAAGTAGGAAAGTATTACAAATATTGCAAATATGCAAAGTTCGTAATTGTTTTTGTTTCGAGCAATTCAAAATCTTTTTGTTTTTTTGCTTGTATTTCAGACTATAAATGGAACATATAAAAGAGCATATTTTGAGGCCCCTAATTTTTTAAGGAAAAAGTATGAAAAGTGATGAAAATTACTATGGTACATTTTTGCTATTATTTCGATGCGAATGTGTATTTCGCCAAATAATTTGGCTGTGTTGTATTGCTTGATGTGTCGGCTTTCATTATACACCTAACTCGTTAATTGATTTACAAAAATTGTGTATGTTTTTGACCATCAAAGAAAACGCCTTAAAATTACATAATTTCCGACTTTGAAGTATAATTACCGCGGAACTTTAAAACTTATAAAAATAAATTGCATCAAAAAAGAAGCCGTGCGGTGTTGTTAATGCAACAAGGTGAAAATTATGTCAATCGGTTTATTGGTTTTGAAATTACGATAAAAGATATGGAAAAAGTAGAGGAAAATCTGAAAAATGACACGTTACCTGTATTTCACTAACTAGAGCTGTTACAAAAAATCTGAAGGTAGATTCGAAATCAGCGCACCCAAGTTAGTAAAAAACAGTAGAAAATCTCCATGCAACAGAAAAAAGTGCCATTTTGTTGTCCTGTGTAATCGTAGACTACTTCAGACTAAATTGCTATAACGAAATGTTTCTTGAAATCAACATAGAGTAGAAATCTAACCTAACCTAGAGATATCTAACCATTCTCTGGTAACTGGCGAAAACTGACTCGACCTAGAACAGCTTATGCCAAAAATGCTGTAGACTTAAACTGCAAGCACCGTCGAATGCTGGAAATCAATCAATAGTCGTTATGCATTCTCAACGAGGCTTCAATGTGTGTGCAACAACTTTTGTGGGCATCAGCTGCGGGCGTTAATTAGAAAGCCAACTACATGCGACATGCGGGTGCAATGTTTCATCAAAGTCTGACATGACTTCAGCATAGCGCAGCCAATTTTCTTAATAGCCTCGAGCGTTGCCTACTGGTCGGTGTGCCACAAAATTGCCAGCCATACAAACAGCAAAATGCCAGCCATACATGCCGTTTGTTCACCGCAGTACGAGTAGCTTCCACCACTCCAACACTCCGACACTCGCCTTCGAGCAAGTTGGCAAATGCATTCAGCTGTCAGCCATTTGAACGCACCGGCTTTTAAGTCGCTCTTGCGCACGTGTCCTGTTGTAATGGTGTACCGGTGCTTGGTTGTGTTGGTGTGTGCGTGTGTTGGTACTTATTGAAATCCTCTCAAATGTTTCCGCTTCCGGTACAGAAAATGCTCGGTTTTTTTCATTGCTGCTTGAGCTTATTTTCCCTTTGTCTTCTTTCCATCTTCTGCATGTAATATGTTTTTGTTTTTTGTATTTATATTTTCGTTCTGTTGTGTGCGTTTCGTTTCTTTTCATTGGCAGTAGTTTCGTTTTTGTTGTTGTTTAAGCCGCGCCAAAGGCGATTGTCGAGTCGCAAATCTCCGAAAGCATCCGCTGCCATTTCGTGTGCGCACACTCGCCGACAAGTCAGCGAGGCTTTGGGCAATTGAGTGTTTGTGCCTATGAGCTGCGAACAATAATAACAACAACAACAACAACAACAAACCCAACAAAAAGTTGGCTGACACAGTTGCCGGAGCAGACAGCGCTGAACGTCTGTTAAGTACTGTTGTTGTTGTTTTTGTTTTTGTTCTTTTTTGACTTTGATTTCCGGCATGAATATGAACTTGAATGTAATTTTATGTAAGTTCATATGTGTGTGTGCGCTTGCTATCGTGATTTTGTGTTTTCTGTTGCTGTGTTGTTGTTGGTTATATTTTGGTCGTAATTGCGGCCTTGGTTTGTTAACATTTGCTGCTCTCTATTCGGCTCTTACACGCTCGTTTAAGCTTTGGCTGGCAATATTATATGTTGTTGATATTGTTGTAGTGTTGTTGGTTGTTGTTGTTGGTGTTGTTGATTTCGACTTTGCTGGGATTGTGTTTGTTTACGTTGATTTGTTGATGTGGTTGTTGTTGTATTAAGTTTTGTTATTGTCCTTGATATTGTTGTTTTTGTATTTGTGTTTTTGTTTGCGGTGTTTGTTTGGTTGGAAAAATTTTGTTGATTTTTACAGTCTTGTTGTTGCAACTTTTGGCATTTTGGTGTTTAGTGGAAACGTTGTTGCGGCTGCGAATTTTGTGCTGCCACAGTCAACAAGTGTCTGGACGCGGAAATATTCATTTGTGTGGCTGTGTGAGTTGCCTGACTGTCTCATGGGCTGCCAAAAGCACAAATTCTGAGCCCGCTGGCACGTTGACAGCGTTTCACAGTAAGCCGCCGCCCCATCCGCTGTGTGCCGGTTCCTGCCACTCATCAGTCAAGCCAATTCCACTCATCCCTGCCGGTTGGCGTTGAAATTGAACAGCTTTTTTCTTTGGCCGTTTCTGATTTTTAATATTATGCCAACATTCCTATTGTCGGTGTGGTTGCTGTAGCTGCCTTAACACTAGAATGCCCAAGGTAGTCATTTTGACTACATTGAGGTCTTTTATTGTAAATAGCTTTTATTACATCGCTTTCTAAAAAAAAATATCTTACGTGACTTTTATTAATTTTTAAAGCTAAATGGAATAAATAAATTCAAAATATTGTAAAAAAAATGTTACCCCAATTTTGCAAAATTTACCTTAAATGCCCAAAAGTAGTAATTTTGACTATCTATATAAAATTTTCAGCAAATCTTACTGATAAATATACAAATATGCATCTTCAATTGTGAAATATGAAAATTTGAAATAATTGCAAACATTAAAAAAAATATCATAGTAGGCTGTGACAATTCCCAAATTTTTCAATCAAAAATTCATTCACAAAATTCATTCAGAAATTCAAAATTCCAAATTTGATTCCATTTTATCCCATTTATGTATAAAGTACGCCGTTATATTTATTTGTAAACCATAAAAAAATAAAAATGAAGCACTTATTTTATTTTAATCTTGTGTACATTTATTCATATTTGCTACTTAAAAACCAATAAAATTAAAAAAAAAAAGTCAGTAAACAATATTGCAGTCAAAATTACTACATATCGGCATTTTAGGTAGGTCAGATTGTCGGGCATTCTAGTGTTAAGTACTGTTATCATGTGGTGTTATTTGGTTGGTTGGTTGTTCTATTTCGGCCTTTGACATGTAGACCGCATTGTCCATTTTATTTATTTATAACAACAAATCGGATCTAATGAAAGCATCAAATCTAAAATGACTACTGACTGTTCAACTTATCGCCTGGCAATTAAGTTAATTTACGCAATGCAAGTACAATAAATTGAATTGTTATCAAATAATAAATAATTGTGCTAAATTAATTGGCACTCAATCAAAAGATTACAAATGAATGTCCAGCCATAAAATGCTGGAATGAGTGCATGGAAAAGACAAGACCAAAAGTATGTTTACGCAATCGATGTGTGTGGACGATGTTTGCCGAATTGTGTATAGCCAGCAAATAAATACTATGTATGCTGTTCAAATAGGCACGAAAGCCAGGAAGCTGCGTGAATAACAAAACTGGCAATGAATAATTAAAGCCAACAGTAGGGATGAATAGATCAATATGAGAGCAGCAAACGACTAAGTGGACTTACATGAGTCAATATGTAAGAGCACAGAGTTGGGGAAGGGAAGGTGAATACATACAAACGAACGACTGACAAAAGACAGTTCTAGTCATCGTTTCAACGGAATCATTATTTTGAGAAAAGAATCCATTTGTTAAACTGAAGCAACGTCTACTCAATTTTCCTTCATTTCATATTTGACTTATGGATTTATTGTGTAACATTATACATGTGTTAGTAAACGATTCATTCGGTTGCTTGTTAGGTGTGGTGAAAAATTCATGAGGCAAATAATTGGAAATGTGCGTGAGACATAAGTTGAGTTAAGCTGAGTAAGTCTTAAGTTTACAATAATGCGACAGTTTCGCAAATTGCTGCACAGTTATACACCCAGCAAATTTCTTCTCTCAAATATTTTTTCGAACATACTTTCACCTTAACTCCTTTAAGGTATCATGGCACGTTAGAAAGGGGAATTTTTAATGATTTACAAAATTATTTATTTTTCAGCTCCTTATTATCAATCTTTTTGAAAATTTTTTTTACAATATATTGAAGGTTTAAGGAACACAAAAAAAATGTTTGTTAGCATATTGTCTCTTATATAGGTGGCGCTGAAGTCGCGTATAAAAAAAACACATCCTCCATTACGGACACTTAATCTCCGGATTGGCTCCACCGATTTAAAAAAAAATTTGTTTGTTCTTTTTATTAACTAATTTTTTAAAAGAATCCACCACAATATTGAAGAACCTTTTTAATTTAAAGTACTTTTTCTGAGAAAAAATGGTGAAAAACGCAGTCAATTTTCGACACTTTTTTTCAAAAAGCTCCTATCCTTTTATTTTTAGCGTTTCTTATTTTTCTGGTGAATTCCTGTGTCCGAAAGCTTAATAACTATGAATCTTTTTTGTTTTTTTTTTGTTCCTTAAACCTTCAATATATATATTTCAAAAAGATTGATAATAAAGGAGCTGAAAAATAAAAAATTTTGTAAATCATTACAAATTCCCCTTTCTAACGTGCCATGATACCTTAATGACCATTTCAACTTTCTGTATGCATAACTTTAATTCCCTTACAAAATTAAATATTTCTATGAAATAAAAATCCCGCAGTTCCCACTAGCTTTAATGTGCTCACTGACTTTATTTCTTTTCCCTTTCAAATAGTTTTACATTGAAAGGGCGTATGCCTTTTTAAATAATCAAAGAAGTTAACCTACCAAATTGAAAAATTTTACAAAACGCGCTTCTCTCTTTGACAAAAAAATATTAAGATTTAAAAACTACTAACTAATTTGAAGTAGAATTGAACTTTTGAACAACATTTATCCATGTAAAATACGCAAAAAAACAATAATTATTTACTCACCATCAGAGATTACAAAGGACATCAGTTTTTGGAGTTATAATCAGAAAATGGAGTTATTTTGTTCAACTTTCCTTCACTTATTTTTTTAAAAAGATTTCACTTAAACGTATTTAATTAAAAAAATCCAACATTTCAGGGTCTTAAATGTTTCCGGTTTAATCCAATTAAACTTCGGTTAATACTTCGGTTTAATCGTTTGAGAAATATGTATAAAGTTTCAATCATTTGAATGACTGCATAGATATCAACTGCTTCTGAAATCTATTAATATTTAATTGTCACAATTAGAGTAGAAAAATCAGCCCAACAAATCAACATCACGTTTCGAACGACTTGCCCGAGTTTCCCAGTCCAATAGAGTGTATGGCAACTGAAATGTGACACTACAGTAAGACAGCATTATTTTCATATAATTACAAAACACAGTACCAGCAGAAAACAACAATAAAGTAAGAAAAAACAACAACAACAAAGCATATTTTATCGAGCCCCACAAAGAGAGCACCGCACGCCAGGTAGCGGGCAGGACAACAGTTGCTGCACGCTACGAAATTCCAATCACGAACGGGCAATAAATATTTAAACGCTAATACGCCTGACAGAAGCGACAGGAAAGGACATTACAGCGCGGCGAAGCGGAAAAGGCACGCAGACAACGGACAGACAAGCAAGCGCACAGTTGCGCAGCGGTGAATGATTTGAGGGCGCGCTGAACTGCCAGTGAAAAGCAACTCTTCCACAATGTGGCAAGCAAAGAGACAGAGAGAGGAAAAAACGGCTTACAAGCGGTGGCTTGTTAGTCAAAGTGTCGAAAGAAAGACCCACAGAAAATCACTAGCAATGGGAAAAAAATCTAAAATAAATTACAACAATGATTGTCGAGAGAGAAAATGCAAGCTGACGCAATGGCTAGCGGCCTGGGCCATGGAAGTGCACACCGGGGCGTATGAGTGACGACAGCTGTAATGGAAATCCCATGTTGCCAACGTTACTCGGCCGGCATTAAAATGCGAGCCGCATTCAAACAGCAGAGTTTCGAAAACGAAAACGATACATAGGCAACGGAAAATGAAACCGAAAAGTGAGCGAAAGTGAAATGAAACCGAACATGACATTAGCATGAAGAGCCTTTTACGGCAGCTTTGCGGTGTGCAAAAGTAAATGTGGAAAAAATAAGCAAAACGCTGCAAAAGCAAAAACGTTGTTGGGGAACTGAACGAATGAAAAAGTGTCAAGAATTAAATAAATGAAGACTTGCCGTACCTACTGCAAACGACATGGGAAAGTTTGTGGAAAGAAAAAATTCTACGCCTAAAATTACTCTCGCATCCCATCTCCCCATGTGCGCTGTACCCGAAACAAACATCTGTCGTTTTCACAGCATACTAAATGCCTTTTAGAGGCCACAAGCAGTTTAAATCAATTCGATTTTTTCACACTCGTCCTTCCTGCTTGGCAAATTGTTGCAATTTAATACCCAATTTGACGCGCAGCACACACGAAAGCAGGCGGTAACACATATGTCGAGCCAGAGTGAAAGTGAACGAAATTGCCAAATGATATGGTTGAATAGAATACAGAAAATCATAAAAACAAGTTCAATAAAAAGCGAAATAGCAACTTGAAACGCACGAAGCGAGGTTAGCGACGCTATGCAGGATTTCGTTTCATTTCACTTCACTTCGCTTGATTTCAATGCAAGCTGCGCAGGCCGATTGTGCGCCAAAATGGCTCCGAGCATCAACAAAGTGTCAACGCGACAATGAGCCGACAGAAAGAAGAAGGGCGAAGTAGAAAGTTGTAGCACTGGCACCGAAAGAGCAACCAACACTTACAAAAGTGACCTTAATCGACACACGGTGCTCACTATTGACTTCAAACATAAATCCCTTCTTGTTACTTAGGAAAATACTATGATTTTTTAATCTCTCGTTTAATGTCAACTCACTTGTTGTAGCGACCAACACTTACAAGTTCGCATACAACACTCGATATTGTTTAATCTGTACTTAAGCAAACATTTACAGGCCTATCGATTACTTGTTGCTGGGGCGCACAGCTGGCAGCGCTGACGTGCTTGCGTTGGATGTGATAATTAAATGCGCACCGACGTTGACAGCAAAACAGAAAAACAACAAACGCAGTGTCATCAAGAGGAACAGCTGTAGGCAGTAAAGGATTGGCCTAAGAATTGAATACATGGGCGAGTAGATTGATGGCTAAGGTGACTAAGTAGTTAAACAGACAAAAGCGTCAAGTGTGCGTAACTAAGAGATGATTTGTGTAAAAGTTAACTGGAAATTAGGATGGAAATGCAGAGAAATTAATGAACAGCTGACAGATGATTAGATACTCAAATTGTTGGGCACGTGCTGCAAATCAGCACTTGGCTGTAGTTTTACAGAGCACAGAGGAGTTAAGAAGTCCAATGCCAATGAGATTTCACAACAAATCGGCTCAAAAATCCTAAAAGACACGATTATCCATTAGGAATTCTGGTTTCGAATTAAACACTAACATCATTTTGGTTCGTTGGTTCTTGTCTGAAATGTTCTTCACTAATCACTAGAAAAATTTCAACGAATTGCACAGCAAAATCAAGTCCACATTTTCACTCATCAAGTCTTATTTGGTCAGAAATTTCGCTGTGAGTTTAATTAACTTTAATTCAGCGTCATTTGATATGTCGATATGGATATGATTTACGTGCTTCAGGCGCTTTCTTTTTCGTTTAATGAATTTAGGTAGAATTTAAAATTTCCTTTAATGAATTTTAATGAATGAAAAGTTGACACGTGTTTCATTTTTCGACACTATTGAAATCATTTGGATTGAAAAGATGAATTCAGGCAATGAATGTATGGTTGTTGTTTTTGCATAAAATGAATATTTCGCTTTTGGCTCATATCGGACACTCTGCGTTCGCCGAAGTGCATGCGATGTCATATTTTTTTTCAATAAAAATGCGTCCTTCAACACGAAGCACCCTTCTGGCTTCGATTAGATTCTGTTGGCAGAGCTGGCGTTGTCATTGGAGTTGCGCTCGATGCTGTCAACGTGAAATGAAAATGGAAAATTTATTGAACACACAAATCGAACTCGTGGACGGCCGGTGCGTGACATTGTGTGTCACATTCCGCTTGCGCTGCAATGGCTATGAACTTGAAGTTCTTTGAAATTGGCAGAGGCGAGACATGTTGCCGTTGCCTGAAAGTGGCTACAGCTCTGCTGGGCCATAAAAATTGGGCCCGTAGCGGCCACCTAATTGAAGCTGATTAGCATTGAAATGTCAAAATTGTTGACGTGTTGACACGTTTTACAATTGCAGCGACGTGCCGCATAAATTAGGCAATGTACATAAATATTTGTTGCTGTCGCCGCTGGAAATTGAAAATCCGACTTAAAACGAGCTGAGCAGCATAATTTAAGAGAAGTTTGACACTGGTGTTGTCAAGTAAATTGGATGCATTTGAGTTATGCGATTACTTTTAAAATTGTTTGCTACATACATTTGAGAACCTCATGAGAGCTCAATGTGTACTTAGAAAAAAAGTAAGCAATGAGTTGGATTTTCAAGGACACTGGTGACTAAAGTCATGAATGAACTGATTTTTTTTAATTAGAAACATAAGTTGAAGGGATCTAAAGTTTAGGGGGCAGTGTGTTAAATTTTACATAAACCCATCAAAGTCGTTGAGGTTGCGGCATATTTCGGCAGGGCGGTCATTCCACAATAGTTCCTATAGAACAATTTCCGTAATGCGTTGCTTGTTGGAACATCGTTAAAATGTTGAATGATAGACGAATTGCTTGACGAACTTCAATTTCGATCAACTCTGAAGTGTAAGTAACGAAAATAGCTGCATTTCGCAGAAAACAGTACTACAAAAGCAACATTATTAGATACAACAACAATACGAAACACTTGAAAATACCATGAAATTATGTTTGTTGTTTTTAATTATTTTCTTAAAGGCCATTAACAACAGTTAAAACGAAGAAAATGAGCGACTCTAGACACGAGAATCGTTTTCGCAATTTCAAGCAATTTACGCATTTTTGCCATTCACGCACACGCAAGCCCACCCACACATACATACATACAGACAGTGGAACATGAAGCAGCACGAAAGCAGCGCGAAAAACTGTATTGGCAAAAGAAATGGCCAGCATGAGAGTGAGAAGTGAGTGCGCAATGACGAGGGAGCGAAATAAAGTACTTCCGCTGCACTTAAGCGCCAACAAGTGCGCTGTAAACGCGCTGGCAACATTGTCCCGGCACGGACGAGCATGCGAGCGCCGCTGATGTGTGACCACGCAAAGTGGGCGTGGTGAGCGCACTCAACGAACTGTCGTCCCTGAAAATATGTGAAAATATTTAAACAGAGTAAATGGCGCAACGGTTGGCAAATTGCCGAAAAATGTGTGAAAAAAAATGAGGCAACAGTGGGAAGGAGGAAGGGAAATTGTTGGCATAGCGTTAAAAGGAATTCACTTGTGTGCAAAATTTTCACCGTATGAGTATATGGAATTGTAATTTTAAAATATCAGCAAAAAGGGGAACAATTTATGAGTGCACGTACAGGGTGATGCGAATGCGTGTGGACTGTGGAGTTTGTGTCAGGAGTGGGTTTTGTTTCGGCATTTTCTTTAGTGCAGCAGATGAAAATCTTTTTAGATACTGGTGTAACTGTATCCACCAGACTGCCGGATTTTTACCAACAAAATCATTTCTGGTTAATTTTGTTTTCGGTTCATAGCAGTTTTGTCATTCTGAAAAAGAGTGTGGAGGTGTGATTCTCGATGTAATAAATCATTTTTTGTCTAAATTAATTAATTAATTGACTGGCACGACAGCCCGCTTACGCGAGACTAAGGCCTAGCTTCCCGCAACCACGCGTGTTGTGCGTGTGAATTTGTACGCGGGTTGAAGGGACCTACAGTTTTTATGCCGGTTCCGAACGGCAGGTTGGGAGCTTTTTCATAAGCAATTTTTACTCTCAGAGGTTTGCCATTTCCAGCTGAGAGGACAGCCACCGAAAGAGAAAACGAGTTTTCCCGTTAATTTTTTAGGTGTTATTACAGGCAGTATTTGAACCTGAGGTTGCTGCCTGCGACTCGCGGTCCAACGCACTAACCAACTGAGCCACGGCGGCTGCCGTCTAAGAACTATGATAAAAATGAGTGTTAATATGGAGTCCATTTCCAGTTGTGAACGCGCCCAGACAGTCATATTATCTCCGTATATTTCATGCAATCAAAAAAAACATGAAGTATTAGTTATGGTTCTAGTAGACTCTTAACAAAATTTCACACGATATCTCAACTTTCTTAAAAGTTATACTCCCTAAGAAGTGCTACGAAAAACTTGATTGATACATTAATGGACGAACGAAAGGTCTGACAAACGCATGGTTATGGTTATATAGTAGTAGATATACGAATAGCTCAATCGATTCCTTCTGAGATCTAAATAACGTTTGTCTGTCTGCTTCAGTTGATGGTAAACGTTCCAAATGCAATCGATCGCGCTATATCTGAACACATAACTATGGATTTGTATGTCCATTCGTCTGTCTTCTTATTTGTCAATCAAATGACACGAACCACAACTTTTGAGGGAGTTGAGCAGGTAGTCGAACAAAATATTGTACAAATACAGTTTTATTATTCTGCTT
This sequence comes from Melieria crassipennis, assembly GCA_963668005.1. Classification (NCBI taxonomy): domain Eukaryota; kingdom Metazoa; phylum Arthropoda; class Insecta; order Diptera; family Ulidiidae; genus Melieria; species Melieria crassipennis. The sequence goes on along the minus strand of OY764963.1, from coordinate 92,480,343 downwards.
GTCTGAATGAAAGAGGGTTACGCTCGTTTTAGGATCTATGAGCCTTTTTCCATGCCCTGTGAACACACAAGTACATATGAAAATATAACAGTCGAAGAATTATTTCAAACGTACATACATACTAATGCAATGTGTGGGTGTATACAGAAACACACAAATTTTACGCTTAATTAAAGATAAACGAATTTCGCGCAATGGGACCAGGCGCGTGCAACGAGATTGGTGAAAGCATGGAAGCAAAAACAACACACATTTTGTGAGGCTGGTTGTCACTTGTCAGATGTCATTTGTTTGAGGCAACATTCTGCTAGAATACTAAACTTTGATTAGTTAGGTTATGGAAATGTGAAAGTATGCAGATCGTTGTACGCAGTGGTGCACGCAGGATTTTGTTTCGGGGGGAGGGAGGGGGTTGTGTAACTTTGTTGAGAACTTTGAAATAGAATAAAATTTAGATGTGTGAATTTACAGACTGAAATCCAAAACATTTATGTTTTCCCTACCTGACATATTTTGGTCCTGAAAGTTCAAAATAGAAAATTTAGTTAAAAGGAAAATTTAGAAAATTTAGGAAAAGGACAATTTTCTCTTTCATTTGATACCCATATCTTCATCATTGAACAACCGCATATATTCAAAAAAATATTTGAAATGTATATGTGCTTAAAATTTTAAAGTCCTTTAAAAAGGACTTCGGGCCAGAAAATTAAAAACTGACTACCTATGCCAGGTTACTATAAATGACCTCTAGTTTCACGCCTATATCAACATTAGGGTGGGTGTCGGCAAACAAATTTTTTTTTTGCACGGTGTAATAAATGTAAAGTTGATATTTTCTCACAGTGCTTCATAACTTTGTCATTTATTCGATTCCATTAATGTTAGGCTTAATATTTGCACAGATAATATATCTTTCGTCTTAGATTTAAAAACCAAAGGAGTTAATTTATTTTATCTCTAAACAAAAAACATTCGAAAATTGATGATTTTTGAAAATGGTCGAAAAATTCACTTTTTTACAACTTTCACCATCAGTAACTTTCCCAAATCTCATCTGATTTCGACAATCTGTATATCGCTGTAAAGGCTAAGGTATTATCTTCTGACCGACGGACAGCTTGTGTTAGTCGAATGATTCGTTTATGAGATATGTGCTCATAACTGAAACAACAAGGAAAAAAACAGGTTTTTCGAAGATTTTTCGCAAACGCTTCTTACAAAAATTTGTTGATTTTCAGTTTCGTGTACAGCGGCCCAAAGTTAGTCCAGAAAACACTTTTATTTTTAGGTGCATTTTTTGTGTTGAGTAGTGTTATTGATGATTGAATATATATGCGACGGTTATAAATTAAATTTCTGTACTAACTTAAAGATGTTTCGGGGGGGGGGTTTAAACCCCAAAAACCCTTTAAAGTGTCTAAGGCTCAGCTCCGGTACCAATGACGTCATAGTGGAACGACACACCAGTGTTATTAATTTAATTGCCACATCAACCTCGTTTAGGCTCCCTCACTAATTCTATTAATGCACGCCCACGCAGTGTTGATGTGCTCTTGGATGTGAATATTTCTGCTTAATTGCAACAATTTTTGCTGAGCGAAAGTGCAAAGCCAGCGAAATGTATAACCAAAACTACATTCAGTGCGATGCTAATGAATCGCCAGAAAGGCGGAGAGAAAACACATTTGGCTACTGGCTAACTGACAGGCAAAATGTGCAAAACGAATTCGAGCTCAGTGGCTGACAGCTCAATCAAACAGCCGCACATGCCGTATGTTAGTTTGCGTGCTGCGATTAATTTCTGTGCAGCATACATTCGGGCGCGGAGCGGAGAAGCGCACATATTTTATCCATCAAAGGGCAACCGTCAGCTAAATCAACTAGTTAAATGCAGTCAGGCGTAGGAAATTGAGCCAGTGGCCAACCGCACTGTCGTCCTGATCCTTTCAATCGAATACGCGCGGCGTTCAATAAAACCTACAACAACAAAACAGCCACAGCGACAAAAAGTCAGGAACGCCAGTGGCGATTAATCTAAGAGCAACCAGAACAGCGAAAGTGTTGTTGTCAGTTAATTTTAGCGAAATAATAGACAACATTCAGTGGCAATAGTTGTGGTGCAACTCACACACACACACACACTCACATACACATTCAAGCGAACGCCCCAAGCTGAACGCGACAGTTCAACACGTAGCAAACAATTTGCGCATTTTCCGCCGGCTGTTTAGCGTCACATGACCTGTTGATAGTTGTTGTTGTTGTTTCTGGTAGTGTGGCGCTAGCTGTGCGCCTTGCGGCTGCTTTTGTTGTTAACCGTTTGTTGCTTTTGTTCGGTTGCAGCCAGCCACTGTTGCGCGCCGCGTTGTGTGTGTCACTGTGTTGCATTCAAATTTGCTCGCACCTAGGCTACAACAACAATACAAACAAAACCTAAAACAACAAAAGCCTCATAGAAGCTTAACACCTTGCGCGTGACTGACTGCATGGTCGGTGTCGGTGTCAAAGGTCAATGCATGCAATTAGCTTAAAGTGTTTAGAGTGTAGACATTCGTAGTTGTTGTTGGCTGTAATTTTCTTTTGTGTTGTTGTCTCACATTAAAAATTCCTTTCAACATTATTCGAATTTAAAGTGGGTCATTGTTACGGATGTACGATTGTTTGTTGTTTTCAGTTGTATATTTTTGTTTTTGGAATATTTCCAGCTCGGAAATGAGTTTTTGAATTTAAAATAAGCAAAAAGTATGAGAAGTAAAAAGTAGATTGAATTAAGAATGACTGAACAAAATTGGAGGTGTGGAAGTAAAAAAGGAAAGAAGGAAGGAAGGAAGGAAGCAAGGAAGCAAGAAAGGAAGGAAGGAAGGGAGGAAGGAAGGAAGGAAGGAAGGAAGGAAGGAAGGAAGGAAGGAAGGAAGGAAGGAAGGAAGGAAGGAAGGAAGGAAGGAAGGAAGGAAGGAAGGAAGGAGGGAAGGAAGGAAGGAAGGAAGAAAGGAAGGAAGGAAGGAAGGAAGAAAGGAAGGAAGGAAGGTAGGAAGGAAGGAAGGAAGGAAGGAAGGAAGGAAGGAAGGAAGTCCACTGCTGCTCAGACGATATAGTTTGAAGGGGTAACACGTCAAATCGAAGCAGTCGTTTTTTGTTGTCTTTAACATTTTTATCATATCGGCTTTATTGCAGTTGATTCCATAGTGAAAGCAAATTATAAAAGGTTCACTTCTCAATTTGGCTACAGTGCCTAGGAGTGCGTGCTGAGTGCTCAAAAAAAATTTAAATGCGTTTTTTCGGAACCATTTTTTTCAAACTGGAAGAACAGAGACGAATTTCTTCAGCCACATTAGACTTAAAGGTACAAGGTGATTTTTCAGGACTTAGTTTAAGTAGAGTTCGAACCATACAGTTTCACCTATTGCAATGCATCCTTCCGTAAAGCAGATGCTTTTTCGCATAAACCCTGTGACAAAAATTGTAATTCTTTTACCATAAACCCAAAATAAATCATCAAAGTTTTGGCTTTTTTCGGCCGCAAGAGTGTTGTTGCTCCTAAAATATTCTTTCCGAATATGCTGGGTTCCTTCCAACACATTTAAACGGTCTTGAAAGTCAAGTCAAGAGAAGTTTTTAGGAATGAACTTCTCATTGCAACAGTCCGAATTCTTGATTTTTTACAACTTAATTTGTGCATATTTATAAAAATGCTCATCTAGAAACGATGATAAGGTGACAAAATATCAAGATATTTATTTGGTTTTAAATAATATTAAAGCTCAATAAACAAGTTTTGCATCCTTAACCAAGGCTCACAACTTTCTCAATAGACATTCCATAAAAATATAACGGTGCATGCCTGCGAGAAACTGCATTCCGGGTCTTCTATATTACATATACCTACCATATATAACACATACCATTTAATAACCCACAGTTTGTTGCCAATTTTGCTCTTTTTAACTGAGAGTTCCATTTACCAGCGAGTTGGATTTAACTCGCATTTTCTATTTTCATTCTTGCTTTATTCACCGTGGAAAACACAGCAAAGCAGTGTAGTTAAAAGTTTATTTCGGTCGTCAACTGTAAACTGCGAAATAAAACATCTGCATATTTAACATTCAGCTATTGTCTGGATTGAAGGTTTGAAGGTCTTTGCAGCAGCAGCCGTTGTTACGATTCATTATGCCACAACACACACACACACACAGTCACACAGTGGAACGCATAGTGAGTGTGCGCGCTCCACCCTCCAAACTTTATCCGAACGACAGCTTAGTATCTGCCACTGTTGCCGCTGCTGACGCTTATTTGTTGTTGTTATTTTTGTTGTATAATTAGTTTTACATAGCCGGCGGCGCGTTGCTCGCCTGGGTGCGATGAGAGCATTGCGAAAACTTTGCCATTCACTGGCTGCCATACAAGTGGGTCGCTGTTTCACTACACTTACTGCTGCTAATTTATTTGCTGTAATTGTTTAAAATGTAAGCAAACGAGTGTACAGCAGTGCGCTTTGGCAGCGCACCGACACTCACACACCAACACAGCCGTTTGCCACACTGCCACCTGCAGCCAAACATGGCGCACGAACATGTGGGCCACTCACATTACACTTTAGCTCCAACAAATCCTCGTGCGAGTATATAATAGCAAACACACAACATGTGTTTGCTATTGCTGTCACGGTTACAGTTAAGGTTGTTGTTTTTATTGTTTTTGTTTAAAGTTGCATTCAACGCCGTTTGGCGTTGGCGCAAATTATTAAAAGCCAGGCATGAAAAATGACAGCGAAAGCACATAATCCAAGCTTGAGTTGTTGCTGTTATGTGTGTTTCGATTTTCGGTTTTGTTTTTGGAAGTGGCTCGAATTTCAAATCGCCTCACAGCGTTGTAAAGATGAGATTACTTTGTCTGTCTGTCTGTTTGTGTGCGCTCTTAGCTGCTGTCAAAAGTGAGTGGAGACTTATTGTGTGGCTGCATGTGCATGTTTGTGTATGTGTGATAGTGTGAGCCGAAGTAGGTAGTGGATAGGTCGGTGAATTATCTGTTTACAGGTCTGTCTGCTCACTTGTTAGTCTGCTTTTGTGTCACTTTTTGTTCGCTTCGCGTGGCTTTGTCTTGTATCTGGGCACATTCGATCTGTCTGCCACATTCGATTCTGTGCTGGATGGACAAAAATGTGGGCGTGGACTATCATTGACTTGGAAAAGCATTGGCCGCAAAAGAAGCTAAGCAGGAGGATGCATTCATTAATATGAATGAACACGTGGATATTAACCCTGCATTACTATCGTCTATTACACTAACGCCATTACTAACTATGGGTGTAATCCACCCACAACTTTTGATTATCTGTTTTACTTATCCATTGAGGTAAAATAAACAAAATTCAAATTTTTTCGTAATCAGAACATCATAACATGTAAAAACAAAAATAAATTATTTAATTTTGTTAATTCATTTATTTAATATCAACATTTGTTTATGTGCATCCCATTTCAAGAAAAAAAAGAAGATGAAATAAAAAGTTGTATTGGGAAAATAGCCACATCTTGCACAATATTTAAGCTATGTTTCTTGGGCTTAGTGATTTAGAAAGCTAAACAAATAAGTAATAAATAATTATTTAAGTTTTTTTTTTTCGGATCGAGGTAAAATTTTTCGTAAAAACTGAAACAAAAATCAACAATATACCTGCTACTTTTAAAGGTTACACCGTGCGACAAAAATCAAAACATTTCCAAACACACGAAAAAATCTATATACTCGCGAAACTATGGGCCAAATGTAGTAAAACTGCGTTTTTTGTTTTTTTCTCTGACGTCAGGACTTTTTTAAAGGACTTTGAAATTTCAAGGATATGTTTATTTCCAGAAATTATTTTAAAAGTTGGGCGCATTGAAGATAACAATATTGGTATCAAATGAAAGAGAAAAATCCTTAGAATCTTAGAAAAGTTAATGATTTGGTGCAAAAGGACGAAGAGGTATTGAAAATGTCCTTTTAACTTTAAACTAAACTTTATCCTTGAATATCCTTGGAAATTTCCAATCGTTTTTTTTTAATATATCTTAAGGACCAATATGTACACTACTACATCCTTGAATTTCGTCCTTCTAACTTTATTAGTTTAAGATATAACAAATTTATTGTTATAAAAATTTTGTTACTCATCCTCGAGCATAATTTTTAGGGATTTTCTACTAGGTAAATGGTCTGTACGTTATTTAAAAAAATTGTCGCCAAAAAGTGAATAAAAATATATAAATGTATTTTATAAAAAATACAACTTCATTACTAACAATCGGTCCCCTCCCTTCCCCCAACCGTTTGAAATGTGTGTTGTATCACATGTTGAAAAAAACAGTGTTGCATACGCATTTCAAACGGGTGGAATCTGTGGTATCACAACGGGCCCGTTAAGAGGCCTAAGTGTGTCTCATACAAAGGCAGCCACCGCAACCTAACCTAACCTAACAATTGGTGTTAAGCATCCAGCATTTTTATAACGCCACTACTATCGTGGGTGCAACTGCAATGTACTCTAAAACCTTCCGAAATATGCAAATGTGGATTACATTATAACTTTATGTTGGTTTTGGTTTTTCTTACTAAGAAATTGAGATCACAGGGTGGATTCCACCCTGACGATAGTAATGGAGGGTTAAAGAGCTTTCTTGAAATCTTTATATCAACAACAGTTTAGGTAGAAAGACAGCAGCAGAGTTGTCGTTACAAACTTTGTAAAAAATGTGAAAATGTATAATTCTGAAAAAACATTATTTCAACTTGGCATAGACATGTGTTCTGTTGTTCCAACTATATTTGTTTATTTGCAGTTTTGAAGTGTCCAAGCCTCTGCTTTACAAGGTCAAGCTTTATGAACAACTTAGCATCGGCAAATCGTAAGCAGTAGTCACCAAGTATCACTAAGTTATATTACTTAGGTACTTAATTTTACTTCTCATTGAGAATACTGCATATTTCCCCATTTCGGAGCATCTTCAGACCTTTTAAAGTACTCTTCGTCTTAATTGCTGTACTTAAAAACAATTGTTGTAGTCAAAGCGTGCACGAGAAGCTCAAAGGTTACAATGGTTAACTGAATATTTGCTGCAGCAAAAGTCAGTCGCTGAGGAGGACAGTGCCGCCTTCATTTCACTTTTGTCTTGAAGCGCTTTTGCCACATTGCCTCTACTCCATTCGACTCCCTAATTTGCGCTTTACTTACAAACACACGTGACCGCGAAACCGGAGCATTGCGCCAACAATCACTCATACGCCTCGCTGTGCTTGCCGTTCGATTGTGCGGAGCCGACTTTGCAAACAACAAAATAAATAAAGATGCGAATAAATAAAAGTTGATATGTTTGGCGGCAACAAAGGCAAACGTCAAAGGATAAGCGGCACCGGTTGAGGTTCATGAGGTTAGTTGAAATGAAGGCGAACAAGTCCAAAGCGCAAGAGGCGGCGTCAAATTTATGACTTGAAACTTTGTTGTTTAATGCGTTGCGCGTTTGACTTTTTACTTTGCTGCCATTTGGCGCGCGCTCAAGCACTTAAAGTGTACGTCGAAACTTTACAAATTAATTGCAAAACCAAAACCAATAACAAAGCAACAAGCAGTAAAACGCGCCGGATGAGCGCGCAACAAAATTGAGCGCAGCGCATAAAAATCATACGGCGAATTAATGAGGCGGCCGAAATTGCCGTCAGCAGAATGGGATTAGAAGTGGGAGGCTTAAAGAGTGGGGAAGTTGTTAGGTGAAAAGTGGCAGCAAGTGTAATTGGAAACTATTTTCATGGCAAGTTTATAATTTGAAATTTGCTGATTAATTAAAATGCGCAGGCGGCGAGCAGCTGTTGGACCCACAAACAACGAGCGCTACTGCCGAGAAATGAAGAAGCACAACACTTGGCACCGCTGTGCGCCGGTTCAGCAGTTAATCTTCGCTACAGCAAAGCGCTCTGCCGCCCTGCTTGCATATTCGAGCCAACCGCAGCCAACGCAAATGCGCAGCAGCACGATTTCCACACTTTAATAGTTGCTGCGGCAAAGAGCGTGTTGCGGTTGTTGCTGTTTGTGGCTGTTTGCGATACAGCGGTTATGTTTAGTTGTGCTGGTGTGACAACTCTGCGCTGGGATTATGCCGCTTAATGGCCGTGGAAAGTGCAGACGGTGCCACTTTGTGTTGCGACTTTGCCACGCCACGTCGCACCGCATCGCGTCGCGTCGCGCCGACCCTCCGGGACCGAGGTGCTAATTAACAATGGCGCTGCGGAGCGACTAATACCCAAAGACATGCGAGTGTAGCGACTGAAGTATTAGTCTGTGTGTCTGTGGGTATGTGAGTGTCTCGTTTTTTCATGCAATAGAGCAAAAACGACGCGAATAAAGCGCTGGCTCCAAGTCTGACTACATGTATGTACAACTAACTAGCAGAGGTTATTTTTGTGAATATTTTCTATAGTAATGCGAGTTAGCTCCCAGTACAGCATTCAAAGTTATTTTGTAGGTGTAAGCGTATTTTTTGACTTGCAGTTAGAACACTTTGGCATTCACGCTTTGTAGTAAACGGTACCTTCAACCATTGTGAGAAATGAGTAATTGGTTGTGGCCAGTATTCTGACACTTGAATATCAATAAACTTTGAATAATCGTCGAATATTGCAAATCTCTTCGAGTTTGTTCACTTGTCAGGGTACACACAAATGAAGACAAAAATTAATACAGGCGCAGAAATTGCATTGTTTGCAAATGCTTGACACGCACTTAGATTTGGTTATCGTGGCACCGAGAAACCACCAACCTGAATTTTATATATACTAAGTCAAGTGAAGAGTATATGACTAAAAATACTCATTTGCCTTTCCGAGCGTATCAATCTACCACACGTCTCAACCCAATTATGATATTTCAAGCACACCACACGCGTACGCATCAGCTCGAAAGTTTTTTATTACCAAACGGAAACTACTCGCCCTGCCAGCAGTACACGTGCAGCTTCTGGCGTTCGGTGCGTATGAGTGATTTCGATTCATGTTCTCGCTACGAATACCTCGACAAGTTGATTAGCTCGATGCTTGTGCTCATAAATAATGCATGTGGTTGGCTAAATTACAAATGTTCAAGTGCAGCAAAAGTTTATTTTCATCTTTAAATTTATTTTCGAAATTTTAACATTTTTACTCCGCACGCACATTTTATTTCTTTGGTAGTGGTCAAGTGGCGTTGCCGAGAAGAAAATCCATTTATTTCAGAATTATGCATGTGATTATATGCTGTTTGCGAGCAGCATAAATTAAATGCTGCAGAAAACGGCAAACAGTGCAAATGCAAAGCGAAGCGTAAAAGTTAAACAACACAAATTACAAAATACGAAACTTTGACATTTCAATTGCAGAGCATCCAATTTACTGCTAAACAAATGACTGAAAATTTTCATGGCATAAAAAATGTTAAATAATATTTGCTTCATGGGGTGGCAAGATTGATCTTAAGTTCGTTTGTGTGTGCGCCTTCATTTGCTCGGAACGTAGCTGGTACCTACGTTACATAGCTACCAATGTGGGTAAACATTATAAAACTGCCTTTTCCTGTTTGGCTTTTGGCATTGTGAGCGTAAACAAGAAAGATTGCATTTAATAAATTTCAGTTGGCTGCCAGATATTCAAAATTTCAATTGCAATTTAACTCTGCTGACAGTGGGGCGCAAGCAGTAATTTATATTTCGGAATGGAATCAAATTCGTTGGAATATTTGAAGTGGAAGGTTTCCGGTTTCATTGTCATCTGCTGAAATGTTTAATAATCATTTAATTTGTTGAAAAATTGCGCCAGTTAATTGGGCACAAGGTCAATGGATTGTAGATTTGAAAGCCCAGCAGGCTTTATCGATAAAAGAAAAACGAATCTTTAGAGGGCTGACAAAGCTTGAAGAGTGCAATCAATGTCTATGAGGCAATTATAGAAAATGTTTAAATCATACCACATTAAACTTGTTGATACACTCGGGGATGTTTTAAGAGTTATAAGTTATCGTTCTATTAAGAGAACATTGAAAATTTAAAGGATTTTCCAATATACAAACGTTGGCATCATATTATTTTGACGTTTCAGGTGGCAACGCTTCGATTCTTCGAGGTTTCTGGTTTGCCATAGTCATAAATTTACTTAGGGCAGCGAATTTGAAATGACAGCGACGGTCGTTATACTTTTTTATATTACAGACACGTTTAATGAAAAATTCTTTACTACTTTACTCTATACTAAAAACCTCAAACTAGATTTAGGATAATTTGAAATTGACTTGAAGTTGGATTTCCAATGGTACCAACATTGGTTTCTTCGTTTCATTTTATATACTTGATTTTACATACTATAGACAAAACTTTTTCATTAATTCACTTTCATCCATTTAGGCTCATCTATACTTTTTATTATATAAAAACAAGTGTGACGTTTTTTGAGCCACAATCAGGCAAAAACCACTGAACCGATTTAGATGAAATAAACACCAAACATTTTTTGATCTGGGGGAATGGTACAAAGGCTATATGAGAATGACCACGCCCCCTTCTGACGCCTACTATGGTAACAAAACTCATCTATGGTATGCTATTGTAAGACAATATGGGTATCAAACGATTCAGCGTATCATTGTGGCAAACATAGGCTAGTTATAATATAATCGGCCACGCCCACTTTCCGTGCCCACTAAACTAACAAAAAGAAGCTACGGTACATGTCGGTAAATCAGTATTAATACCAAATGATTCCGTGTTTCATTGATGTTAAGATAGGATATATAAGATTGAACACGCCCACCTGATATGTCTTTTCGCCACGCCCACTATAATAACAAATCATCCATGGTATATTTGTCATAACAATATGGGTATCAAACGGTTCAGCGTGTCATTGCGGGAAACATAGGCTATTATATAATCGGCCACGCCCACTTTCCGCGCCCACTAAACTAACAAAACGAAGTACGGTACATGTCGGTAAATCAGTATTAATACCAAATGATTCCGTGTTTCATTGATCTTAACATAGGATATATAAGATTGACCACGCCCACCTTATATGCCTTTTCGCCACGCCCACTATAATAACAAATCAGCCATGCTATATAAGTCATAACAATATGGGTATCAAACCATTCAGCGTGTCATTGTGGCAAACATAGGCTATAATATAATCGGCCACGCCCACTTTCCGTGCCCACTAAACTAACAAAACAAAGCTAAGGTACATGTCTGAAATTTAATGTTGATGTAAAATGATTCTGTGTTTCATAACGGTAAACATATGCTATATAAGGTTGACCACGCCCACCTTTTACGCCTTCCTGCAATGCCCATTATAATGGCAGAAATTAACTGTGGTATATTTATGGATATAAAAAAATTTTGTGAATCATTGCAGCAAATATCTATATATTGTATATAAAAATTAATGTAAAAAACTAGACAGCCGATTAGCTGAATGTATGTTGCTGTATGGCACCTCCCATACAACTTAAATTTTCAATATGGAATTTTCTTCGGAATGAGAAATCGGGCAGCATTAAAATTTGGTGCGGAGCCACCGTTTAGATGTGCCGTTTCACTGGTAAAACTTTGTGAGCGTTGGACAAGGGGCGTGGCACTTTTTAAGCAACTCAAATGTTTTGAATAACTTTGGAACTACAAATCACACAGCAAAGAGATTTGACACAAACTTACGATTTAGATGTGCCCTTCGACAGGGAGAGTGGGGTGGGTATTGGTCGAGGGGCATGGCACTGCCCATAGAACCAACATTTGGTATACCATCGTCCCATAGATGTGTCATTCTACTGGCAAAATTTTACGGACGTTGAACAAGCAGCGCGTCATATGTTTTGTGACTGAAATTTTCCGCGCAACTTTGGAACTGAAAGTCGCATATCAATGAAACCGGGTCACACCCTTCGACTGGAGGAATGGATTGGGCATTACATAAAAGAGGCGTGGCATCATCCATAGGGTGTAGTATGAAGAAACTTGATTTATTGGGCCCATTGACTTCAAGTTTGCGTGCAAAGCCGCAGGGCTCTACTAGTATTAAATATTCCTCCTCACGCATTTCACTAATTTTTTCACAAACAATTCATTTCATTTCATTCAAGTTGCCCAACACATATGCATTTTGCACAACAATATCGCAACAAGCACAGTAATAACAACAATGAATTCAATGCCATCATAATAAGAATTAAAATGCCAGTAGTAGCAATGACAATAGCGTCAATTCTTAGTATATATCGTGCAGTCCATAAGGCAGACTGCCAATAACTCAACGCACTTTCATTGCGCAACAAAGAGAGGAAAAACACGAGGAACGAAAGGAATCGTACAATCGAAATGGCGCGCCACACGTCCTTCAAACAGTTCGCATGTCCCCGTTAATTCTATTTATGCTCAAGATTAATGTTTCTTTCCAAAAGCGACAACAACTACACTAACAACAATAACAAGCATACTTCAAGGAACGCAAAAGTATTTGTGTTTTATTTTGAGACTAAGAATGAAAGGAAAAAATAAATGCATGTATAAAAAGGAAATTTTTCATACAAAGCAGACGCTTCAGACACGTCACACGCACACACGTACAGCGGCAGCAATAGATGGACGCAAGTGCGGTGGATTTGATAAATGATGCAAAGTGCATCGTGGGTTGTAGCTGCGCGTGGAAATTCGACTTAAAGCGCACTTAAACGAATGAGCAGCGCAGAAAGGATATTGACATGACTCATACGCACACACACACCAACACGAATGCATCTATATGTAAACACTGCGCTAATATGCCAGGTTGTGTGTGTGTGTGTGTACGTGCGCGCTGTTTGCGCAAACACAACGCGCGGGGCAACAGCACTTGCGAAACTTGATTACAGTCCGATTATTATTGAAACACATACACACCTACGACGACAAGGAGCAGGAGGATGCACTCGTTCGAACGAAAGCGTTTACGCGAACGGTTGAGCATCCGCCGCACTGGCAGCCGCAGTTAATAAAAGCGTCTAAAGTGTGAACGCGCGATGGTTGAGGCCACTGCCACTGGCGATGCGGCACGAAAATTGAAAATATCAAATGGAAGGAAACAAAGGAACAAAGCACCCGGATCGGACTGCTGTCGCTGGCAGTGTGAAATATGCCGGTTGTGAAAGCAGCCAGCGGCAGACAGCGAGACGAAGATACGCAGCTGGTGCGCTGGTCGAATTACGGTGCATTTTTCGTTAAATTCATTTGTGTGCGTCAACTGCACAAAAGACGTATTGAAAGAAGTCTGTGCGGCGATTATTCAATGCGTTTGCTTTCGAATGAAAATGGATTTGCTCAAGATGGGTTTGCTGCATTTCTATTGTTGGTCTCACGTGGCTGCACAGCAGACTGGTTTCAGATAGATAAATGTTTGTTGGAAAAGATTTCGATCGCTTGCGAGGAGATATTTTATAAAGTTGAGAAGAGTATAGCTAATTTTTGTATTTTAATCTGAGTGAAAAGAATATACTTTAAAAGTTATTTGGATTGGGAAATGAAGAGAGAGAACGTAGAAAATTTATACATTTATTTGATTAATCTGCTCGACGATTTATGTGTCAGTCAGATGCCTATTTCGATCTTTTGTACATCTAATATGTGGCCAATGTGCATCATAACTTCACACGATACCAAGATATAAGAAGGAAATTTACGAGACATGCTATGAGATATTTTCTGAGCAGAAAGTTAGATATTTCACTCAATGTTTGATATAAGAAGATAATAAAAATTAAAAAAAAATAATAGGACCAACTGAAACACCAATATAAATCCACATATTAAAAATAGAAAAGGTAGATAGTTGAAAATAAATATTAATTATAATCATAGTCGCCTGCAACTTTATAATATTCAATAATACAAATTCCCTAATTCATGGAATCACATGAATTGCATTTTCACTTCCATCTCAATCGAAATAATGCACAAAGATTTAATATACATACATACATACAATGGCACACACATCTTTAAATTATTGCATTTTCAATATTGCAGGCGCCATTTTTAATCCCCGCGCTGTTAATCCAATTTGTGCGCTACATGTATTTACATTGTCTATTGTATCACCCACTCTGTCCACTGCCTTGACCAATATCGCTCACGTCCATTGACGTTACAATTTTTTGCTCTTCATCGAAATAAAAAAACCGACGAAAAAATGCAATTTCCAACTATTGACAGATCAATCAACAGTTTGGAGCGAGTATAGGGCCGCACAAAAGGCTGCAGGGCATTGAAGTGCGATTTCTAATTAAAAGTCACTCATACGCCACGTTCGCGCACAGCAATTTCTAATTATTTAAATCAATAAAATTCATTGCGCGTAGAACAAATGCGAATTTATTGCATTCGCTTTGGGTAATTCGAACGTGTAAATAATTGTAAGTGCACGTGCACATTTAAATTGCCATGTGGCAACAATCTGCCACATATGTATAGTATGTTGCAACAATTGAACCCAGTCCGAGGCAGACCGCCAACACAGCAGACCACAGCACACAGTGCAACACAACAAGCAATCAACCGGGTTAACCCATTGAACCGCGCAGCTGACCCAGCGAAACAATTCTCAGAGCACAGCGCACGCCGCGCTGTGCGTTGGCATTTAATGCACTGTGGCTGCCCAGCTGCCCGGCAGCCCCGCTCGCCATATTCCCAGCAGTGCGCCCTGCCTCGACTTGATTGAATTTCCGTTTCATCAGTTTCGCCGCAACGCGCACTGTTGTAGTTGAATCTACAAGTACACGTTGCTGCTGGCATTACGCCCACTTTGCTCCACCTCTTGCCCCGTTCCAGCCTCTTGGACCACACTATTTATTTATTTTGATTAAAAATTCCACCGTTGCGGCTGGCTGCTGAAACTCTCAGAGTCGGTTTTTGCCAGCTGCTGCTGCGCTCTGAAGCTTAACCCACTCGCATGGTGTCGGTTGTGCTTTTTAGAGCTCATAATTAATTTACACGCGCGCACCAAAACTCACAGTCGCTGCAGCGTGCGCCATTTCAGCGCTGCCACATTAACTATGAGTGCCATTAATTTGCCAACACGTTCACCAGCACACCGCCAGGTCGACTCACAACCGCTGCTTGCCACTTAAGCCTAAAACGCACTGCCGCTGTCGGTTGTCGTCGCTACGCCATTGAGAATCCCGACTCAAGTCAAATGCCAACTCAAGTTTCTGCGGGAGTCGTGTCAACGCTTAATTAAAGCTGACTTGCACACATTGGCTTCTCATCTATTCTTGGCCTCTGCTCTTCTGTGTGTCCGTTTGCCTGTCAGTTTATTTGACAGTGTGTGCGCCTGGCTCTTTGTCTGAACAGTAGGCTGCCATTTTGTCTGCCAATAAAGTGCGCACTCGGGGCTTGCTCGGTCTTTGGCTTTGCCTACTTTCACATTCAATTGCTAGAAAAATGTTGCCATTGTTGTTGTTATATTTGTTGTGTTGTTTTTCATTTAGAATGGTGGGAGCGTGTATCGGCATTAAGTGGATTCCATAGAATTCTTAATTGAATTCGTTCGCCTCAACCCGTCGGTCGCTTTCCCATTCTCCGCGCGCCTATCAAACGATGGTACTGCATCAGCGGCAGAAGCACGAGCACTGTCGAAAACTACTCTGCATTTAGTTTAATATGCGCTTTTAAAAGTTGTCCGAAATCACTAGTAGCGGGCGGTCTTTCATATATTTATTTGGGATCTTAGCTGAAGAAACGAGAGGAGTAAAACTATAGCCAAAGCGCCAAATGAAGTGGGCTGCGATAAAGTGATAAAGACAAAGATTTGAGGGAATCGTGATTGAGTGATTGGGTCCACAAATTATTATTTAAATAAATTAGAAATTATTAAAAACCATAAATAAATCAACGCATGTTCGAAATTCAACAACAGACAAGTTAAAGTAATTGTTAGAAGTTTGTCTAAAGAAACATAATTTAACATTAGATGCAATTATAAAGTAATTAAAGAATATTTCAGTGGAGTCAATGAGGCCCAGCTAGTTTTTTCACCAGTCAGCGCGCGAAGCATTGTGATGGTAAAATAAAGTTAATTGGCCATAAATAGAACATAATCCTCTTAAATTGAAAATGTTGGCATTGTTGGCATATTTCATTAAATATTTTTTTAATAAAAACCAATTTTCATTTGATCCAAGAAATATTTGCCAGTGTATCTATGCCACAGCCAACTGCCAGCTAGAACTCGACAACTGTCAAACGCAAACTTATACATATGTACATCTACTGTTTCATGTATACAAACCAGGGAGAAGAGACCAGAACACTCCGCAAAGCGAAACACACAAACATTGAACTTTGCCTCACCTTTCAATTTCGTTTCAATCTGCTACAACTCAACACTCGTTTGTTGTTTTATGCTGCTGTGGTTGTTATTGACTTTTTGTTGGTGCTGTTGTTTTATATATCTCAAATGATGCGCAATTTGATATGCTTTGACAGCGGTGACACTGGGTGCTAAAGACAGTGGCAGTGCCCGCCGCCATCGCCAATTCACTTCCAATCACAGCGCGCAACTCAATTTGGTGCCAGCGACTACTGTTGCCAATGGCATTTATTTTTAGTCCCCGCCCCCCAACACCTGCATGCGCAGCGCACGGCATCGCCGGCACCGTCGTGCAGCCAACTTTTGTTACGCTCCCCACTTGCCGAAACTGCGCCGGCTTAGCTGTTGACAAAGTATTTGTCCTGCGCTGGCTTTGACGCTGCTGTTGACATTCTTGTTCGTTGTTGTGCTGCTGCTGTTGCTGCTCTTGTGTTTGTTGTTATTTTTATTGTTGTAATTATTTCTCATGTTGCTGCTTCTACTCTTGTGCGTTTGTTATTAATATTCACGTAAATATGAATGAAATTGTAGAAGTGCGCGCGTGCTGGTCGTGTCGGCTTTCTGCGTCGAACTTTTGCAGCGCATGTGTGCATGTGTGTGAGTGCGATTACGCGGGTGTGTGCGCGCACTGAGCGGCTGTGCGTTTTAGAAGGCTTAACAATACGTGGCAGCCATTTTTAGCTGCAGATTAATCTCGGTATTGTTACTTTGAATGCGCGAATGTGCGCGCCCTAATGACTTTCTAATGGCCTTTCGTTTCATCATGAAGGCAGAAAACGCAAAAAGGACAAGCAAACAGGGAGCAAAAACAAGAAGAATCATTAGTAAAAAGTGAATGAAGTTGTTCAAAAATGAAAGGGAGTGAGAAAGACAGCAGGGACCCACGATCAGTGTTGCCGTTTTGGTCCAATTGGACCAAAATTGGTGGTTTCATAAATTAAGGCTTTGGTAGGTTGCTTATGATTTTAAAATTACTCTGTAGCTTGTGAAAAAATTTTACATGCAAAAGTTCAAACATCTCTGCAGGGAAGATCTAAAGCTATTGGAGATTGTAACGCCACATATAGTCCTTTCTGAAGAAATTTTAACTCTTCTTCCTTGATTTCAAAATTTCAAAATTTAGTGGATTGCGATCCAAACAAAATTATGTATAACGCAGTGGAATTTACTTAGATTAAGCAATACTGGTTTAAAAATAGACACGTAAATAAATATTTTTTGGCGCGAGGTTAGCATCATTAAGAATGGATTAAACGAGTTTTGTTTTATTGATCTCGTAAATTTTGTATTTAATTTGATTTCACTTCCACACAGCTCTGCAGCTGCCGAACGTAAATTTTCTGAACTTTCGCTTATAAAAACAAAGCATAGAAGGAAAATTACTACAATAAATAACATTAAGTTATGTAAAGAAATAATTAAAAAGACTGAAGTGCACTATGTCTGGTCAGCAAACAGAGATGTCGCAAAAGAGATATTTATATATTTTATGTTAATTTTAATGTAATAGTTTTAATTGCAGCATATTTAATATGCTTAGCTGTGTTGTTTTTGTACTGAATTTAATGGTTGTTGTTTTTAAATAATATATTTATGTTTATGTGTTTGGCTGAGATTGATTTTGGACTAATTATGGTACGAAAAAAAATTCCTAGTGGCAACACTGCCCACGATTCGTGCTTGTAATTAAAACTAAAATTGGTGGTTGTCGATAACGATTCAGCAGCCAGTGGCTGTACTTAACTGGTAATTTAATATCTGAACTAGCTGCTCATAGATTCGGATCAATATTGGTTTGATTTTAAGTGTGAATTTTCGTTTTGAAATTTCATGGAAATTCAACTGCTTTAAAATGCTGGTTTGGTTTGATTATGGTGGCTGCCTCTGTAAGAGACACATTCGAAGGCCTATTGTGATACCACATATTTTACCTGTTTTAAAATGTGTATTCAACAAAGTTTTTTTTCCAACATGTGTTACAACACACATTTCAAGCGGATGGGGAAATGGGGAATGGGACTTACAGTTAAACGCCGAATCCGGCAGTTTTCTTTCACACTTGGAGGATTTGCATTGCCAAGACCCAACTTGTGCGATTCTTGTCTTCTCATCTGCTTCATGTGGATAGGATATAAGCAGACGAGCGTTTAACCCGCCTTAGCTAGGATTAGATTCTAGGGCTTCGGTATGGGTATCGAGGCCGCTTTACTGCTTTAAAAGCTTGCAGGAAATATTTGTGTCCCATCTGTGACCCAAATGTGTTGAATCTAGAATCTGTTGGGCTCTTCTTCTTCTTTACAATATCTCAATTAAAAACAGTTTCGCCCAGGCAAAGCCCTCCACAATCCCATGTTAGTGACTTTGCGTGCAACCCAAACTGTGCCAATGCAATTAATTTTCATTTATCCCGCACCTGTTTCTGCTTTACTAACTTTTCACTGCGTTTTCTTTTCAATCGTTCTATTGCAGACCTTCCTGGACATGAGCGATTTCTTGCTCAACAACGACAACGATCAGCCGCACCATCACGACCACCAGCAGCGTCCATCCCATCATCAACACGCACGAGGCAACGCCGACGACACTGGTATCAGCCGAAAAGTCAACTCCGCGCCACACATGAACATTCCCAATGCAAATACAACGTCCGCTGCGGCGCCTGCAATCGACGACGACGAGGCGCTGCTCACTGCCGACAATCTCGACGTGATCAATCAGAGCGCCGAGCTGCAGTGCCTGCTGCAGGAGCACATCGACACCACAACGTACGGCAGCAACGGCAGCGCCTACTGCCTCACCCAGTTCGACTCGATACTGTGCTGGCCGCGCACGCCGCGCGGCACTTTGGCGGTGCTGCCGTGTCTGGGCGAGTTTCAGGGCATTCAATATGACAGCTCACGTAAGTGTTGACTGTGGTGACGGTGGGTCGGGGTGTGGGGTGTGGGATGCGGGGGCGACAACAAGATTGCGCCAGCTGCATGCATTGCTAATGCGTTGGCGGCCGCAATTTGTGGCAAAGCTTGCAGCGCTTACGTTGTTAGCATGCGTTTTCTTTAAGTTTGCATGCCTCTTGACAGCTGCCGCACGTGCAACAACATGACAAAGTCATCGAGTGCGATGATGTGGCGGTGGCAAGTTGAATTGCAAAATGTCAGGGCACACAACAGGCGACGGTGGTTGTTGTTGTGCTGCATTTACCGTGAGGCATGTTAAGGTATGCGGCAAGTGTGGCGCACGAATGACAGGTGAGCAGGTGCGCGAGTGAGTGACTGAGTGAGTGAGCCGTTAGCATGTTGAGCGTCAGGGGCTGCAATGTGGCAGCATATATCCGGGCGACACGTTATGTTGCGCGTACAAATTATCTATAACACTGTGCAACAAAAACGAATCTGATGCATTCCGAATGCATAGACAGGCCACACAAAGGAACGTTATGAATTGATTTGGTTTAAAAAACAGTGTTTGCACTTGTTTTCTTTCTTCTTCTTTTATGTTGTTATTGCATTTGTTGCTTAATGTTTTAACTTTAACATTACTTTTCGATTTTATCCCCTTTCCTTCAATTTTTCTACGCTCTCATTTACACAAACTACTGCCAACACTTTCTGCGAATACACCGAACCACCGCTGCCTCTTCTAATTTTCGCAAATGCATTCGCCGCCATGTGGCAGCACGCTTCACTTGCCACAGCCAATGCACCCACCCACACACACACAGACACACACACACAGTGCACATTGCGCAGCGCTGTCAAGCAGAACTTGTGTGTGTTTGTTATTCCATTTGCAGCATTCACAAGTCCTTATGAAATTTTTAATAATCCACCGAAAGTTGCAAAAACAAGAAGCACAACAAGTAGCAAAGTCAACTTGGGACGCGAGCGACTGCAGCGCTGCAAATGCAAACAGTCATCACGTGCCACAATCACCAAGTTGCACATTTTGTTGTTGCGCCACATGGCGTCACTCGCAAATTCGCCTTCCTCGGCAGCTGCACAAAAGGTCATGATTCATGTGCGGCGCGCCATTTCGTTTGTTCCAGTTTTCGTGCTGTTTTGCACTTATTTCTCTAAAATTGTTTTATGCTCCATTTTTCTGCGGAAGTTTTCAACACATTATTGCAATACTTATGGTTACTAGCGTTGTTTATTTTTGTTGTTGTTTTTGTTTTGATTATTCTTGCTGTGTTGTCGTTTTTCGTTTGTTTGCTTTTGACATTTTTACAGTTTTAGTTGACGCTCACAGCGACATCGTAAAAGTCACTACTTACTCGGGTCGTTTATGTGCGGCTGTGTGAGTGTGTTTGTGTGAGTGTATTTGCATTGTCTCACTGGGAGCGTGTTGATAATTAAAAATTTAGCGAGACGTCAGACAAGCCACTGACGTCAACTCTACAAAGCCGAAGCAAGAAATTCAGTGGAAACATTTAAGTGTTTAAGGAGATTTTCCAGTACATCAACGTTTGCAACATTCGCTCAGCGCTTAATTGCTGTTTCCACGGGATTGTTTGAACACTAGAAATGCCAACATTGCTAATATATATTTACTAACCAGATATGATCTTAGCAAGAACTGGCCTTGTTTGTTTTCTTACAAAGGGCGGTATGAGCCAAAATTTATGAAATTGAATAATTTTACGGTTTAAAGTAAATTAAATGCGGTTTTAAATCCACAAAATTGCTGGCGATTTACTGCATTTGCATAAAAGTATTAATTAAAAATTTAGTACAGCTAATTGAACGTAATGATGTGGTTAAAGGCTGCAATCGTTGGGAAAAAATCGCTTAATGCCCAAAAAAAAACTCAAACAATTGCAAACAAAAAAATTATAAATCTAAAGAGCGAATAACAACATCAAACCAATGAATGACGAAGCAAATGGGAAAATTTGTGGTTAACGAGTAAATGAAGCTGTCAACTAACAGCAACGCAATGAACGCGACGCTGCAAATGAATGAAAACAATAAACGGCTGCAGCGCACGCAAACACTGCGTGTGCAGTCGTTCTCATTGATGTTTTTTGTGCTGGTGCAGCAACGCTGCAGGATGCATGCCATAAGCGCTGCAATTGCCACCAACCACGTCACTGCCTCTGCACACGTCGCACAACACCTGCACCGCGCCACCGCCACTTGGAGTCGCGCCAACGCATCTTTGTGGCATTGCAGCGCAGCAACTTTGGGGTTCACCACAGGTCCCACAGGCTCCTTGATGACATGCGGTCAATGGTTGGACGCAATCTCCCATAAAACGATGTAAAAAATGAGAAAAGTTGGGTAAGGAAAGTGGCCAGTAACTTAAAAACACACATACACACGAATCGACTTTAAAACGATGCTTTTTGTGGCACACTTTGAGCGCAGCGGGCCCAACTCCAACACTGGTTTAAAGTGCAGTAACGCCAGCCAGCACCGTCGGCAGCAGTAAACGTGCGCGCATTGTTGTCATTGTGATTTTTTACCACTACGCAGTACAACGGCATTTCCGCTTCCGCTCACTTGAGCACAAGTTGCATGTATCATTTTTGGTTGCCTCATTTTTGTCCCACCGGGCGGCCATCAACCAGCGCACTATGGCCCAACGGTCGGTAAAACGTTGCAAAAATCAAAAATTTCATGAAAGCGTTCGATAAAATTAATACACGCATCTTATTGAGAATTTTTCAGGGATTACGAATATGTAACTTTTATTAAATTCAGATTAGTAGTTTGGGAGGTAGAGCCGCTCAAAGTTGACAATTTTTCCACATCGAGAAAAATGTGTATTTTTTGGTTTTTTTTTCCTCTTTAAGATTGATTTGTATGTAAATGAAGCGACCAATCGGTAACCTGTTGGTTTTTTCTAAAAGGTACGTTAATTGTTAATATAATAAAAATAAAAAATGTTTATTTTGTTTTAAAAGTTGTCCGATCTACCGATTGCTCGAAAAGTCTATATTTCGACCTTTTTTTCAACTTTGATCGAAAATAAAAAAAAGACCAAAAATGACCTCCGCGAAATTGAGGGAGGTTATTTGCTATTCAATTATTTACCTAACTTCCAAAACTCAGCTGCAACTTTTTGCAACTTTACTTTCCAGAGCAATAAAAGTGAAGCAACCTCGGGTCGAAAAACACGCAGGTATACAAAAAATCACTCACATTTAGTACGGTCGACAACCCATTTTGTGTTGCTGGCATCTATCTAAATCTATATATCTAATCACGGTCAAACGGACTAGCCGATTTCAATGAAGTTTTTTTTGTTCGATTCGTCTTGAGTCAGTTCAGGTTTGTGCGAAAAGAAAATTCCGGAAAATCTATTGGAAAAGTCGGAAAATCCCTCTCATTTTTGACCGTGAATTCTGAAAATTTTCAGACGATAACGTTGGAACCATAAGTCACACATCAATTAAATTCACTACCAACTTTCTATTTAGTCATATCCTTCGACAGAGGGAATGGGGCGCGTATTGGACAGAGGGGTGTGGCACCGCCCATAAAAGCCAAATCTTTATAAATGAATATCTTCGAAATTGTAAGGTGCACAGCATTGAAATTTAATATTGTGTCGTCCCATAGATGAGCCATTCTACTGGTAAGATTTGATGGGCGTTGGACAAGGGGCGTGGCACATTTTTTGTGACCCAAATATTTTGCGTACAGCAATGAAACTAAGTACGAACATACCATTTATTCATATCTTTCGACAGAGGGAAAGGTGCGGGTATTAAACAAGGAGGCGTGGCACCGCCTATTTAACTTAAATCTGATTCAAGCGCAGTCCATTTCTTTACTGAAACTTAGCAGACTCGATTGCAGCCTCGATTGAGTTAATCAGAGAAGAATCTTACTCCTACGGTACATAAAAATTTAGCACATGGAAAGGATTTAATAGAATACCAGTGCTTACCAATAGGGGAATTGTCTGAAGAAGCTCAAGAATGCAAAAATAAGGACTACAAAAGGTATAGATGTATGAACACTTGCAAAATATCACGAACTAGACAAAATGAAGACCTTTTCAATATGTTAGCAGTCTCTTCTGATCCAGTTATTTCATCTTTGAGATCTGTAAGATCACAAAAAGAACTTACAGATACTTATAGCTTAGAAATGATTTCATTATTAGACATTCCTTCCAGCGTAGATAGCGATTTTGAAAAATCTAACTTTCAAAAATAATTTTTTTTTTTTTTAAATTACATATGAATCAATAAATTATATTAATTTATTAGAAAAAATATATATAAAAAATAATTTTTTAATGCAAACAAATAAGTAATTTCATTGTAGTATGAACTTTTACTAAAACTTAACTTTGGCAACGAATTTTAAAGCCCCCTGTTACTGTTTTTTGCCCATTTTAAAGCTTAGATATTACACTTTCAGATGCAGTTTACATTTTTTAAATATCTTTATTGGTTCAGACGTTATGATTTTTGCAACGAAAAATGGCAAACCGGGCCATAGTGCAGCGTCCACTGTTGGGTGCTCCTTCAGTTGCAGTGCCCAAGCGGAAATGCATTTAGAATTCTGGCGCATACGCTCACGCACACACACGTAAAAAATACAGTAAAAATTCGTTTCTTTTGTACTTTTGTTATTTAACTTTACTTTTATGCTGAAACCAGGATGTATTAAACAATATTCAGTTTTGAAGGAGACATCATTGGTACGTAAATGTAGTTATTTTTGTAATGAGAATGACTAGCAGAATCGATCTGCCTTTTCGTTCGTTTGACTGCCTTTCATCTGCATCTATTGCTATGAATCAACCAATTCAACATTGCCAGAAATGAACGCAAGCTAAGACGACATGTTTGATAACCTTAAAAAGTAGCAGGTATATTGTTGATTTTTGTTTGAGTTTTTTCGCAAAATTTTACCTCGATCCGAAAAAAATTATTAAATAATTATTTATTACTTATTTTTTCTTTCTTATTTTTACTTTCTAAATCACTAAGCCCAAGAAACATAGCTTAAATATTGTGCAAGATGTGGCTATTTTCCCAATACAACTTTTTATTTCATCTTTTTTTTTGGTTTGTTCGTCGGTACCCAACGGGACCAATGACATGCAATGATAAAACACAAGGAAGGCCATAAGGAACGGGGGAGCGCTCACTGCTAACTAAGGAGCGCTCTCAAAGGGCTCCTCGAGCGCTCGATTTCCTGTTGGGTATGTTCGTTTATATGATTGTGTCTTTCAATTGAAAAGTTCAACAATAACAACAACTAAGTACATCAAACTTAACCTGAAACCTGCTTCAAAGGGCAATGGCAAACAATAAGCATTGCACAACAACAACAACAGCGTTATGCCAATAAAATCTCCAAGCAACCAAAATCGAAACAAATGCCTCATAACAATAATAACAATAACAATTTTCTACAAAGGCAACAACTAAAACTTACGCATCTATTTACGTAAAACAACAAATACAAATACAAAGCAACAATTTTCAAGAGCAACACTTAAACACAATCGCAACAATTATTGCTGTATATAACGGTTACTATTGTTGATAGCAGCAATTTGCAAAGATTTCAACAAACTTTTGCCACGGCGCATTCACCGTTACCAATGTAATTATGATAACAACAATAAAAACACCCAAGAACAACACATATTACAATGAGCACATAACACCACAACAACAATTCGTAAAATTGCCAACTCATTCACTCTGCCGCTGTTAAAGTTTGTCAACAAGTTTAAAGTAGTTTCCGTTTGAATGCCTCCGTTCCGGTGTTGCCATTTCAATTGCCATTATTCTTTCGTTCTTTATTTTTCTCGTTTTTCTTTTCTTTCTGCCTCGGCCACTGCATTCGGCTTTCAGTTCATTGCAGTGCATTGTGATTCGATTTTTTTGTGAATCGTTTTTTATGCGAATAACGGTCAACACATCAATCCTACACTGGATTCTGGGCACATTGTAGCTGCCAAAAGGCAGGTTCAGTGGCGCACACAGGGGGGTTTTGAGGTTCAAACCCCAAACACAGAAATTGCTGGTGCAAAATTTAGTTTTGAATGATATTTGGCTCAAAAATTGTATGCACCCTCCCCATCACCAAAATTAAATTCTGTGTGCGCCACTGGGTGAGTTGGTGTTGGCTATGCATTGCATTGTTTAGTTGAAAACGACTTGTTGTGTTGCTGTTGTTATTTTCGCAGCTTCAGAAAATTCGTTCTCGACTGCATGCGAGTTTCTCATATTGGAACAACGACAACACAGCCGGAAACAATCGCTCAATGTCGGCGTACAAAGCAACGAAACATATAATAATCGATTGCACACATTTCAAATCCAACATGAATGCGCGCCTTAAAGTCGCTCGCCTGCAGCAGACAACTTTCTTGGTTAATTTATCGACACAACGAAGCCGTCACTTGGATTTCAGCTGCAGCACGCAGCAACGGCGCCATTGGAAACGTTTTTGCTTTGCGCACAAACGCAAATGGCAATTTTCCTGTTCACTGCCGGAGCAATCAAAGCGATGCAAAGACGCCGATAAAAGCGTCGCTGAAAAGTTGCAGCCGCTGCTGGTAGGCAGCGACCGGCGATGATGTCGTCAATAGCAGCGATGATGTTTGCGTCGTGCTCGCTGTTTCTGCGTCTGCTGTACTGAAACATGGGCGAAAGGAGGCGCATTTCAATTGTCGTTTGCACTGCTTAGGATGCGGTGGGGGCTGGTGTGATTGAGTGCGTGAGTTGGAATATTAGAAGACATACGACGATGAGTGAATGAGACTGGGAGTTGTGAGTAGGGACAGGAAAAAATTGTTTTATTTTTTATGTTAAAAACATGTTCGCACTCAGCACTTCTGCAGTATAAAAGCGAATCCCTTCGCTAAATATTATCAAATTCATATCCTCATTCGTAAAATGACATCCGGCACATCTCTTAGTAATAGTTATATGTATATACATACAAGTATTTATATAACATATGGTAATTCATTTTTTATTTCTTACGACTATGCAGTTGATATTTTATTTTTATTCATTGGCAAATATTCAAGAAATTAGGAGCTTTTATACAATTTTATACAATTGATAATAAAGTTTACATTGGAAAACCATTTCTAAATTAAGAAAAAAGGGTTTTGAGGTCATAAGACTTAACCCATCCGAGACGACGATTTTTTCGAACACGGTCCCTAGGAGCGAGCATGCGTATTCATAGTATTTTACATATAAGAAACGCTTCAGATAATTTTTAAATTTTTTGGTACACAATAAAACCAATGCCAAATTTTGTTTCCCTGTACTTTACAGATTTCATTAGTTCCAGAAAAATCTTATTTCGACGACTAGTTTACTCAGAATAACTGATAATTGCACGATACTGTTATTGCACACACGCACAGTGATTCGTTCCATAGACAAAATTCAAAAAATTTATAGTCTCAGAATTTAACGATTTTGATGTCATTTGAAAGGTAAAACTCCAACTATGAAAACCCCAAAAAATCTGCGCAAAAAATTAATTATTGTGTGTGCAAAAGCTGCTAAAAGTTGAAACTTTTTTCACAAAAAAATGTAAACATACAAGGTGCAACCCAAAGTAAACAGGACTTTTATAAAATAAAGAAAACGGATGATTATTTTTGTATAATTCTTTTTATTTATTCAAAATACTCTCCTTCTGCTTCGATACAACGTTTTGCACGGTCCAAAAGCATTTGGAATGAGTGTTTTAGGTCATCGGCCGGCATCGCCTTCAGAATGTTGGTACAAGCCTTTTGGATGTCCTCAACGTCCTTATAACGGTTTCCTTTCATCGGCAAATGCAACTGACCGAATAAGTAGAAGTCACAGGGAGCCATATCAGGCGAATACGGTGAATGATTGATGGTAAAAATGCGATTTTTGGTCAAATAATCGGTCGTAACTAGGGCTCTGTGAGCCGGTGCATTATCATGCAATAAACGCCAACTTCCTTCCTCGCGATATTCTGGCCGAATACGACGAATGCGATGCACCAAACGCTTCAAAACTTCAACATAAAACAAAGCGTTAATTGTTTTTCCCGGTGGAACAAACTCTCGATGAATTATTCCCTTTGAATCGTAGAAACAAATGAGATGAGTTTTGATTTTTGACTTCTCACGGCGGGTTTTTTTCGGATTTGGCTCATCTGGGTGCTTCCATTCGGCACTTTGACGCTTTGTTTCGGGATCATATTGAAAGCACCACGTTTCGTCACCGGTTACGATGTTGAACAAGAAATTTGGATCACGTCTGGCTTCCCGAACGATGTCTTTTGCGTGCTCAATTCTCTGCGCTTTTTGGTCGTCGGTTAAAGTGTGCGGAATGAAGCGAGAACACACTTTACGGAGACCCAAATGTTCGGTTAAAATGCGATCAATTGATGTTTTGGAGATGTTCAATTCCATTTCCATCAATTCCAATGATGATTTTGGCTGCATTTTGATAAAATCACGCACAGTTTTGATGGCATCGTCAGTAATCACAAATTTCGACTGGCCGACGTGTTCGTCGTCATTCAAGTCTTCACGACCATTCTTGAATCGATTCAACCACTCATTAACACGGCCACGGGATAAACAATCATCACCATAAACTTGCTTTAACAATTTAAACGTTTCGGTAAAAGTTTTACCAAGTTTAAAACAGAACTTAGTAACTTAGAATATTAGCTCTTTGTTCGATCGACATTCTCGTACCAAAGTTAAAAACATACTGTCACATTGAGCGGGATATTTCGGCGTCTACTAGACCAAATGTCATGAAATTTAGATAGTATGTGAATGAAAGATGTACCTTTCCAACGCATGTCCTCACACATAGATGGCGCCACCAGAAACGTCCCTATTGCAAAAGTCCTGTTTACTTTGGGACGCACCTTGTATATTTTCTGTTTTTTAGTCTATTGAGTAAAAAAAATTGTAAAAATACATGGTTATCAAGAAGTTGCTAAAACTTTCAATACAGATTAAGAAATGATGTGGCCATTTTCACTTTTAATTTTTTCTTAAAATTTGCACCTGATGATTTTACTTCACTTTTAATTCAAAATAATTTTTTAAATTAAAAATCTGAAAATTGGCAAAACTTAGAGGAATATATCTAAAAAGTATGTGAAAGTATGTTCCTGGATTTTGTTTATTTTAAGAAGCATTCTTTCTTTGTCCAATAATGTAAACACAACCTCCGATATCTTCCGATCTCAGAAAAGAATTCAATTCTAAACACCTAGGTCTAAACACCTATTTTTCGACAAAATTTAATTGTTTCATCCCTAAAAGTATGCAATCAGCATGAAAAATTGAGAAAACTGCAAAAAAGCAAAACATACGTCTATTGTTATCGTTTTTATTCCAAAACTAAAGGGTCCTAAGACAATTTCTGTTACTCTTCGCAATTATCAATATTGACGTTACCGATTAAATGTAAAATCTGAAAAATCTAGCCAATAGAATTGTTGCTAAAGCTTTCCAAAAATGACGAAGAGCACAAATTTAAGTCTCGGGCATTGCCAAACTACAAAATTTTAAGAAAAAAAAATGGAGATTTGAATTCAGCAGACCATGATTAACTAGTATACCAATTTTATGAAGAACGGACCACTCTTCCTAATTTTGTCCCGCGGTTGTATGGAGTCGAATCACTGTGACACGGTGTGAAGGCTGTCTTATAGCCTCGTAAATCCATTGCAATCGGTCTCCAATGGGTTAACTCTTAAGCCTCTTACACTCCTTGGCTACTCGACCAGTCTGAATACGTGAATAACAGTTGAAAAATAAACTCGTACACATTCGAGTGTCTGTCCGGCAGCTGCCAGCCCAAACATAAAAACATGTACATAGGTATACCCTCATAGAAGTATGTACGAGTGAGTGTAGGTACCCTGTGCTGACCATCGAAAATGTTATGGCCGGTAAATACAGTTGCCACGACTGCGGCGGCTGTGATCAGTGTAACTACAGTTAATACCCATTAATATTTTGTAAACATTGGCACTTTTATTTATGTGACTTATTTCATTATTAACACTGTTTTCTCTTTGCTTGTGTTGCGCGCGCACTCGCCAACGATTTATTTTATTACAGAGAATGCGACACGTTATTGCAATGCGAACGGAACATGGGAACAGTACACGAACTACGATTCCTGCATGCATCTGCCTGCGCCGTCGCCGGTGCCCGAGTTCGAGCCCATCATCGAGTTGCCCACCATTATCTACTACATCGGCTACACCATCAGTCTGGTGTCGCTGACAATGGCCATTGTGGTGTTCGCCTACTTCAAGTAAGTTGCGTGCCTTGTGGACAGTGGGTAAATAAAGTGTGGGTGTGTGTGTGTGTGAGATGCATTACAGATTGAGATTGTGTGAGACTGAGTGGAGTGAACATGAAACAAATGACCTTTAGTGAAATGAGAAGGAAATGTGAGCAACTACAACCAATATTAAAATAAAGGATGTGAATTGAATAAAATTTATTGAATTTACTTGAAACTGAAATTGTCGAGAATTTGCTGACTGTTAAAGTTCAAATAAAGTGTCGAGAATGTGAGAAGTCTGTTTGGGTCTGTTTGGGTACGGATAATTTGTACGAATTGGTACAAATTTGTACAAATTTTTACTGGATCCTATTTGTGTATACCAAATCTCTTGCAACGAGAGAGAAACGGAGAGCCTAAAGTGACAGTTCATTTTGTGAGAACTTTTAAGTTTTTACTGGAGAAATTTTGTCCAGTAACTTTTAGCCAGTAAGAAGAAGAACTAGAAAAACATATGACTGGCTGCCATATGATCGACTGCAAAGACAAAAAATGTTTGCAAACATTTGGAGGCAAATGGAACCAGCAAAGAATTTGTGCGTTCGCAAGTCTGCTAACCCACAACCGTCTTGCTCAGCTTTTCCTGTTGCAGCTGAAAGGGAAAAACGCAGATTGAGCGCAATGAACCATTCGCCTTTTGCATTAAATGTCTAAATTATTTTAAGTTTCCCTACAGCTTCAAATCTGAAACGAAACTTTTAAATCAGCTGTTTCTTTCTTTAACTCTCCTGTTTACACCCTTTTCCTGTGTATTATGAATGTGCTGAAAGTCCCACTGGAGCAACCAAGAGTTAAATCTTGCAAATTCTTACAAGTTCCTGTTTGTTTCCTTTTTTGAATAGTTTCATTTTTGGCAGCGTAAGCTGGCTTACTCTCCTCATATTTTTTACTGGATAATTTTTACTGGAAAAGTTCCCAAACAGACCTGTTGCTACAAAAACTATAATATTCAGCTTGAAGACAAATTTGCAAAAAAAAAATGAATATTCCTTCTCAGTTTCTATAAAATAATTCTTTGAATCTTATGCCTCCTGTAGTCAAAATCGGCTTAGTTTGTATACTCTTTAGCAGAATATCAGAGTAGATTCAATTACGTTGTGCCGGTACGTTTGAATGCAACATTCACAACAACAATACCACAATTGAAATTTACGACAAGGCGGTGTAATCGCTGCACACGCCCTTTTGCCTTTAACCTGTCTTAATCTGTCGCCATTAGTTGGCGCCACACTGGGGAATGCCAGCTGCTTTATTGCCTGCTGGCAAATGGGATCATAATTAATGAAGATTGCAACCGAGAAAGCTGCTATCTGTTTCATCGTTCTGTCTGTCTGTGTCTTTGTCTGATTGTCTGCCTCATTGTAGGCAATTTATGCCGTATGCGGAATTGCGTTGAATACCAAAATGCTTTAAGCTTTTAATGCATTTAACCTGCTGCTGCTCGTGTTGGGGTTATAATTGTTGCCAAACACTGCGTCTGTCGCTTTACTCGCTTGCAGCGTTGTTGTGCCACAAAAATGCCACCAAGTGGGAGAGTGTCACATTTGTTTCTCAGCGAGTTTTAAGGCAAAAGCTGCAACAACAAAAACCTGTAGGGTGCGCAAGTATTAAAGCAAATAAATTACAGCGCAGTTATTTTCTTTTTTATTGCCCATTGTCTGTGCAACACAAATTTGACTTCTTATTCATTGTTATTATTCTTTGTGTTTACCTGTTTTGTATTTGTTTCGTTCTATTTTTTACGCTAATTATGACAAGTTGTGTTTGCAATTCGTTTTTGCACTTTTTTATGTGTTTGTGTATTATTTGTTGTCGCAGAGTGCGAATGAACTTGAAGGTCAACCGTTCTTGCAGTGGTTCAAGCGCGTTTGAACTGAAATGAATTGCACGTGGAAAAGCTTGAAATGATTGTGCGAAACTGAGTGTTTTTCTTGTGATGTTTTTTGTATTATTTTTACTTAAAAACAGTGCGTGACATGAGTGGTGCAACGTCTGTTGAAATGATAAACAAAATTTAAGGGGGTCGTCTACGTACTGATAATCGAGCCTGTTTTTCAAAATTTATTACGAAGGAACGAAAGAAGATATTCACTCACTTTTTTTGTTTTTTCTTTATTTAATCGTAATCTGGATGACCTTGAACGTGCCCTCATTAGAATTTTGATATAAATTTTCCTGCAAGGTTTTGGGCCAACCACGTAACCTACAACAAAAAATTAAACTACTCTATAATTGATATTACATCAGCTATGCTTAGACACGAGCTTTTTGTAAAATTCAAAAATCTCTCGAAATGGTGGACATTTTCGAAAGAAAAGTTTTTTTATTCCCCCTTTTTTCAAATGTTTATTGCCTGTTATAATAAAAAAACACAAATAAAAAAAAATATTTTGTCAAAAGCTCGTGTCTAACCATAGCGACATGTTTTCTGCGTGTAAAACTTTTCTTAAAATCGTGCAAGTAAGTTAGAAAAATACGACTTTCGGGAAAATGCGTTTAAAGTTCACAGGCAGCGCGCGGAAACACCGTGAGCGAGTGTGCTCAATGCTCTACAGCTCAATAACCGTGGAGTATCTTTATGTTGCATAATTTCATAACATCACGTAGAACTATGCGATATGTTATACGTGGCGTATGAGTAACATTTCAGCCAAGTTGAATCTCAACAAATTGCCAATGCCAGCGTCAACTGGCGGAGGCATCGCATTGAAGCACTAAATAGACTGCGACACTCTACAAATGCCTCGCAGTAGCATTTCAGCAGTTTTCCATTTTCACAGCGAATGCAGCTGAATGTAGCCGTTAGTGTGCATATGACTGATTTTCCCATTACTATTTTTAACTTTATATTTGCTACATGTTTTACTTATTCTCCTGGGTTTTGTACGGCTTTGCAGCGTTTTTGAATTTTAATACCCGCCGGGTATTCGCCTTTGTCTCACTGTGAGTGTAGGAACGAGTTGAATGTAGGGTAAGCTCAGGTGAATTCGTATCAAACGGTGCAAAATCAATAAAACAACTAATTATGTCGCCCTTGACAGCCACTCTTGGTCGCAGTAGATAGATGAAAGGTGGCGCATTAAGCACTCAGGAAACCCATTTCCTAAAGCCAATGTCGCACGACTCAATAACGTCGTCAGATCAAATCACATAGTAGGTTAGGTTAGGTTGGGTTGGAGTGGCAGCCTCCTACGTGAGAAGCTCTCACTTAAGCACATCTTATGGCTCATTGTGATAAATCACATAGTAAGTTTCTTCGAATCATCGAGGAACATTTCCTTCTGGAGTTATTAATATAACAAGCAACATGCGCTACCCCCACTTTACGCTATGAATTGTGCTAAATATGTGCGCTGAGTGAGTGAATTTGTGTGCGTGTCTGAAATGTGGTAAGGTGTGTGCTTTTATGAAAATACTTGCACAGCAATTGTACTTTCAGTTCGTTGCTGTGTCGGTGTATGTGTGTATGTGTGTCGGGTGTCGGTTGTGTGCGCTTTTCGCACCAATTTTTGCCCAGCACTTTGCCGCATGGCCCACAAGTTTCACAATTTTCAGAATTTTACGACTCTCGCTTGATATGTTTTCCGCTCTCTTCTTCTATGCTCAACTATTTGCTGCTCACCACAACCAACACATCGTATGTGTGCCGTGACCCAACGCACCGACCAACGCCGCATCGCGCCGCCTTCACACGCATCGAAACGACCAAAACGGATCCAGGGAATTACGGTGTTTGCGCAATTCAATTCACGCGAATTTATTCTTCACGTACATTATGTCAGCGTTGCTGTGGATACTGACATTATCTGTGCACGTATGTCTGTCACAACTTCCAGTCAAAGATCTCATCTTCTTTTGCATTTACATTTACATTTTCGTTTTGTTTTTGTTTTTGCGTTTGCTTTTGTATTTTTTGAATTATGTGTTTTCGTTTTGATTGTTGCATTTTTGTCGCTGTCACCAGAGTTGTCAAAATGCCGCCATGGCACCGCTAAGCAGCTTCAATAAATTCAGCGCTGATTATGATTTTATTGGATTTACTATTCTGTTGCGAATGTAGCAGACAATTTTCTGCCACGAAACGCCAAGCAAGCAAAAACAAATAAGCGGCGTGAATTGCTGTGGAATTTAATCAATTGTACGTTTTCTAGGATATTACTGTATGTACATATGTACTCACATAAGTATATACTTAAATGGAAGTATATACTTAAGAAATAAAAAATCAAATAGGGAGAAATCAATGCAATTTGGCAGCTTTGCACAGCTTTGAGATGAGGGCCTCCTGAATTGGCCAATTAGGTTTAATGAAATTTGTCAATTACGAAGCATCAATTTGAAATGTTGGTACTCAATGGAATATATGAGGACATATGAGCCATTCAGAGGCCAAATCGATGCATAGATAAATTTCTTTGTAACAGACATGGGGGTTTTGCACTAAAATCCACTACCACTACGAGTTCTGCTGGAACATTTGCCACTACCACTAAATAAATAAATTTAGTGATAGCTGAATTTTTCCCACTAATCACTGATCTCTATTTAGTGGTATTGCAATTTTCTTCCACTAATTTTTTTTTAGTGGTACTTTTTACCACTCTCACTAAATAAAGATCAGTGATAGTTGAAGATTCCTTCAATATCACTAATTTTGTTCCATAAAAGTTACTAACGGTTATAACCAAACATTTTAACATTTTCGTTCGTTTGGTTTTTTATTGATTCATATTGTGATCGACTCTCTCTTTCAATATTGTTCAAAATGTAGTAGGGGAACTCACCATTCATTGTAGGTATTTGTTTAAATAATATACAATTTATATTTATATTTTAAAGCACTGACTGTGTGGTATTGAAATTAGAAATTATCGTATTATTCGTTTGAAAATTTGAAAAATTTATTTATGATATTCACAGTTTGCGGGAAAATTTTATTTCGGGCAATTTTCCCTAAAAAAAACGATCTAACTGTGAGCACCCCATTGTATATCTTTCAAACAATTGTGGAAAAATTATCAAAATAAAAATGCCTCGCTCAAGTGGCAAACAAACGTTGAACCAAGATTCATTGAATACATAGTGAAATAAATAAAGTGAACCAGATACTGACAACTCTCTTGAATCGGCATGCTTATTTTATGTCACTATGAACAAATTTGTCAAATACTTAACTCTTTTTGTTCAAAAAATATTTTTTTTTCCAAGAGGCAGAACGTCTAAAGCATAGCAAAATAAAAATTACTGAAATGCCGAAGGAATCGTGCGCACTATGTAGAACTGCTCATGGGGGCACGATCCCAATGTATTCAGTACATTTAAATGTGCAGCAAAAAAGAAAGTGGGAAAGTATTTGTAATACTGAGTTCGGCACACATGCGTTCGAGAACAGCAAACTCAAATGGGTTAATTCAAAACGAATTGACGTGAAACAAATTTTCAAAGCAATTGACATTTTTTAAGCATGCCTCTCCCTGGCTGGTTCACTTTATTTATTTCACTATGCATTGAATAGAAGATTGCGCCTTCCGGGAGAAAATAATTTTGAAACCGCACCAGTGACGTCATACAAAATTGCTTCCTATTGGCTGAAAATGTTGATTGAATTTTGGAGAAAGAAACACAGTGAGGCAAAATTAAATATTTGTTACTTCATTATTTTTTTCCTTTTCAATTCCCTTCTTAATTCCAGTAAATTTACCCTTACCGATAAATATTGAGTATTTGTCGTTCGATGTCGTTATATATATATATATATTCCATTTGAAAAACACTTCACCACTCATGTACCTTTTTTTCATTATTTTGTGTACACAGGCCCACTGCACACCGCATTATTCTCTTCTTTTTTGCTTTTTTCCTTTTTTGAAATTTTTCCGCGATATTCTCACTACACGCACTTTTACAGCAAGGACTTTTGAAACGCAAAATTATTTAATTATTTTAACAAAAACCAATGAAAACAATCAAGCAAAAGCGGCACGATTTACAAAAACCGAAATATTTGTGAATACAAAATTTTCAACCAATGAAAACAAAGCACGAAATCTGAATTGAATTGCAGGGTTTCCTCCCGAATTTCACTTGTTTTATTTGTGTTATTTATATGAACGAATTATACGAATTTATATTTAATTTTGTAAAGATATACAAATTTCTATTAAACTGTTATGTAAGTATATTTATATATAGGGGCTTAAGTATAAAGAAAGCCATATATTTGCTCAAAAGAGTAAAGCAAAATGTAAGTTCAAAATAAAAGAGTTTAAAAAGTACTGATGGAAACCCTACATATTCTCCGATGACGTCACTGGTGCGGTTTAAAATTGATTTTCTCTCGGAAGGCGCAATCTCTGTATTCAATGAATCTTGCGTTGAACATCAAATAAAGAAATCGTTCCGATAGTGGCATGAAGTACTCAAAAAAATCGCTCCGGAGATTGTGTCAAAAAATTAATTTGAATTTGCTTTTTGACTATTTCAATAAACATGCTCAGCAGTGCGGCAAATTTTGAAACTACCGGTAACTGTGTTTTTCATACAAAGCAAACACAATTGAGATACCACATGGGAAAATTCGGGAAAATTGCCAGGTGGGAAATTTAACATGCTAGATACCGCTGAACTGTGAACACCATAATTGAGAAAATTAAATGTTTTCATTATAATATAATACAAATGTGTGGCAATATGGAAGAGTAGCTTAAGTTGACATAAGAGTATTAAGTTATCGTTGATAGAAGTCAATGCGCTTTAATGTATTTCATCCGTTTTGAAATATCCTATTTGTCACAAATATTATGTGCGTTTGCTTCTTTGCTGTGCCCCAGTAGAAAGTTTGCCCTCATTTGCTGGCATGGTGAATGATCCTCGTAGAAGGAATCTCACCGATGACAATTTTGAACGTCTGAACTTAATGAAAGCATATAAGATGTTTAAATAAAACATATACTTTTGCACATTCTGAATGTTGAACGAATAAAGAGCTGTTTTCTGTCGACATTATAAATGTCAGCCTTGCCAACTGTATCGCGACTGCAATCGAGTCAATTGCGGCTCATTCGGATTTTGTTAGCAGCAGTTAATTATGAATTCTTGCAAAATTTACTGACAACTAACGAACTCTTTTTTCCCGTTTCTAGCTGTAGACTTTTGTAACTAGGTGGCAACCACTAGTTAGTTGCTTACTGCAAGCGAATCGCAAATCAAATTTATTACTAAAATTGCCGACAGTAATTAAATGTGAAATGATATAAAAGTTTCATAAGAAAATGTTAAATTCGGCAATTCGCAGCAATTCCGCATAATAACTTTATTGAAAAAAATATGTTTTTATATAATTTTTATTGCTTTCAGTTGATTGCTGACCATTAATTTGTGAGCCAAAAATTATGTTGTTAATTTTATGGTCCTGTGTCCATTAACTAATTAAAGGCAAATGTTTATTTTATTACATGCAAATGTCCAACCAACAACAACAATGCGCAGATTTCCATACGCACCGGACTGGGCGGGTGTATTGTGCTGGTGACGCTTTTTCATTTCTTCACACTAACGAATTTCTTTTGGATGCTCGTCGAGGGTAAGTTGAGCCATTTAACAAAAATAACAACAACAACAACAATAACGCGAATAATATAAACCATAACACCCAACATTGGCAACGTGCTCATTGGCATTTGGTTGCAAACACACAAACACATACACACACACATTTCCATGAGCTGTTCCACCATTTGGCTATAAATACGTTTGGGCAATTGGCTGTAATGAAGTTATGCGAAAATGGTAACTTTTGTAAGGGACAACGAGAGACATGTGCGCCTTTATGTGTGGTGTACAAATACACAAAAGCTAAAAAAAAAATCAAGCAAACACCTTCAAGGAATGAAAAGTGTCAATATCGAAAGAATGTATGTACATATGTATGTACGAATATGTATGTACATATGTATGCCGGAAAAATTAAATGAAGAAAAAAAAAGCGACCAAAAGAACAAATTACGCATGTAAGCCCTAATAAAAGATACAAAATAGCATCAGCAACAATAAAAACAACACATTATAACAGCAGCGCAACAAAATACAATAACGCCGCAACAACAATAACGTATGCGGATGTTTAGAACGTCAACAGCTACAGCAGACGCTGCCACATCCGGCCGCCGCATCACCTTCCAGCACACATCCCGACAATCTCGATTGCCACTCCCTGCCACTCCACTGCGCCTCTCCGACACACCGCACAAGCGAACGCAATAATGCGCCGTCTTCTTTTATTTTTATGTCGACATCCCATTGACAAGATTCTCGGTTCGCTTTTTATGTGCCTACAAATTCAATGCGCTTTGTTTACGTTCGCAGGTCTCTACTTGTACATGTTGGTGGTGAAGACGTTCGCCGGCGACAATATACGCTTCAATATTTACGCCATCATTGGCTGGGGTGAGTACAACAACAATGAAAACAACAAAAACTGCAAATACACATACAACATAATAATCACAACACAACAGAGTGGTCCGCACTCTTCTAAGTAATCCAGCCGACGCAAACGGTCCACTTGACTCGAAAGCGATTGCCAAAAGAACATTTTAGCAATTTTTTGTGCATGAAAAGCCAACACTTTCCTCGAACCGAACAATATTATAGGTGAGGGAAAAAACTGAACCAAACCCATAATTCTCGAACAATCATGCGAGTTCCATATATTGGAGTTTAAAATATCGTGTCTTCTTGGTACGCAGACGCTTAACTAAATAGAGGTGTCTTTCTTCAAAATGCCTTTGATGGAATCTTTGGTCTGTTCAGAACAACAGTCCATAGTTTGAAAGTGCTGATCGAGATGGATACCTTAAAATCTGCTATAAGCTTAGTCGAACACTTATATGCAAAATTGCGGTCCAGAATCTTCTCGAAAGTCGCCCGCCTACATGTTTGGATAAGTCTCTACTCTTCGTCTCTGGATATAAGTTGATATTGAAATATGCTCAAAACTGTTCGGACATTTTTCAAAGCTGATCAGAAAGCAAAATAGATTTACCAGAATTTCGTTGTTAATCCTTTTTGTCATCCAGGCGAATGAAATTAAACGTCTCCTGGTCTTAGCCAAAAATTCACAAACAACCCAAAAAATTTCCTGAGGTCCTGGTTTTGCTAGATTTTCTTTACGTCGGTATGCGTTGCTTGCAGTCAACAGCTCACTTGACTGAGGACCACCCCTACTCCTTGCAGCATTACAGCAACAAAATACGCTACAAAGTTAAAAAAAAAACATACAAGAATGGGTTGAGCATTAGCAAAGCGAAGAAGTAAAGTGTGAGCGCATGAAGCGTGACAGACTGCGCAGAAATGGTTGAATTACTCGTATGAGGAGCAGATTGAGGGAGTCAGCCAGCCAGGTGGCGACAGCAGCATTGCAAATTGGTTGGAATTAGTTGGCGCAGAGTACGGCAGAATGTCTTTGCGCCAAATGGCAGCGGTTTGCCGTGTATCAACGCTAAAAGAACGCGTTTTCATTTTCGGGGAAAGATTTAGCTGAATTAACCGAATCAGCAGTGAAGTCGACCTGTTGGCGCATAAAAGCTGCTTTAATGTGAGTTGTTCAGCAGGGTTGAGGGTTGAACGTGTTTTAACGATTACCTAATCAGTGTAGATTACATTACAGTTATTACTTCTGGCGTCCCTTTTCGCCCTGTTTCTTTATCGGTTTCGTTCTCTCTGCTTCGCCGGTTATTGATGTTAGCCCGCTGAGCTGTTGCAAATTTGTGGGTAATTAAAATTAATTAAGAAGCGGTCCTAGTTTGTGGGTTTTTGGTTGTAATTAACGAGTAATTGATTTAGTTACATAAACAAAAATTTGAAACCCAAAGGCCTGCACGAGTGCAGCTTGCGGGGCACAGTATTCGATAGACCGCAATGTTTGCCACAAAGTTAAAATTGAAATTGAAAGGAGTGAAGTTTTGTTGACTTAAAGAATCCAATTTTGTAGCTGTAATTGGTATAACCCTTAATGAAATTATTCATTTTTTTTTTAATTGAGCAAATGAAAACAACACGAATTCCATTAAAAGCAAATTGAATGAAATTTGTTGCGTTTGCTGAATTTTAAAATTTAATTTCAATGGAAAAGCGAACATTCTCTCGAATTATTTCTTTTTTATTTTCTACAATTATAATTATATGAGAGAAAGAAGAAGCAGATTCGAAACAAATCTTGTGGAACTGCTTTGAACTTGGTAGAGTCAAAAGTGGTAGTTGAGGTTAGGTTAGTATTGATCGACTTTCATCATTTGGACCCGCTCAGAATTTGGTAGAAAATCTAAAATCTGCACAAAATTATTAGAGTAACATAGTGGACATATATTGACTGATTTAACCCATTGCTGCCTAATGGGTAAAATTTTACCCATGAAAACTGACTTTTTAAAAAAATCACAGAAAAGTTCGTGGTAGAGATATCTCAAAATCATTGATAGGGATGGTTGGGGTAAAGATGGAACTACCTTAGTCTAGTGGAGGACACTCTAAAATTCCGCCATATAGCTAGAGTTACCAGACTCCAAAAATTGTGAATTTTCCGGAGGTGGAAAATGTGGCGAAACGTATTGGCCCTAGAACCTCACAAAAATCTGCCTCCTAACTCACCTGTAAACAATACTTCTTTTGTTCACGTGTTTAGCTGATCACTTTAAAAAGTATGGAAAAAAGCTACCATTGCTGCCTAATGGGTACAAAATACCCAATGAATATCTCAGCAAGGTGCAGAGATAGAAAGCTGAAATTTCGTTTCTGATCATTTAGGGTCAAT
This sequence comes from Melieria crassipennis, assembly GCA_963668005.1. Classification (NCBI taxonomy): domain Eukaryota; kingdom Metazoa; phylum Arthropoda; class Insecta; order Diptera; family Ulidiidae; genus Melieria; species Melieria crassipennis. The sequence continues at coordinate 92,439,847 of OY764963.1, read as the reverse complement.
TCCAGGTCATGTATGAAATTTTATCAAAATCGTATTGGCGGAACTGGTACCCGGCAGCAATGGGTTAAGGCCATTCAGATCTTTGCAGAAAGGACACCCGACAGTTGTTCACCTACGCTCAGAAAGGAAGAGAGTGTTTAGCCCGCAGTATCCTTGCCTTCTTACGCAACAAAATTCACAACTATCACAACTTAATTTGCCAGCATGACAGTTCTTCTAATCCAGTTCTGCGTATGTTGTGTAGTGGGTTTTCTCCTTACATACCATCAAAATTATTGAGAAAATCTATCATTTCTGTGGTAATTCGAGTACAGTTGCCAACCTAAATTCGAGCAGTAAGCAATGCCGCAACAACGCTCATTAGGTTTGCGATTTCCCACAAGAAGTAAATTGGCAGTGAGCGCTCCAATAACTCTTGCGTGCCGATGCGTAACGCATGCAATGCATCTTGCATAATCCCGGCACAAGCCGCGCTACGCCCTCACATACACATACACACAAATGTACGCGCAAGCATACAACAAAAGGTCGGTGCCTTGCAAACGAATGGCGCAATTATTGTGCCATTCACCGTTGTTTATGCACACACACACACACATGTACGTGTGTCCTTATTGGCACAGCTTCAATCACAGCAGGGCAGCTCATTTGTCGGCAACATGACAGCGTGAGTTGCGGCCACAGGAATAACAATGCGAACGAAATAAAGCAGAAATTCAACAAGTCGGTTGTATGTGATTGGTGGGCAGGTGGGAGGGTCCTTTGTCCTTTGTGCGGTTGCTGCAATGGTAATCGCCTATGTCCGCTAACAGGGTGTTCAATGCTCATTTACTCGGGCCAACTTAAGTTGCTGTGCACGTTGAGAGTAGCAGCAACAACAACGAATTTGAACATAACACATAAGCAAATTAAGGCTCAATTTTCAACGGTATCATTCTGTATTATTGTCGCAGCAGTTGCCGGCAATTGCCTAAAATTTCGTTGTTGTTGGTCACACTGAACGACAGCAAAACTTGCATCAACTAACTACCGAATGCCGGCAGTTTGCTACTAAGATTTGGTCTGTCATCCTATTTCGTTTGCGCCTCTCACCCTGTACAAACAACAATCAACATAATCACTGCAATAATGACAACCATTATAACAATTGTTGGCACATAGAAATTAATTTAGGCTGGTTTTGTGCCGTCTTGCTCTGCTCTCTTCTCGCACACAGGTGGACCGGCCGTATTCGTTGTCATTTGGACAATTGCCAAGGGACTGACGCTGTCATACGACACGGAGCAGGTTTGTCCCTCCACTGACATTGGTTTATTTGCCATATTGCGATTATGCTCTGATATCGTTGGCACAATTGAAACAAACACACAAACGTCAACAACTAATGTCAACCGACAAATGTTTTCTTTCGTTTTTTTTTCTCATTGCTATTCTCACATTTCTGCGGCGCTGGCTCATTAACCCAAAATGGATGGACACCATGCGGCGTGCGCTCAACCAACGCTTAACACCGTAAAAAATATACCCGACAATATACAACAACAACGACAACGACAACGATGGGACACAGTTTGACATTGGTTGTCCGTGGATGCAGGAAACGCCTGTTGATTGGATTTTCCAGGGGCCTGTCTGTGCTGTTCTCATTATGAATTTAATCTTCTTGCTGCGCATAATGTGGGTAAGTCGAACACACACAATAACCACACATGTCTGTTTGTCATGTGGAATGGCGACTGCGTTTATTTGTATGGATTAGGGCAGTGCTTTCCACAACCGTATAGCTGAGCTGCGAAAGAGCTTAAATGGCAAATAAGTAGTTATTGGCATTCGGTGCTGGCCAAGGCAAAAGCACCACAAGCTGCACAGTTTTATAAGGACTGCCGCTCTCAAAGTTTCCAAGTAAAAGCAGAAAAGCAAACAATTTTGCAGTTACCTAAGGCGAAATAACCACAAAGCGGCGCACAGGCTCGCCAGAATATATTTTTGACATGGAAATGTTTGTTTGCTTGGAGTAACTCAAAGTTAACATTGAAAACTGTTTGGCTTTTTGGAATGCAAATGGCTACTTTTTCAGCTAACATTTCGAACAGGAATAATCGTATACAAATAGTAGAAAGTATGGTAACACCGGGTCACCTTGTCCAAAATCGAGCTATCTAATAGAGCTGAATGTGTGACTCAACGGCTTTCTGCAAAACCAACCCCAGCATCGCAGATATACTAATGACCAGGGAAAAGATTTTGAGGACCTAAAAACCTATAAAAAAGGCAAAATAAAATAGCAAAAAGGCACGGAAAGGCACTAAAAACTGTCAAAAAGGCAGAAAAAGGCACTAAAAACTGCCTAAAAAGGCAAAATAGGGCATTAAAACTGTTAAAAAGGCAAAAACAGGCATTTAAAAATAAGAAAGAAATACTAGAAAATCTAAAAAAAGGGGAAACGGTATGTATTTTTTAATAATTTTATTTCATCTGACGTATGCAACATATAATATTTATATCTCGTTTTTTGTAAAAGAAAAGGAACATCAAGGTTTTCAAAGATAGTTTAAAAACTAAAACTAAGATATTTTAATTGAAATGTAGGCACATATTTTAAATTCATATATTAACTTCGTTCGGAAAATTCGTTTCGGTTTTCGATGTAGGGTGCTATCAGTTGTGTCTTTTTTGTTGTAGTTGCATCGCTTTAACGCGTTTTTCGCGATGAATATGCAATATGAATATTCTTTTCGTGATTAATTTTTGTTCCGCAAAAAGTGCACAATAAAACTTTCCCATCTGTGGAAAGGATTTCAGCACCTCTCTCAGCACCACCAAACTTTGCTATCATCGCGGAAATTTTTGCGCTAACCGAACTTTTTGATTTTGACATGTTTTTTTCTTTACATTTTCCACCGCACAACAAAAAATAACGGCTTAGGAATGATCAAATCAATGTAAAAACATCGATAAGTTAACGAAATTGCAATGTTGCCACTTAATTTTTTCTTAGTTTCAAGGTATTTTTGCGAAACAAAAGGGGGAAAATATTAAAAACGAAAGAAAAATAAAAAGGCACTCGACAAATCTTGAAAAAGGCATTTTGTGGCATTTATAGGTAAAATGGGCACTAAAAAAAGGAATTTTTGGGCGAAAAAGGCAAACTGCTTTTTTAAGGCAAATAAAGGCAAAATAATGGTATATTTCTAATCAGGAGGACCTAATTCGTGCTCATTTTCAATCAGAAATGCTCTATCAAGCAGCAAACAAAAAAGGCAATTTCCACAAAATCCTTTCCCTGCTAATGACTAATGATTGTCGAATATTGGTAAAGAATTACCAAAAGTTTAAGTAAAAAAGTGGTTTTTAATTAGTAGCTTCTACAAAATTTTCTCGATTGTACTAAATTTTTGTAATCTTTCTAATTTAATTTTTTATTATTTATTAGTATTATGTAATTTTCATTTATTTTTTTATTTTCACTACATATGAGTAGTAATTTAAATTGCAACTTTCAACGTAATACCGCCCAGCCATCATTTCGGCATAAAATCATCCAAGTCGCAACGACGTGGTACATCAGTCAGTGCTGACCGAATCTACACTCCTCACATGCACAATTTTCCGCACTCTTCGACTATTGATTTTCACTTTAAAAGATTTAAGGTCACATTTCAACTGCATTCCACCGTAGCGCATAAAAATTGTGCTTTCAACAACTTTCACCGCTGTTTAAAATTTCATTTAATTTTTTTAAAATTTTTTTATTTCGCAACAAAGCAAATTAAAAGCTGAACAAATCGATTGGCATTGTGTACTTTAAGTGCTCGCGCACTGATTTCCCTTAAATTGCTTTTTAACCCTCTTGGCGCGCTGTAGCAACATGTTGCAGCCCGGCTTATTGCGTTATTGGAGTCTGCCACATTAAAAGCTTAACAAAAAAAGAGTAAAACACTGAAATCGTAGCTTCCGTGGGGCGCGCTCCACTATTTAGCGCTTCCCTGCGACCCCCGTCTGAGCAGAGCGCTGCCGCCGCGTGTTTGCCGCATAAATGGCAAACATTTTAATTAACCAAATTGTGCGCCGAAATTGTTTCCAGGCGCATTCGCTGCGAATCTGCTGTCAACGGCGATCATAATCGCCTGCCCCCCCCCCCCCCCCATCCCAGCGATGCGAACCGTGTGCTGTGGCCGTTCGTGGTGTTAATTAATGCCTTTCGTTTTTAATGGCTGCCTGTTTACGTGTTCCTATTGTGCAGCTTTTTGTTGTTTTTTAATTGCTTTCTGCGTATGCAAATTAAGCAAATTAGCAGCCGCAATGAGCGTGTCCTCCATCTCATCGCGCAGTGTTGCAGAATGGCAATTTGTTTGTTTGCGCACAATGCGATAACGGGCACACACATGCAACAACAACAATAGCAACAATAGCAGATAGGGAAATGCTTTTCAAATTTCAAATAAAACCAGCGGCGCACACTGCCGGCAGTAGTGGAAAAATGTAATTCAAGCGTAAAGAAGACTGAAAACTAAGGCAAACACCAACACGCTGGATAAAGGAAGCAGCGAGCAAGGCATTCGATGTGTGGCCTTGAAGCGGCGTCGAATGTCTGTGCAGCACTTCCAAGCGTTGTTGTTGAGAATTGTGTGCTTGACATGCCGACAAACGAGCGAGCAACGTACGTTGTAGGGCAAAGTTAGAGCGAATAAAAGCAATGCAGATGGACCAGACACTTGAGCGTCGAAATTCAAGGCTAAATATGCGCAGTCAGCAGAAAGGAAAAACCAACAACAACAAAGCCAGAGCTGCAGAAAGACAAGCAAACCACAAAAAGCGCCACAAAAGCCGAAATAAAACGTGAAGCACTGCAATGCAATGAAAACGAAAGCACTCGCAAATTGAAAGGCGAAAGACAGCCCGACTTAAATGAACCGCCGAACTGCATGAAAGTGTTTGAAAGTGCGAATGAAAACACATGCGGAGAAAAAAGTACATGCACAAATACACTTTGCACCATGGCTGGGTGTTTATTTTCATCGAATGTTTGTGCCGCAAAAAGGATAACAAACGCAAATGCGTGTATGAGACTCAATAAACATAAACTCAAATATACAAGAACGAAAAAAGATTGCACGCACAAATAAACCAACCAGATGCAGCGTTGAAGCGGGGCAAGCGGAGAGCCGACGCGGGTTATTGAGCGTTGTCATGGTGGCTAATGCTGCTGTTGTTGTTGTTATTGCAGTGGATTATGATCTTGTTTTTGTTGTCTAGCAGTTGAACCCAATAGCTGCGCACCCAAGAGTTGAAAGGACGTTTAATGGCTGGCAAGTCGGCCAGACGTTTTTGGTCTTTTTGTTGTAAGAGTTTGAAATGCATTTTTCTGTTTAAGGAAGGAAGGCAGACAGGCAGGTTACTACTCTTGGCGGCATCGATGGTACATTAGCCCTATTAGCCGTCCTTGTTCGGTAGTAGTCAAAACCAAGCTAAGCTTCGGATGAATCTGACAATGTGCTCAAGTTGAAATGCTTTTGATTTGTGTCCTGTTGCGCACATATGTCGCCACCATATTTCATAGCCTCATTTTATTATGCAATAATTCCATTCATACATTAAATTTGCACACAAATTCGGCTATTACGCAAACTTTTAACATATTTATTATACCTACTGACAGCTGTGGAAAAATACCCCGATATGGCTCGACGTTGACAACCGTTATTCCAGCCATTCTACAAATATTTTGGTGCTTAAGAGCATTACAAAAAAAAAATTGCGAGAGTAACAATAAATGTTAGCTAATTCCCCGACATGCCGACGTGACGCACTGTGCACTTGGGAACGCCGTGCGCCAGCAGCGCTTCTTAGGCTCATAAATATTGATAGGATTTCTGACAGAGAACACGGTGCGGCAGCAATAGACGTTATGCGAGGCGAAAAACCAAAACAAAACGGAATTCTTAAAATACATAACAACGACAACAACAACAGCGACAATAAACGCAAAAGCAAAAACAACATGCAGAGCAGCATGTGAACGTATGAAAAGCATCTAAATAATAAAAAAAATCATCTCATACGCCACGGTGAACGACTTTAATGAAATAGAAAGCAAGAAATTGCCCAAGAAGCTAGGCAAATGAAAAGCAAGCGACTGAGTGCCGAATCATAAATAAAACATAAGGCAACGATGAATCGAAAAAGCGCTTAACGCGGCAATGGAACAACGCACATGTGCGATAATTCAACGAAATGCATGTTTAATATTTATGTCAATTTATAAGTAAATGGTAATGCATAAATATTGTACATTTGTGGGTGCGTGTGTGTCTGGCCGAAAAGCGATTCAGTACCTTTCGTTGCGCTTAAACTGCTCCAAGTGTTAGTCGCACATAAAACCACATTTGCCGCAAATATTCAAAAATGAAAAGTGTATGAAATCGACTCCAAAAACGAAATTGGCACTGCGCAAACACAGTCTGTTAAAAATTACAATTATTTAATTCACGCCCCAAGCGCTCATTGATATTTTAATAACTCAATTTTCGCGCATTCCTCTGCAGGCGTTCGCGCCCGATTTCCATTTTGTATTTTGCGTTTTTCGTTTGTCACTTCCATTTCCGTTCGATTTGACTTTAATGCGCCGCACACTTTCACTTGATTGCGCTCTGCAGGTGCTGATCACCAAGCTGCGCTCCGCCAACACCGTGGAGACGCGCCAGTACCGGAAGGCGGCCAAGGCGCTGCTCGTGCTCATCCCGCTTTTCGGCATCACGTATCTGGTGGTGCTCGCCGGCCCCAACGAGGGCGGCGTCATGAGTCACATGTTCGCCGTGCTGCGTGCGTTGCTCCTCAGCACGCAGGTGAGTCAAACGAAATATTAATAACAACAACGCCGACATTCTTGAGCAACAACAACACAGCTCATGCATTATTTAGATATTTTGTTGTGTGATTGTGTCTGGTTTTGTTGCTGCGGCCACGGTTTGGGGTCGAAAATGTATTTAAATTATTTGCATGAGTCAAAATTAAATTCAGTGTTCTTTCGTTTCTCTTTCATCCCATTTTTTCTACCTTTGGCTTTTTCATTGTATTTGTAATTGCATCGTTTTGCGTGTGTTTACTTTCTGGTTGGCAGGGATTTTCGGTATCGCTATTTTATTGCTTTCTAAACTCGGAAGTGCGCACCGCGCTGCGGCATCACATTTCCACGTGGCAGGACACGCGGAATATTCAATTGAATCAGAGCCGAAGGTGAGTACAAGGATATGAATAAGAAAGAACACACATTGCCACAGCTACCCAAAGCGCTCTATAAACAACAAAAACAACAAAAACCAAAGCACCTCCATACATATATTCCCATGTGCGAGCTGATAAGTGGAAAATAAGTATAAGAATGAGTAAGCAAAAGTAATTCAAGTAATTTTTCAAAGAAATTTGTATTTTCCATGTGCCTCGGGATACAGGAGATGCAGTGCTTTAAAATATTTGCAGCATTTTGCTACTTATTCATGGAAATGGGAAAATTTCGTATATACATACATAAATGAAATTATAACAAAGTGACCTTTTAAAGTCAATAAACTTGGTAACCAAACTAAAAGAGGAAGAACGAATCGTTGAACAAATTTTCGGTAACTTTCCATGGCCAATGACTCTGACTATTTTGTATGATTTTGAAGTTTGAATTTGACCTGATTTGAAGTTCAACGTGCAGAATAAGAATTAGTTGCAGTTTTTGCTTTAAGACCACAAGCAACAAAGTTGAACAGTCAAGTCAAACATTAGCCCTTACAATTGTTTAATTATGTTTTTAAAAATTCTTTCTGTCTGACGAAGATAGAAAAAAGTTTGTATTTTGTAAAACTTACTTAGTTAGGTTAGGGTTGTCTGGGCACGGGACCTTGTTTCAAAACACATTTAGACCTGAAACAAACCCATTGTGACACGAGAATGTAACGAATTATGACAAAAAAATCAAACTTTTTGTCTGTTGGTTTCTTCGAAAATGTAATTTTTATTCAAAACAACAAAACTTATTTCATTGATGAAAGATAATATTGATTGATAAATATGAAAACAACTATATCGTTATCTTCTATATACTATATATATATATACTATACTATATACATATATACTATATATGTATATAAAAATGAATCGTGGTTCGTTCGACTGCTTATAACTTGAAAACGACTGGACCAACTTGGATACTTCCTTCGGCGGGTTTGTTTGAAATTGTTACGTGAAGGTTTAGGAAAAAAGAAAAGTCGGGAAAACGGGGCGTGGCACCACAAGAATACATTTTTGGACAATAACTTTGGAACCACAAGTCACACCAATTAAATTTGGTACAAACTTACCATCATGTCCTTCGCCCGAGGGAATGGGGTGGGGATTGAACAAAGGGGTGTGGCACCGCCCATACAACTCAAATCTTCTATATGGAATAGCTTCGGAATTGTAAGTCGCACAGCATTGAAATTTGGTTTGACATCCTCCCATAGAAGTGTAATTCTACTGTTAAAATTTAATGGGCGTTGGACAAGGGGCGTGGCACATTTGTTGGGCACAAACTATCCGCATAATTTTCGAACTGTTAGTCGCACATCAATGAAACTTAGTACGAACCTAACCATTAAGTCATATCTTTAGACAGAGGAAATGGGGCGGGTATTTAACAAGAGGGCGTGGCACCGCCCATACAACTCAAATCTTTTATATGGAATAGCTTCGGAATTGTAAGCCGCACAGCATTGAAATTTGGTGTACCGTTGTTTCATAGATGTGTCATTCTACTGATGAGATTTGATCGGCGTTGGTCAAGGGGCGTGGCACATTTTTTTATGATCCAACATAACAGAATTTGTATCGGGTGAAACAAGAGAGCTTGCGTGCGAGGACGCGGGGCCCAGCTAGTTATTTATAATTTCCCGTTTTATAAACTACTAATGCTAACAATCTTAATCAAATGTAGACAAAATTACAGTCGAGTTGTTGATTTATAATGCAAATGTAATTTTTTTATGTTTATGAAAAACCATACTCGATATTATGCGAAAAATGTTCGTACTTCATGACGACTAACTATATTCGTCTATCAACACTTAAAAAATATATTTAAAAAAAAAACAAATTATTTTATTCCCTGCTTGTAAGCATTTTATTGTCAATTAATTGCATGATTTGGTTTTGTTATTTATTTGAAATGGGGTGGTTAATGCGGAGACTTGTATAATAAATTAATCAGTATTATTGTCATTATGACGAGTCATTATTATTGTAGTTTGCATAGCCATAGGGAAACCATTAGCGTCGTCATAGCGGCGTTTGGAGTGGCCAGACATTTTGAGCCTTTGTGGCTGGCAAATATGCCGCATCACAATATTCCACCAATCTCAACTGGCACCGCAGTAATAACAATAACGAAGCGCCCGTAGTGCCTGCACCGGCCACTCACGCATTACGGCGCGTCCAGCCACCAAACATTCCATGGTGCGCGCATATTTTAATATCGCACACAGGGCCTAGCCAAGGGGGCGAGGGGTGGGGGGGCGTAGCCTATCATTAATCAACATTTTCAATCACTGTGCATGGAATGTACGTTGCCACAATAACAAAAAAGTCTTTCTACCTTTAAACATTAACAAAAACAACAACACATTTGTTTGCCAAAACCAATTTGTTTTTTTTAATTAGTCGCTTGCAGACTCAATACAGTAATTTGCATGATCTCAAAGCATTTAAAGCATGTCTAATGAGTGTTTCAGATGGTTGGCGGAGATGTTCTTCAAGATGTCGGTACAAGCTTTTGGGGGGGCTTCTACGTCCACAAAACGCTCTCTTTTCATCGGCAAATGCAATTTTTCGAAAAGTCGCACGGTGCTGCATCAGGCGAAAACAGGGATAAACAGTCATCACCATAAACTTGGCTCATCAATTGAGTTTTACCAAAGTTTAAAACAAAGCTTAACCGAGATGTTCCGAGCATACTTTATGAAGTACATCTGGTGAAAGAGTTAACTGTGCTTTTAATTTGTAAACCGATACCCTGAAATATTCACGGCACATCCGGGTTAATACTGACTCTTTGTTCGATACTCACCGATCACACAAACATACTTTCACTTCAGATGCTATAACTTTACTTTCATTCAACGAAATATCATGAAATTTTTACTGAAAATCGAAAAAAATTTACATTTCCAATGCATTAACTCACTACAGGGTCATCCCCTGCGCGTTTGTTCCTGTTAAAAAAAAAGTCCTGTTTACTTTGAACGCACGTAGGGGAATTCTTTGTAAGGTGCCACTCTTTGTAAAGTGAACCCTTGCTCGATTTTGACGTTCCAGCAATCCAAGCAACAAAATTCCTACCGTCATTTAAGGTATATATGACAACATCAATTTTAATGTGGTTTTTGGGGGAACAGATACAATAACACGGTCTGGGTAAAAAAAATGTCAAATTTGGTTAAGAAAAAACTTAAAAATAAAAACTGAAGGTTTTTCTTGCAGTGAAAAATAAATCAAATACGTTTAAAAAACTCAGTGTTGGACTTAATTGTTAATGCTTTTTCACAATCCATTATTGAACAATCAATTTATTGAATTATTTCCAAAATAGCGTGAAAATTTAAAGTGCCACCTTTTTTTCTTTGTAAAGCGCCACCCCTCTTTTTTCATTGTTTTGTGATCCTATATCGGTAAAATGACTTTTTACTTTAAAGTGTTCTTAGTGAATTTTTCTCTAATCCTATCATGAGGAATAAATTAGTTTAGTTTTGATTATTAATTTCCATATAATTACCGTTTTCAATTCAAATTAAATTCAATAATCTTTTGTAAATTTTCTAAATCATGCGTTTTTACTTGAGATTTCTACGTTTTTAGCAATTTTTTAGATGGTGGCACTTTACATAAAAAATTTTTGGGTGTCGATTTTCAACACTTTGGGAAATTGGCTGTAAAATTAGTATTTACGAAAAATAAATGATATGTTTCCTTGGATCATAGCTCCCTAAACTCTCTTTCCAACGGTATACTAACATTGGCGATAAGTTGTTTTTCTAACGAGTTATACGCAAAAAAGCCATGGGGTGGCACATTATAAAAAATTTCCCTACTTAATACTTAAATTGTAAAACAAATTAAAACCCCCAAAGCCAAGTTTTGGCTACTCCTCTGATCACACACACTCGTAGTTGTGGGTATTTTTTGTATTTTTCACTTCAAAGTGTGTGTTCCGCGATATTTTCGGCTTTGTCTGATGTGTCACGTGCAGCGTTTGCCGGTAAGAACAAATGTAGTAAATATTACGAACAACATATAAATGTAAAGTTTTTCGAATTCAGGAAAACGCAAAAAATTATGCCATTCATATTTTCTGTAATTGGCATTTCATAAAACTTTATAGTTAGTGATGCCAGTGCCAAAGGTTGAAGAAGAAAGTGGCAACTATTGACTGCAATCATTACTGCCAATCCATAGGTCGCGCTGTACGATTTATTTGGAAATTGAACAGACCGTTTTAAAGTTGCTGTGGTGAATTTCCGTTTTGGAACTTTCGACTTGTGCGAGTTATGCATTGCGTAGTTACATAGTCATTCCGCTAAACGAGATTCTTGACGGCAGGCCACCAAATCTAACAATCCAGCTATCAATACATTAGTACAATGCCGAGAATCGCATACAAAATCAACATTTCACCATCTCTTTAGTCAACGCGAGTTGGGAATTAGCATTTTGAGCGCCTGGCTTCGTTCAAAATCAGTCCGAAATGTCAAAAAAAAAACCGGCATACCCATACACGCACATTACCACTCACATGGGCACAATCACACATGCATAAATACACATTGAACGAAATAAACGAACCCGTGTGGCCGTGCGGCTGGCATCATGGAACTTACTCGACCGCCATTACCACCGGCAAGCGAAGTGCTTACATTCCCACCTTTGGCATACCATATGCGCACATACATACATACATATGTACATACCGGCATACAAGTAGGTTTATGTGTGCGTGCTTATTGTCGCAGGCATGCAGTGAGCTGTCCCCTTGAGTGAAAGCTGTGCGTGGCTGGGTCATGCGCCCGCATGACAGTTTGGCTATGGACCGAAATGGCATAATTGGCAAACTTATAACTCAATTAAATGCCCACAAAGCGCCAGGGGAACGGACAGTGTGTCACAAAGGTGATACGGCACACGCATGATGGGACTTGATAAAGTATACTCACACACACACACACACACGCACGCATTAAAGAGTGCAACAATGAAACGCCGCTGACTCTGGACATGTCAAACTGTGAAGCACCGGCGCGCCCGTCGATTGTCATGACAGGCATCCACCCTTGGGTGGAGTGTCGCGTACAGATGGGACACACTGTGCGTCAGTGGTGCAATTAATTGATACACGAATACCCGCTAGCAGGAGCAGGATTCTGTGCGCGCATGTTTTTATGTGCGTGCAAGCTGCTCAAAAAATTGAGGTTTAACTGAATTGTGGACATATCAATTTGACTTGAGCGACAAAAAAACAGCTGAACGACTGGTCAACCGGCTTCAGCAGCAAATACACAATCATTTTTTTTTACTGCTTTTATACAATGAAGAGCTAAAAAATTAAGCTATTATTTAGGGTCTTTGTTTTTCAATTACGTGTGGCCGCTGCTCGGAGCAAGAATACTGACTAGTTGGGCGTCACCGTGCTCGGTATCTGTCTACGAAAAAGAGCCTTGTAAACATGTTGCTAAGCGCACACTTTGTGTAAACATGTGGCGTGTTGCCAACGGTTAGTTTGATGCTTCACAAAAAATACTAAAATACTAATACTAAATCAATTGCAATTTAAGAAAATGCGAGAAAGCACTTGACGCATGACATGCTTGAAATTTAATATTTAATATATCAAAATATAATATATTAAAAGTTCAATGAAATTCATTATCCATAAGAACCAATCAAATTCTTGCCAACAGTTTTGTATCATTGACAGAGGTCAGAGACAACAACAACAGCGAAATAAATTAAAGATAGTGCAGAAAAACGAAATACCATAGAGTGGAGCTGAAGTAAAGCGAAGTCGACTTGATTCGAATAATAGAAAAAATTGCTGCATTAAAGCGACAGAGCTTGGAGTGGACAATAATTCGTTGAAAATTGTAAAGTGAAGTGAAATGAGATAGATGTCACAACTAATGGCGGAAGCAAGAAGTCAAGCGAAGCATTGCAGTACTTTAAATTTTATTAAATAATAAGAAAAACTAACAAAAAACAAATCAATGGCGAAAAGTGAAAAGGCACATGGCCGGGGCTAAGGTTCGTTCAACGTGTCATTGGCATGTCGTGAAACAGCTGTGGCAATAACAATAACAATAATAATAATATCAACAACACTGACCGGTATTAACAATAATAACGGTCACAGCACTAAGCAATAGCAACAAGAGGGCAAATAGCAAAGAGGGGAGACATTTCCTTCAAGTGCCACACATAGCAATGAAAATGAAATGAAGCAAAACGATGAGAAAAACACAACAAATACACGCCTAGAAGCTGCAGCAACCACAATACACTCACACACAATATACATACATACATACTTAAATCGTACGTGTATTTAAGTAGAGAATACTGGTACCTAGGAACGCATGTGTGCTGCCAATATTTATGTGCGATTCTAATGGCTCCATCATATAACCAAAATATATAACACAGAAAACGAATAACACAAAATGAACATAAATAAATAAGACGGAAATGTGAGCATAGATATATATACTTATATCAGCTATAACCGATACAGTACACTGGGTCGTGCTTGAGTATGTTGTACGTATTCTTATTTTGAAGGTATTTACATATACGATAGCTTTTCGCGTTAGTTTAAAGTTAAATGTAATCCATTGTAAGCTGTATTTGTTCACTGTTTGCTTAGAAAGTGTTTTATTTTCTCGAAATGTGTCTGATTGTTGATATAAGAGTAGAATGCATAACAGTAGTAGTAGTAGAAGTAGGTGTATAGTATGTTTTGGGTCAGTAGTTAACGGATTGTGGGTTCGAGTCTTGATGACTGCGTTAACGATTGATTAATGCATGAATTAACAAATTAGTCTGTCTATTTAAACGAATTAAATTATAACGAATTATATCACAGACACAATAGATCAAAAGCATCCTTGTGTGTATACGCATTGAAACGGAATTGTGTCGCACGCAAGTTTTGGCATAAATGAATAAATATTTGTACAAATTACTGTATCTACTTACATATGAACGTACATATAGCACACATGTGAAAGCGCCCAAGCCGGCGTACGTGTGTATGTGTCCGTTTGAATGTATATGATATCATGTTTTGACAGTAAAATAAATGGAATAATAATACAAATCATATTCAAATTGTCGGCATTAATGCCAACAGCTCAGCCGCGCAGAAACTTGTGCAACAGTTAAGTGTTGCTAGGCTGAACTGAGCAGCAATGAGCAACATCCGTTTGACTAACCAACACTTTCGGGTGTATCGCATTACAAGTGATTGCTCTGCGAACAGTATTCAATTTCTGATGGGCAATCAAATATCCTATATCTCTGCACAAAATCATAATCACGAAAAAAAATACTCCACAATCACGTATAAGCATACTCGTGCGTACATATGCAAAATAGGCATACATTTAGATTTACACTCACATATGAAAGAGAAAACTCGAATCGACTTCAAAGCGTTTAATTGCACTGAATATTTACTTCACCAATATCGCTTTCACAGCGTCAACACCCTGGTCGATGATGACCGCAGCATTGAGGGCGTCGCGTACAAATATGTATGTACATCACAAGCAACCGCAATGTGAGCTGGTCGGTCTGTGTTCCCCCACTGCCGCTTTGTCCGAAAGTGCGCTGTCAGGCTTTTACAGATTGGTTTGGTTGCGGCTCGTGCATTTGTTGGATATTCATGAGGGCATTACCATAGAAATATGGTCAATTATGATAAATCATATCAAATCCATAGCCAGGCACAATAAATATGGATTAGGTGTTGCGGCACACTCGCAGCGGCAGAACTGGAAGGAGGCGTTTGAAGAAGTACGCAATCTGACTATCTGCTAAAAACGTGATAAATTTAATACAGACCTATTATATACGTTCACATATTTGTGTATGTTAAGTGCATTACGAGGATTTGACATTTGAAACAAACTACAGTTCGATTCGATGCGTGAAGAAGCAATAATAACCAGGGACTTAACTATTATAAGTTTTTTAAGAAATTAATTGCAATGTAACTATTACAATGCAACATACATTTTATTTGTTGATTATAATTATTATTTGCGACAATTAATTTTTACGTTGCATAATAACTGTGATGAGAAAAAAATTTGTTTTTCATTCTGGATAATTATTATTTTGGGATTTTTTTTGTTTACGTTGCATCATAACTTTTATTTATGACTTTTTTTGTTAACGTTACCGATAACTATTATGTTGAGAAAATTTTTTTTACGTTGCTTCATAACTTTTATTTATGATTTTTTTTATTTACGTTGCCGATAACTATTATTTGAAAGAAATTTTTTTTTACGTTGCCTCAACGTTTATGAAAGAAATTTTTTTTATTTACGTTGCCTTACCACATTTTGAGTACGAATTGATTTTTAATTGTTTAGTTGTTGGTGGAAATAAGGTTTCTGCAATTAATTTGCGTTTGTCAATTTAAAACAATTAAAAATTAATTCATATCCAAAATGTAGTAATTCAACGTAAAAAATTGTGTTTTCAAAATAATAGTTATCGGCAACGTAAATGAAAACAAAAATCATAAATAAAAGTTATGAAGCAACGTAAAAAAAAATTTCTCAAAATAATAGTTATCGGTAACGTAAATTAAAAAAGTCGTAAATAAAAGTTATGAAGCAATGTAAAAAACAAAAATCCCAAAATAATAATTATCGACAACGAAAAATATACTTGTTACTTATAAGAGTTATTATGCAGCTCAAAAATATTTATTACATGATAATAGTCAGGCCCGGATTTACCATACAGGCATTGTAGGCAGTCGCCTAGAGCGGCAAGAATTGAGGGGCGGCAAATTTTAGCGGAAACTTTGAAAACTTGTTCAATTCGTGGGAATTGAATTTCCCGCCTGGTTTGCTGGCACGCGTACGAGAAAACAATCGATTTATACAAGCAAAGAAAATAAACATACAGAATGCGCAAGCAAAAAAAAAACAAAACAACTATTCGTACCAAACTAATTCCACCATTCAAGAAATTTTTATAGGGGGGGGGGGCGGTAAGCAACTGCCTAGGGGCGGCAATTTTCTAAATCCGGGCCTGATAATAGTTATAGGCGATATAAAAAATTTCTTATTGGGAATAATTATTATAAAACAAATTAAATTAGAGCAATTTTTTCATTCCCAAAAATATGGATAGTAATTATTTTAGGTCTCTGATAATAACACTGGACAACAGCAGGTCTGTTGCATGAAGTTTTTTACATGAATCTGAATAGTTTTTCCACGCTGTTTTCGAAGCCATATTCCGTTTTTATGTAACAGCTTTAGTTTTCGCAAAAAATGGGCGTGTCACTTTTTCAAATTTTCCTCGACTTTTTCCACATTTTCGACTGTAATTTCCGAACCAGTAATCCTATCGAAATGATTTTTATATCGTTGCCTTCTTTTCTGACATTAATTAATTTTATGCGTTTTAAATTTGCGTGGTAATAAGGTTTCAAAGTAGGAAAATATGGAATTTTAAGGCGTTTTTTCTGATGGCGAAAATTGTACACATGTTTCATAGATCAGGTTACGAAGTACATATAAGAATATCTTAAGAAGAAACATCATGCAATACAACTGAGGCAACATTTTTGGCGGAATACACATTCGCATCGAAATAATATCAAAAAAGTGCTCATGCCAATTTCAACACATTTCAGCCATTTGTCAATGATTTACTTAAAAAAAAAGGCCCTCAAAATATGCCAAGTTTGCTGTTGTATTGCTTGATGTGTTGGTTTTCATTATACACCTAACTAGTTAATTGATTTACAAAAAATGTGTATGTTTTTGACCATCAAAGAAAACGCCTAAAAATTCAATATTTTCCGACTTTGAGGTCCAATTACTGCGGAATTTTAAGGCTTATAAAAAATTGCATCGCAAAAGAAACCGTGCGGTGTTGCTAATACAACAAGATACAAATTATGTCAACCGGTTTATTGGTTTAGAAAATACGACAAAAAATATGGAAAAAGTAGAGGAAAATCTGAAAAAGTCACACGGTACCCATATCTCACTAACTAGAGCTGCTACAAAAAATCTGAGGGTAGATTCGAAATCAGCGCACCCAAATTAGTAAAAAACAGTAGAAAAAGTCAGCAAACAGCAAAGTCTTATTTATTTGCTCTCAATATTAAAATTCACCTTTATTCATCTTGGACTTCTGGTCCAATTTATTAACTACTCAGCCATAGCAGCAGCTGATTTAAAAGTCCTTCGAATTTTGCATTGTCAGTACAAATATTGTCATAGCAGTGTTGAATATGTGAAAGCAAATTTTCAATCAATTTTTTATAATCATTCAATTTTGTAGTAGCTCTTCTATTCAGTTTCTTTATTGTCAGTTATGCTGTTAGTATATGAAAATTTGTTATATTTCCCAGAAAATTTCTCTAAAGAAATCTAATGAAGTAATGTGAAAAAAATGCATAATTCGGCCGCTTAACTGTAGCATATCTATAATATTTTTTAATATTGCTAATTGGAAATCCAAAAGAAAAAAATTCTTTATTTATTCGGTTCTTTGTCTTTGTTCACAAAATATGAAAAATCGAAAATCTTTACTTAACAAGTATAGATTTAGATTTATTTATAAATAACAGCCAAGTATAGATTTAGATGATTTAGAAATCCCAGTGTAATCCAGTAGAGTTGGTAAAAGATGTTGAAATGTTTAACTGCTCGAACCACTGTAAGGTAAAGTCCCCCCTCTCCCCTCCCGCACCCTTGTTGAACCCTACTCAACACTCCATAACACACTTTCACACATTCGAAAACTGACATTTTTACAGTCGCTCAGGACGTGACACCCCCACCTTTGTCAATGAACTTTGCTTATTATCTTTTAAAGCGCAAACTTTTACGCATATTTTCACCCGCAGTGTTGCAACGTACTTCGATTGACAGTTACACGCTCTTTGCCTCTTTCCCTTCTCCACCTTCGCGCCCCACGGCTACAGCTGCAGTCAATAGAAAAGCGCTGCGAAATTTATGCAACATCGCGCAGCTTGCAACACTTTACCAAGCAGTCAATGACGATCCGACGGCAACGGGAAATTAGGGGAGACATGCTGGAAACTGACACAACCGTTGTTGTTTATGGCGTTATTGTTGTACTCATTTTGGGTTTTCATTTGCGGAAATCAACTGTAATCGCGATAATAAAGTCAGCGCAGGGGGGCAGAAGCTAGTTTCTGCCACTTTCTCAGTCGCTAACGTTGTATTAAAACTGAATTTAAAGTGCTTAAAATGTTTAAATATAAGTTATATGGAGTCTACATAAGGCCGCAAATTTTCTAGTTTTGTTGTGCAGTACAATGTCACCAACAACATTTCATCTGAAACGTGTCCACTGTGTAATGCACTGCTGTACAGATATATAAAGTGTAACGTAAGCAAACAAATAAATAATAATAAACGTCACTGCGAGTACTTTTGTATACCTCAAATATTTGTGCTGCATTCCTTTTGGTATGCAAGCAAACGACAGCAACAAACATTAAGGATAATTCCTAGTTGAGTGCCACATTCAAGTATTCCTCGGGATATTTGTCTTTATTTTTTCATGAAATAAAGATTTCTCTCTGCAAAATTTAGCCTTTGGTTATGTGGCATTGCAGACTCGTAAACCACTGTTCAGATACGCACTCTAGGCGGAAAATTAGTGCTTTCAGTAAAACACAAGCAACATTAAAACACTTTGCTCTCAGTCCCACCTGAAAGAAGAATAATTTCGACTCAGTTGTCTGTTTTCCATTACCACCATTCAATTGGCTCACGCTTTATCTACCCTAAAAGTATAAATCTATACTTATCATAATTGCAGATACACAACGAAAAGTTTCTCCAAGGACAGCTCACCACGGACAGAGAGCGCACGGTAAGTGTGTTAACAAAAATACCACTAAAGTGCAGGAAGTGCGGCAAATAAATCCTTGAAACATATAATGTCTCAGTAAATTTTACATATTCTCTTTAATAGTATAGGAGATAATGTTCAAAGCAAACAAACCCGATTTTTTAGTATTTCGCTCAACCTTTTTTCCAAATATTATAAATTGTACAGTGAAAAGCGTATTTTCTTTGTTTGACGATGACAATGTCTTTTTTTATAAATTATTCGTAAGACATTAAAAAAAATACTATAATATATGATAAATTGAACAGATTGCAGCTGAATGTAGACATTTGGCAAAAGCTAGCAAAAATATTTGCCTTTACTACATCTTTTGTAGTTTTTTGCTTTTCATTTTTGCCCTTCAAGGCCATTTGTTGTCATTTCTTGTTGTTATGTTATTATTTATTGTTTTCATAGCATTGTATTCATAGCAAAAATTCCTATAGATGTATGTGTATGCACTTTTACATATATAAAACTGTCTGGACATTAAAAAAAATTAATTGTTTTGAGCCAAAGGTCACACTGTAGTTTTAGTGTAGTAGTGGAATCCGCTGTCTCGTGGAGATCAGCTAAGTTGAGCTGACTAAGCTAAGTAAAAAAACTAAAGTAATTTATTAGAGTCGTATGTTGGTGGAAGCATGACAGCTGATTTACTCCCTTGTGGCGGCCCGGTATTTTCGTTTGTCTGTTGTATTGTTGTTGTGTGTAGAGACAACACCGAGTCTGTCATAAATTATTTTTGGTTTTTGTTTTTGTTGCGTTTAAATGGACATGGACAAATGCAAATTTGGTGCAGTAAAGTGGCCCAAGTGGAGTTAAGCCCACGCACACATGCAGTGATTTACTTGTATGTGTGTGTGTGTGTGTGCTTCGGCAGACAACGCAATAGGTGACAGAGTGATGGGGACTAGTTATGTCGCAGCGGTCACTCTCTGTGATGCGAATGAGAGGAGTAGGCGACAGAAGTTAAAGTTCTTTTCAATTCCTAACCACTTACACATTTCTCATTCACTCCTCTTCTTTGTTGATATTTACATAAATATTACAGGTGCACTGCAGAAATTTGGTTACGCAGTGAAGAAGATTTGCGAGCATTGTAGTATTCTATGTAATTGCCAACACCGTAAACTTGCCAAACTGGAACAGCTAATAACTAAAATGCTCTGCTTTATGTGTGTTTACTGTCATTTTCAGAGTTTAGTGCACGCCCTCTCTCTCGTTCCTCCACACACCAGGCGCTTCGTCCGTCTGTCCGCGCATAAAACCTTCGAGGTGTACACATGCCAACTGTCGACAGGAGTTAAGGTATTGAATTAAAGTTGCAACAGTTTTGGCATTGCATTGAATTGTTGAATTGGGTGCAACCTGGGCGTGGCCGGTTAACTTACAATTTTGCATTTCTTAAATATGACAGTTTGAAATGATAGGTGTTCTTATTAAGCAAAATAAAAAAAAAATATTTTTCATCACACAGTACTGAACAAGTCTAGGACAAGGAGGCCAACAAATGAATATAATTATATAGATTTGCTAGAAGATTGTCATAAATCGAGTTGGTAGAGTAAATAATAATGAAAAGTAATAATAAATTATAAAAAAGTTCAAAAATTCATATTGTAAGCAGTGAATTGAATATTTGAAAATTACATTGGTCAAAGGCTAAATTTTTGAGTACGTACAATCTTCAAGCAATCGAGCACAATGTTAATAGATAAGTACCTACAGTATACAACTACACCGGGTAACCCAAATTAAGCGATGACTTGACGTATGGAAAAATCTGTATATGTAGACATAACACTTAAAATCAAATATAAGATTAAGAATTAGTGTGGAACTTTTAGAATAGAATAATAAAGACTAGGTAGACTAGGTAGGTAGTATTCTAGGTATTACCGAAAGTTCAGATGAGCTTCGTCCATGTTTTTAAGCCAACATCTTTGCCATCTTTTATTATTAGACACGGTGTTGCAATGGAGATGATCTGGCTTGGAGCTTCTCTACAAAAACCTCAAGTCTTTTTTCAACCAACATTGGTCATATAATATATTAATTTTCAATGTCCAGTTAGAAAAGTAGTGATTACATTTAAAACTAGACTCAGGCACAGCGATCTCGGTTTAACCCTTTTCGGAAATTTGTACGATATATCGATATATATTTTTATTTGACAGCGAACGTACTTTTTATGGAACGGCTTTTTGATTCTTATTAAGTAGGCTGTGTTGTATCATTCTGTTTAAAAATATAAATCATTATAGCCATGGCTACACAGTATGAGTGAGTTTTGTAAGCAGCTTTTTGCAAGACTTTGAAAAATCAGCAAATGACGGTGCTTCGGAAGAATTTTTAAATAAATAATACTTTTTGGTAGCAAAAAGCTAAACAATTTCAAAGTTTGAATCTCAGTTGATTTATAAAACTTGCTAAATTAAACATTTTTTGCGTCTTAATATTTTTCCCGAGTCTTTAAAAAAATGTTACGATATATCGTACAAATGACCACAATGGTTGCAAAGCTTTGTACGATATATCGAATAAATGGAAAGCAAAGGTTGCAAGTTATGTGTGCATTTTTGGTAACAGATTTTTTTCGTTTGTATGCCTGCCACGCCCGTCTGTAAACCACGTGACTAATAAAATTCGACTATTCGGCAATTTTTTTATTAAAGGTAAGAATTACTAGACGATTTTGTGTTTTACTGGGCAGACACAGATTATGTAGAGTGCTTGCTACTCCCACTACGATAATAAGAATTGACTATATTCAGTATCTTTCCGTAAAGCTATCCGAAGTTTAATTGATTCTGTGATTTATTGAGGGAAAAACGGCTTTGCAACATCAACAACGGTTATATAAGTCAGAATAAATGTGAATCAATTGTTTATATATATAATTTATATAACTTTCGATGAAAATGAAATCACGTTTTGATATTTTGTTGTTGTAATATATGTTTTCTATCAAAAAAATCAATGAATTGTTCATAAAACTTAAAAAAACGAAACCAAAATGTCATGAATTTTTACTCTTTTGCGGACCATTGCACGATATATCGTACAAAATGGATTGAGCTGTAATTCTCAACCTAAATTATTTTTCGATATTTTTTTTATTTTATTGCTAAAATGTTCAATAAGAGTCAATATTTTGAAGGAAAAATTTGTATTTTAAGAAATGTGGAAATTGACCGGAAAGGGTTAATATAATATTATAAGAAATTCTGCGAGTGTTGCAATTCGGAAATATTTGGTTAATATTTAATGTTTTTGTTTTTTAATTGAGAAAAAGAGAAAAGAAAAACTGTCACTTGGCTATGTTCAATAAAAAAAAAAATTATCTAGTAGCATAATTATCAGGGAATTTTTTGCTGCTTTAAAAAAAACATTCCTAATACCATAAAATTTGTGTCGAAGGACAGTTTTAATCGTTTCATAGTGCAGTGGCGGATTCGGGGGGTCGAAGTATTAGGGTCGACTTTAAAACTACAGTCGTGTCTGGATATAGTGAACTAATTATTGCAAGGCCTGTTCACTGTATTGAGGTTGTTCACTATATCAAGGTCAACATTTTTGTTCAAAAACTCGTTTTATTTGCTCAAAAAACACTTTTTGTTTTTTGATTATAATTTTTTTCAATATTTAGAGTCTCCATATCAAAATTTGGGCGTTCACTATATCGAGGTGTTCAGTATATCGGGTGTTCACTGTACCCAGACACGACTGTACATATAAATTAAAACTATTACTTTTACTTTTTGAAACCCCCCAAAAATATTTTTCTGAATCCGCTCGTGCACATGAAATGTTAAGATTTTTAACATTTGACATTGTGAGGCCGTAATGACTAAGCAATTAGAATTTCCGCCTAATTTTTAATTTAATTCTGTTTATTATGTATTAATGTTTTTAATGGCATCGATAGAAATTACTGATTTTTGTAAAACTTTTTATGCACTCTTTTCGGTGTAATGTCATAGGTATCAAATCAATCAATCAATCAATTGGTTAAATATTAGGATATGATAAAAATAACTTATTCAGGACCTTAACCTTTGTAAACAAAATGAAAATGTTTACCTCGTGTATTCAACAATTCAGAAAACTACAGAACTCAGAGTTGTAAGAAATGTTTTTGCAAAATTTTTCCACATGTCAAAATCGCTGCAACACAGTGTAATAAAATCTTTTGTGCTTACACCCCACAAGCTTTTAAACATTTTTAATGCGAAAATTGTCAATTGAAATGCGTTTGCGTTGTTTTCTTTTCGCTCTTACTCACCCACACATACACGCGCATACATATTTGGCTACTACATTGGCATTTTTCATGTTCTTTCTTTCCGGCATTTGTGCATCGGTGCCGCAGACCACTCACCGCCTACTACGGCAAGGGAAAGCGCGAATCGTGCGTCTCGTCGGCCACCACCACCACACTGCTGGGCCAGAATCAGAATGTGAATGTGAACGTGAACTCGGCCAATCCGCCAATGACGCTGCAGCGCGGCTCTAATGGGGCGCTGCACATGTTGCCCACAGCAACGGCACTCACTGTGATGCCGCGCGCGATCAGTCCGCTGATGAAGGTGCGTGCAATTTATGTCATTTATGCATTTATGATGTGTGTATGGATTTGTGTGTGTATTAAAAATGTATTTGAATTGTATTGGCTGCTGACCGCTCAACTGGCCTTCGGTCCATCTAACACAGAAATGCAACAAAAAAGCAAGTTACTGCCGTTCATATCCGATTTTTCGCAACAAGCTGCAGTGACTTTCAAACAAATAACAGCACCACACCGTGGGTGTGGTTGTCCACGAACTTAAACACTAATTAAATATGTCAAACTTAAAATTTACTTTCATAATAATTTTGCTAACTATTCTAACATGTAAACTTTTTATTTGATTCTTTCTTTCTTTTCACCTGCAAGCAGCAAGGACTGGAGGAGAATTCTGTGTAGGTGTTGCCGCCTTCGATGCTTAATTAAAATCGACCGACACACACACACTTATACATGCACGTTATCAGATAAATATGCCGTCATTTACGACAACAACAGATATCGACAGCAGCGACTAATGCGGGAAGAAGGGAAACGGAAACAAAAACAAATGCAATAAATATGGCAACATTAACGGCCACAATAAACCGAACAACATACAACATGAAGGCACCTTACCACATACAAACGCTCCACGGTGGCGGCCACAGACATGTGTCCGCCTGTTTCGCCTCTCCGCCAAACGGACGTAAATAAGATAAACGAGTCATTTGGCGTTTTGCGCAATTCGTTGCTGCCAATATGAGCGCTTCGCGAGACCACACTAAATTCCAACAGTTGCACATCTAGTGGTAATATAAAACAAACAAAAAGAATAACAACAACAACAACAAACAGCATTGGACATTGCAATAATAGCAGCAACAACGAACAAATTGAATTGAAATAAAAATCGAATTGATTGTAAAAAGTGTAATTTTGTGCTTAAGCTGTGCGCAGTTTTTACTGTGCGCAATCTTTACAACTCCCAATTGACACCCTACCTGCCCCCCTCACACGTTCAACAGGCGATGATACAGTTGGCTGAAATGACAAATACAGTGTTACTGGTGTTACGGTCGTGCACTACTGTAATAAAGCTGTCGAACAGAAAAGACAAATGTAAAACGCAACGCAATGTATCGAAATGAAATGAAACGAAACGAAAGCGTAGCAACTTATTTTAGTGAGGTTAGGTAATTTACTCGTAATTTATTGTAAAAAGGGAATTGTATAAAAATAATGGGTGGTCAAAATTGCAAATTGCAAATTGGAAACGGTGAAATGTGAGTTTGGCGCGGTATGCTTTACCCATCGTCATTGAATTGCTGAACGGTTTCTCGTTTAAGACAAATTTTCGACTGTGTCAATTGTAAACAATTTTAAGTTACGAAAAGGTGAAAAATTGTGCTTAGAGCAGTTTCTTTCTATAAACAAATTTGCGTTCTAAAAACAAAACTATTTTGGTTTTTTTAACCGTCATTCAAGTTTAACTCTTATGGCCCGAACACATTCAAGACGGCAGCGACACGGCCAAACAACTTCAAAATGGCACCGGCTTCGACCGTCGCGGTGTAGTCACCTGCGTGATTACAATGAAAGCAGCAGCAACGTAATCACAATCATATTTTTGAGCTCCTAGACACGAATTTTAAAGAGCTGAGGCACTCCCTTTACTAAGCATTGGTCTGTATGCATTTTACCGTTTTACAATCAATTTCAAACAAATGGCAATGTGTAATAATTTTAAGAACTAGTAAATTTTAACTGAAATACTACCACATTTTTAATTGTTGTTCAAAGCACACCGAAAAAGTAGGAAAAATGTCAATAAAAATATTTGTTTTGGAGCAGTGATTTGCTTTCGTTTTGTCGCCTACGAAATAGAGAATAAGTAGTTCTACAAGGTGCAACCCAAAGTAAACAGGACTTTTATAAAATAAAGAAAACGGATGATTATTTTTGTATAATTATTTTTATTTATTCAAAATACTCTCCTTCTGCTTCGATACAACGTTTTGCACGGTCCAAAAGCATTTGGAATGAGTGTTTTAGGTCATCGGCCGGCATCGCCTTCAGAATGTTGGTACAAGACTTTTGGATGTCCTCAACGTCCTTATAACGGTTTCCTTTCATCGTCAAATGCAACTGACCGAATAAGTAGAAGTCACAGGGAGCCATATCAGGCGAATACGGTGAATGATTGATGGTAAAAATGCGATTTTTGGTCAAATAATCGGTCGTAACTAGGGCTCTGTGAGCCGGTGCATTATCATGCAATAAACGCCAACTTCCTTCCTCGCGATATTCTGGCCGAATACGACGAATGCGATGCACCAAACGCTTCAAAACTTCAACATAAAACAAAGCGTTAATTGTTTTTCCCGGTGGAACAAACTCTCGATGAATTATTCCCTTTGAATCGTAGAAACAAATGAGATGAGTTTTGATTTTTGACTTCTCACGGCGGGTTTTTTTCGAATTTGGCTCATCTGGGTGCTTCCATTCGGCACTTTGACGCTTTGTTTCGGGATCATATTGAAAGCACCACGTTTCGTCACCGGTTACGATGTTGAACAAGAAATTTGGATCACGTCTGGCTTCCCGAACGATGTCTTTTGCGTGCTCAATTCTCTGCGCTTTTTGGTCGTCGGTTAAAGTGTGCGGACTGAAGCGAGAACACACTTTACGGAGACCCAAATGTTCGGTTAAAATGCGATCAATTGATGTTTTGGAGATGTTCAATTCCATTTCCATCAATTCCAATGATGATTTTGGCTGCATTTTGATAAAATCACGCACAGTTTTGATGGCATCGTCAGTAATCACAAATTTCGACTGGCCGACGTGTTCGTCGTCATTCAAGTCTTCACGACCATTCTTGAATCGATTCAACCACTCATTAACACGGCCACGGGATAAACAATCATCACCATAAACTTGCTTTAACAATTTAAACGTTTCGGTAAAAGTTTTACCAAGTTTAAAACAGAACTTAATATTAGCTCTTTGATCGATCGACATTCTCGTACCAAAGTTAAAAACATACTGTCACATTGAGCGGGATATTTCGGCGTCTACTAGACCAAATGTCATGAAATTTAGACAGTATGTGAATGAAAGATGTACCTTTCCAACGCATGTCCTCACACATAGATGGCGCCACCAGAAACGTCCCTATTGCAAAAGTCCTGTTTACTTTGGGACGCACCTTGTATGTTTGGCGACATCGGCAATTGCTGTCGATGGCCGTGTAGCCATGCAATCGCAAATTAATCGTCTCCATACAAACGCCGTCGTCTATGTGTTCGGGGCATTACTCAAAGGCATTGTTTAAGGCAAGCCACAGTGTGCAACCGTTCTTTCCCATAGCTACTTTTTTAATATTTTCATTATTTTTCTATTAAACTTAATTATATATAGATAAGTACATATATGACAATTTTGGTGCGCCGGAGACTCCGCCAGTTTAAACAATCGATATTAACGGCATCGCCTGTATCATAAGGGAGCCGCAATGTCTTCCCTATTCCACCCGCAGGGTACTTAGCTATATGGTTACGCAACGGGCCAAGACCAGCCTATGTGAGCTCTCTAAGCTGCCACCCTACCCTAACCCAATCAACGTCCTAACCTTAAAAAGCAACTGGCAACAAAGGATATCGGTCTGGCTTACTTTAAAGTGCGTTCGTTGGTAGCTTAACGAATTTTAGGTATACATAAATTTTCCATTTGTATTTTTCTAAGTGTGCTAATTGGTTTGGTTAATTGCATTTCACACCCTGTGTGTGTGTGTGTGTGCACGTATGCATATGCTGTGTAAAATAGTGTGTCTAGGTATTGTTTGTATTGTATGTGGACTAGGCTTACCATTTCCATGCTGAAATACTGCAAAGTAAAAAACTTGCATTTAAGAGAAAGAGGAAACCCTTACATATAAATAGTGAAGCGTTTAAAGTGAACATAAATAAATGTGAATATTAAATTTAAAAAAAATTCAAATTAAACCTGAACAAACAAAAACAAAATCAATAAAATAAAATAAAATTGAAGCTCTGTATTGTCTATGAGTTTGTGTGTTTTATTTATGAGCATTTTTTCATTAATTCTTTTGAAAACTTACTTACTTATTACTTTGGTGCTGATATGGTAAATGCAACCCGATTGTCAGTAAACAGCAGTTTCTTTTAAATGTTTGCTGTTTCATGACGTGCATCCACTTCAAAAGCGTATTTATCGTACTTCCCTGACATCAATTATTTTGTATAAAAATAATTCTTCTATGATTCACGTGTAATAATCAATGTGATAATGTCCTGATCATTACTCTTAAAACGACCAAATTGCTTCTTACGCCATTATTGGCCCGTTGCAGAGCGCAAGGTGAAAAAAAGCACACTTCATTGCCAGAAGCTCGTTTTCCTTTACAACGTAGACACCTGTTATCGTCATCGCACATCCAATCCATTCATCCATCGCCAAATGGAATTTGTGTCTGTCATTTGCAGCTCCCAAACTCGTGTATTGACATAAATTGTTGCTCTCAAAACTTCTGCCTTGTGCGTGTCACGGTAAAATATCTTCCCCGCAGCCCTTCACAAAATTCATTTGTGCTCAATCTCAGTCCATACTTACTCGTGTTGCTGCTGACATTATGTCAGCTTTTATTACTTAAAGTCACTGGAAATCACTTAACGCTTAAAAATCACGACGGCGAAGCGGCGTAGAACGTTGAACACTCTAATCGCATTTTCATACGCACGCGAAGGCAATTTTACAAAATTTACACAAGTCGCAGCGCTCGATCGGCGGCACTACAAACCGGCTGCTCTGGCTGGCTGTCTCACTGAAGCTTGGGGTGCATGTCTGTCAGCTATCTGTCCGTCCGTCTGTTCAGTTTTGTTTCAGATTGACGCTTCTTTCCACAATTCCTTAACACTCGACACCGCTTCCACTCACACACGTACATTCATATTTCTTCATACGGACAAACTCATTTCTATGCTGCTGAAAATTTATTTCGAATGATTTCTGAGTTTCAATAAAGTGCGTAATGTTCGCTCAGAGGCGACGTATTTGCGTGTCATATGCCAACAACATAAGCCAATAAAAAGTGAGATGATGTGCAGAAATGATGCGACATGTCAACAACATGCAACATTTAATCAGCATGTGGGCGACAATATGACATGCGATTTATGGTGCAAGTCGGCTGCCGGCGAAATAACTTTGCGCGCGGTGCAACGATTTGCCGATAGGCAAGCAAACATACACACAAACAAACAAGTAAATTCGCTTCCGGGCAAACTAAACACTGAACGGAAGGTCACGTGAAGTGTAGAAGTACTTTGGTGGCAATGAGACTGCGGAAAGCGTGTCAAGTGTTGGCCGTAAATTCCCGAAGGCCGATAAGTGTTTTTGGTAAATGGAAATCGAATTATTCACCGTTGCTCCAGTTTTTTTTTTTTTGGAAATTTGAGGCGAGAACAAAAGTGGCCCGTATGTGTGTGTGTGCGAATCCGCGAAGTTTAAGTAGAAAAACTTTAACTCAAATGTTTCACATCCTCACGAAATTTTTATTCGTTTCTCGCTTGTTTGAGTGTCGTCATAAAACGCAACGGACATTTGAAAGTTTGTGAGCACATTGTAGGGCAAAGGTGAGCATACAAAATGGCGATCGCTGCCAAGTAGTTGACTGTGTCAATGCAACGTTTGTAGCTTGTCCCATTTGGGACCGCGAAAAGGGGGACATGTGAGAAGTGGTTTCTGCACGAAATTGCAATGAGGGAACTGTAAAACTGTAAAAGCCGCATGAACACAAACAATAAAACCGAAAAACAATAGCACGGAAATAATTTATTCTAAATTAGCAACGAGCATAGACTACGCGGCTTATGAGAAAACTGATTACAATGTGGGCGCACGAAATCAACACTAATTCACATAACAAATTACGTGAACATTTTCCTTAGCAATGCGAACAAATCTAAAACTGGCTTTATCTTCTAATCCCCAACCCAACTTTCCTTCTAGAATCAACGCTTTGTTTAGCATTCAATAGAGGCCCGAATTATGCACATTGGTTTTAAATTTAATGAAAATAATAGATTATTACGTATGTACAAATATGAAAAAGAGAAGAAAAACGAGAAACATTCATTCATGCAGTCTCTTATTTCGCCGAACATTAAAGGTGTAACATTTTATGGTGGCATTTTAAATAAAGTAATTGTTTATTACAAAGTAAACAAAAAGTTTACAAAGTTCATCTTCCTTTAACTTTGTTCAGCATAAAATCAAAACATTATGAATAACTTTTAAATACGCGTAACTACGCTGCGCCACGCATGCGGTGTGCATATATGCCTCCTTCGTACAGGTAAAATAAGGCCAGTGAACTTCTGGTCCCTTCACAAGTTCCACACTTAACGTCAACGGTGAATACTGCAATCAGATCCAGCTGGTTTCATTCTTGACAAAATCCCATCTTTTGTGTTAACTCCCAACAACGAAGAATATGTTTAATCCTCAAATTAGCGTTCGCATTAAGTTCTTGTGACTGCTGCCGCCGTTAGCAGTATTTTTGGAATTTACTCAATATTTGTTTGTCAATAGGAAGTCGAGATTAAGGAGCAATATATAATTTACATTTTCGCATGTAAGTTTATTTAAAAAAGTAATGGTGATATTCATATTGTGTGAAAATAATAAAAATGCAAAGCAAGCTGCATCAGTTTTCGCCGCTTTGCGCAGTCTCTTGCTCGACTGCTTGCTCCGCATGCTTGGTGCTGCTTTCGTTTTCACACGACTTCGACTTGCGCAGCTCTCGCGGATGTGGTTTATCGTCCAGGTGACTGTCGCCCTTCCCCTCCAACGACTCGCTGTCTAGTTTCTGTTTCTCGCGATTATTGCGTCTTTCAGCGCGTCGCTCTGAGTAGCGTGATACTTTTTTGCCGCCGCCACTGCTACGCGTTTCCTCCTTCTTTACACTCTCGCAGTCTGATGTCGGATTGCTGCGCATCTCACTCTTGCCGCCCACCGTATCTCGTTCCTCGGACAAGCGCATACGCGCTTTCGGCTGGTAGATGGCAATCGACGGACGATCCTGTTCAGGGATTGGCAGATTAGAAACAGCTATTGGTTTGTATTACATTATCCAATAACATAAGATCTTCTTACCTTGTTGCGTATGCGACGTTGTTCATCGGCTGCGCGCTGCTTTTGAGTGCGTCGATCCTCGCCTGCTTTTTCCTGCGCTGCGGCGTTTTTGTTAGTCTTTCGCGGTTCTGCCTCCGTGTCCGGCGGTTTTGTTTCTTCGTCGTGTTCCTGTTCCCGGTGCTCCTGTTCCTGCTCCTGCTGCTTGTGCTTGGGCACAAACTCCTTGGCCACCACGCTGCGTATGAAATTTAACACCGAATCGCTGATACCTCCATAGGCTGCAGCCGCACTCTCATTATCTTCGTCCTGGTTTTCTACGCTCTTCTGTTTGTCCTTTTCCTTCTCTCTTTCCTTTTCCTTCTGCTTCTCCTTGTTGTCACGCCGATTTTGATTCCGCTCACGCTCGCGTTCACGTCGCTCGCTGTAGCGTTTGCTCTCCTTGCCTGACTGTTTGCCGTCATCACTTTGCTTCGACTGTTGCTCCGCCGGCGATTTCACGTCACCATCTGTTTTGTCGCCCTGTTTCCCGTCGCTGCTATTGCCTTTTTCACGCGCCTCGCCGCCTTCCTGGCGCTCACGTTCGCGCTCCTTTTTCCGTGCCACGAACTGTTCACGGCGCCGTTGATTACGCTCCTCGCGCCGCTTTGAACGTGCATTCTTTCGCTCCTCCTGCTGCTGCTGACTGCCCTTTTCGCCACCCGCCACATTTTCTTTGCCGCTCGCTGACTTACTACTGCCACCACCACCACCACCCCCAGCACCGCCACCGGCGCCAGCACCAGATCCGCTGCCCTTGCCACCTTCCTGGCCAGAAATAATTTTCGTCACCTGCTGCTGTTGCTGAGCTTGTCGCCGCTTCTCCTTCTCCTCCTCGCGCTGGCGACGCTTTTCTTCGGTGCGTTTTTTGGCTTCCTCACGGCGCTTCTCCTTCTTGTTGGCCAAGTACTGCAGCAGCGGTGTCGATGTTATCTTCTCCTCCTTCTTGCGATCCAGCGAAAACTCTAGCTTGCACTCGCCACCCTTGGCCGCGGCCTCACGATCTTCTTCCAGCTTAGCGAGAAACTGCTGATAGTGTGCCTCCTGCTCGATGCTGTTCATCTTGTTATCGGTGCGTCGCGATTTGTTCTTTAGCAATCCCTGGAAGGGGGCAAACTCCACGATGGCCGGATACTCGGCGCCCTTTGAATCTACGAACACGTAGCCGTCGAAGCGATCGCGAAAGAGAAAGACGTCGTCGTAGTGCTTCAAAGTTAGGTAGGCCCGGCAGGTGGCGTCGAAGCCGAGCGACCAGTCGGCGGCGGCGTAGTAGTAGAAATCGTGCTGCGGCAGTGGATCGATCTGCTTGAGGAACTCCTCCTCGGTCATGGTGGGTGGCAGGTGACGAATAACAATCTGCAAAGCGGGCAGAGGCGCAAATCAAGAAAGTGAAATCGGGAGTGAAGGTAGCGGCATTGCAGCGGAAGTTTACCTTTTTCGGCGGTTTGACTTTCTCCTTCTTCGGACCACGGCGACCAGAGCGTTCCTTATCCGACGCCACGCGCTCCGCCGCTGGTATAGAGTCACCCTTCACGGAGCTCTCCTCCTTGGTCATTTTCCTGTTTATTTCAATTTTATTTACGCTTGGCAAAAATTATTGCTTTTCTACGGATCCAATTCTGCTGCGGACAGAGGCAAGTACTGCATGCACGGCAAATGTCAAAAACAGCTGACAATGAGAATGTATACAGGGTGTGGACGATTACGCGCTCCATGACGAACTTTTACATATCGTTACCTAAATATAAAAAAGCCCTATCTAACATTTTTGTTACTTTTCAGGAGAAGCAAAAAACTTAATAAAAATGAAAGTTCTGCAGTTGAAAAACTGAGTTAGGGCCTTTTTTATTTGCATGTATTTCCGTTAGTTTTATTCGTAGCACAAAAAATTTTTACTAAAAATGTGTAGAGGGTGACTTACCGAAATCTGCAAAATAACTCGATTTTGAAAAAAATTTAGTTAGGGCATTTCTATATTAAGGTAACGATATACACATTCATTTTCATTGCCAAGATTTTCATTTACATTTTCTATCGAACCTATTGGCGAAGGTTTATTTAGTTTGGGCTTAGTTATAATTTAGTTTCATGTTAATCTTTTGCATCTAATTTGCAAGATTACTCAACGTCATAAACTGAATAAAAGATTAACTTTATAACTGTAGCTTGTTTCAGTTACTGATTGCTTTGTATTAAAAAGATTGGCTGATCGGGCATCATTTAAAAAACTGTAATACCACTACTGCTTATCAGGTTTGTTTAAAGCTGATATTAAAAATAGAAATATTGCAGTCAAATTTTGATTTGGAATTCAAGAACAGAATAATGCACAGAATCATGATGCAATCAGGACGACATGATTTTTTGTTATTTTCGTTGTCAGCTTTATTTTCATTAAATCATTATTTCATCTCTTTCTTGGTTAAATTGCAACACTTTATCGTGTGGTCTCAATGATGATCTCGTGCGTGTCCAGATGTGGCACTTCGAATTTGATTGGCGCATACAGGTCCACAGTTTGGTGGGGCGCAATCGAGTCGCCCTTGGAATGGACACTGCCGGTGCAGGCGCTCTCGTGCAGCTCGAAATCGGCAAAGTTGTCGTAAATACTACGACAGATGGCGCACTCGAAAGCACTAAAAACGTAAAATTGCATTGATTTTGCTGGAATATAATCCAAATTCCGTTTGACACTTACACCGGCTGCGAGTTGAGTTCAGCGTTCTGGCGGGCCGCAGCGCTAGCTGCTGCCACAGCAGCGCCTACGTCCACATCGACGCCTTCTTTGATGTGCGACTGCAAGTGCTTCTTAAAGTTGGTTAGTTGAATGAAGGATTTCTGGCAGATGGTGCACGCGTACGGCTTTGTATTGAGGTGGCCCATGATGTGCTTCTTGAGATTGACACGCTGCGAGAAGTAGCGGCCGCAACGCTTGCAGCGAAACGGTTTTTCACCGGTATGCGTCAGCTGGTGGCGCTGCATGTTGCTTTGCTGCGTGAAGGCCTTAGTGCAGAAGCTGCACTGGTAGGGGCGTTCTCC
Source organism: Melieria crassipennis (assembly GCA_963668005.1). Taxonomy (NCBI): domain Eukaryota; kingdom Metazoa; phylum Arthropoda; class Insecta; order Diptera; family Ulidiidae; genus Melieria; species Melieria crassipennis. The sequence continues at coordinate 92,405,877 of OY764963.1, read as the reverse complement.
GTTGTGCACCGAGTAATGGCGCTGCAGGTTGACTGCTTGCGCGAACGCCTTCTCACAGATGCGGCACACAAAGGGGCGCACGTCATTGTGCACCTTCATATGGCGCTCCAGGTTACCGCTGTTGCAAAAGAACTTCGAGCATAACGTGCACTCGTAGGAGGATTTGGCTTGGTAGTGGACTTCCTTCTTGTGCAACAGCTGGTCGCGTTTACAGGAAAATGTCTGACAACGAAACGAACGAGGTGAAAAATGTGAAAATACTAACAAGCCACGAAAAGCAAACTATGTGCGAAATTACCTTCTTGCAGCGCTTGCAGTTGTACGTTGGCATATCCACCGGTGCTTCCTCGAGCTCATCGGTGGCTGACATATTGCAAGCGGTGCGGGGTCGCAAGCGCGAGCAACAAATAAAATCCAACTGCAACTCAAAACAAAACGAAAGATTAACACAAACGACAAAATGTAAACAAAGCAAACTGCATGCGAATATCGGAGAAATGGAGTGCTCTGCCTCCTCCTGCTGCTGCTCCGACAGCACAGTGCTCCTGCTGTAGCTCAGAACATTGCCAGCACTCGTAGTCGGCGTATGAATTCGGCAAGTGCCTTGCTTGATTTGCTAATTGCACTCGTCTAAAACACTTTGTTTTTCTTGCATTTACCTAAATTGTGAATATTTTTAAACAAAAATTCACGCTTTATTTTTGTCGACTGCGGCGGCAGATTTTTCTTCGTCGCTCAAAAAATAAGAGTACAGGCTAATGACAGCTGACCATATGAAGTGCATAGCAGCATTACCAGCTTAAGATGTTTTGCAAATGCTGCTGCGAGCTGGCAACGCCCATCAACGGGCGTTTCAGAGTATTCATTTGTATAGTGAGTTGTGTTGTTGGGGACAACATAACCAACCGACCTGTTTTTCGGCAGATCGTTTCGTTTCAGAATTCTTAATTTGCAAATGATATATCACAAACCAAAAGTGAACATTTTTTAAGCATTAAGGAAACGCTGTCTTTTTCGTGTTATTAGCCTTAGATCTTTATTATCCAATTGAAATTGTTGTCACACAATTGGCAAATGACTCAATTACAATTATTTGTCTCACATTGTTTTTTTCTTATGATGTTATTTGTTATGCGTCATTTAATTGTGTATACACCTACAATGCAATGCTAAATTCAAAAGCACTCTTCATTAAATTAGCTGTTTAATTTATTTACTTACTAGTTAGATTAATTCATTTGTTCTTTCGTTTCAGTCAAGTGTGTAAATGAGCGAATACACAAAAGTGGGATATACAAATAAAGTTATAAACCAAAAACAACAAATTTAAAACACCAAAATAGTCTAATAGAAGCCGTCAACACGATGTTGGCTTACCTATGCCCAAGCGGGGGTATGGGCGTGTTTGTACAATTACAAAGTGTGCATTATGGCGCCGTTAATGATTGCATGTCATCATGATTTGCTTCTGCTTCGTTGGAGTTGCCAAGACAATGATTGACGTTTATGTTCAACTAAACTGTGTATGACGGCCATTCGGAGGATCTTGCCCTCGCTCGATTATTATCCATTAGAAGTTTAGTGTGAATTATTAATTGCGCAATTGCCGTACTTTAAAACTTAAACCTAGACTGGTTTTGTGTTGCTGTTACTGTTGTTTCTTCGTCTATTGTCGTGCCCTCTTTCCACCCATCATGCGCGCACATTGTGGCTAAAACGCAAATACGTTTAAAAAGGCTTTGCTGCCGCCGAACACAAGCAACCGACGAAAAGGCGACTCGCCGTGTCACTCTCAACTACTGTAGCTACTTGTTTGTTTTCTGCTTACGTTTTCATAGACTAAAACTAACTTAGCGCAATGCGTTCTTATTGCAAATCCTCCGCTCAAACATGCTTCACGCTTATACAATAATGGTAGTGCTGGCAACTGCACAAATACCTGTCTTGGCGGCCAGCAGTTGCGCACAGCGTTTCCCAGCTGCCAAGCAAGCGGTCAACCCCATTTGGGCTTGGCACATTTCCTAATTGCCTGCATTTCGAATTCGGGTTTGTATTGCTGCAGCCTTTGACACTCAGACGTCCACTGGAAAGAAGTCCTTCAACAGCGTGGTGCGCCGCTTCTCGGCAATGTCCATTTGATTCTCCAGATCGCCCAAGTCTGTTGTCTCGGCACGCTCGATTTTCCACGACAGGTTCTCGATCTCGGCCTCCAGTTGCGCCTGGAACGGAGCGATTAAAAGATGTTAAACAAATGTGAAAAATTCGAAATGCAGTGCAGTACCTGCTGGTATTCGAATAGGTCCTTGCGTGAGCCGCTGTCCATGAAGTACGCATATGGGTAGGTGTACTGCAAAGTGTAGCGACACTTGGCCAGCAGTGCCGCCGCATTGAACAAATACTGCCAGTCGATCCAGGTGCCGCGGCCCTTCATTACTTTATCGTTGACCCGCTCGCGCAACCGGTCCAGTGTCTGCTGCTCCAGCTGCAGCGACTTGGAGTGGTTCTCCCAGCGTTCGTAATAATGCAAATACTTCTTGAGCGCTTCGCGCGCCTGCACGTGCACCGACTCGTTAGCGATGTTCGGGTTGTCCTTGTAGCGCGAGCACTCGTAGTACTCGGAGCCGTGCGTCTTCCAGTCGCCCAGGCACATCCAGCAGAAATCATGCTTGCAGTTGAAGCACTGCATGTGGTTGCAGCCGCCGTTCTTCTCGATGCAGATGTGACATTTGGGGCAGTCTTTGGTGTTGGCGCTGATGTAGTTGGCTGTTTCGCTGTCGTCCGCACACTTGGTCAACCACTTTCTGATTACCTGACAGTCGGTGGGCGCGTGGTAGTCCATGCCGCAGTTGAAGCAGAACGACGTCAGGCAAGCGGTGCAAATGACGCGCTTGGCGCACACCTCCGCCGACTGGACGATGATCTGACAATTGGGGCCGGGACAGAACCGCAGCTGCGGATGCGATTTCACATAGTCCTTGAACGCGAACTGCTGGTACTTGTCGCGCATCAGCGGACGGGTGACCAGCGTAAGCACCAGATCCTCGGGTACGCGCACATTGCACATTTGCGCCATGCAGCCAATTTGCGTGGAAATACCCTGCGGAGGGAGGAGACGGTAAAACGCAATCAAACTATGAACAATGGCGCAATGAGTTACCTGAAATATTTGCGTTTCGAAGAACGTGGACCAGCAGTCTTTACAAAAGGAATGTCCGCACGACAAACTGTAGAACTTGTCGCCCAGCTGCGAGGTGGCGCACACGGGACACATTTGGCTGCGAAACGGCGTGCTGCTGTTGTTGCTGCTGCACATCGCCGCCGCCGCTGTCTTGTACACGCCCATCGAAACCAGCACACTGCCGGCCAGCGCGGCACTACTGCTGCCGCCGCCAGTCGCTGCTGCCGCTTCCTTGCTAGTTGACGGCGCAACCGCGTCGGTGGCAACAACAGTGGGCGGCTTGATGCGCGCTGCCACCAGAAGAGCGTTGGCGTCGTCGTGGTACTTGTCCACCACCACCTGGTTGTTCCATTGGTGCTCGAGCAGAAGCACCTTGGCTAGCGAGGGCGTGATCTGCAAAACCGTGTTCAGTTTCTCGACAGACTCGTTGAGCAACTTCTCCACCTCCTCGACGGTGAGGCACTCGTACTCGAAATACTCTGGATTCGTCTTCTTCGGGTCCAGGCGCTCCACATCGCAATCCTCACCTGCAAAAACGAAATACACAAAAGCGATCAGCTGGGAATGGTCAACTCATCTACATCTAACCATGTGGACAATTTTCCAATTACTTTAAGTAAGTTGACATGTTTGGAATGGTTGGGGTGGAGTCGAAGTCTGATTATGACAGCAACCAGTTAATCAGCAGTTCGGTTCGACTTGAATGAGTAATGAAAAAAAAGCGTGTCGAAAGACTGGGAATGCTGGCTGTGGCAGAAAAGGGAAAGGAAAGAGGTGACGCGCACGGCGAACAACAATCGATCAGTTAAACGGAAAGAATCAACAACAAAGCTGAGGTAAATTAAAATAACAATAACAGAATCGCTAGTAGCGCTCAATCGTTGTGCGTCACAGCAGCAGACAAAAAAAATAACGCAATAGAAAAAGAAAAAAAGTAAAACACGAAAATAGAAAAATAGGGGAAAAACAAATGCCAAACAAAACAGTGAAACTGGTGAGGAAGTGGCCCGAAGCAACAAAACAAAGGCAAAAGTTTGGGATCGAAAGTGGTCGATGACGCGCTTTGCAACTAGAAATCAATCGAAGGCCAAACATTTCATTTTGCAGTAGACGAGCAAACAGAAAGAAGCACGCAAAGCGGCAGTTGAACACGGAAATGCGACAGCAGACTTGCCAGTTGTAATGCTTGCGAGTGATAGTGCGTCAATCTACGTCGATGGCGGTGTCGCGTCCTACCAGCACACACGTAGCTAAAGCCAAAGACCAGAGAAATTGTGTCCGCCAAAGACGACTGCTTGCTATCAGCCGTTGATGGAGCAGCAAGAGCTGCATGAGAGTCAAACGGCTAACGCTGAGTGCGATCGATCTTGAGCTACATACGAAATCGTCGTTCGGGTATTTACGATCAATGCAAGGGTCAATGTATATATTTTTTAAATGTAATGTAAAAAAAAGTGTGAACATTTGAAGTGCGTCAGCTCACCGGCAAATTTTATCAAAATTCGCGGCGTCGCACCGACTTTGGCTTCGTCAGTCGTGTGTGTATAGCACAATGATAATGCAATTTTAACTGTTCCAGTAACCGTCACACAAGTCGATTAGCTTTCGAAAGTTCCGGAATAGATAGAAATGTTGTAAAACATTTTTGTTTCTTTTTCACATTCAGCCAAATGTTTTGTCATCGTGTACTTGTAAATTTCAAGGTAACATTTCGTTCGCTGTCTGCAGTGCATCGACCACTGTACGTCGGCTGGTTATGTGTCCAAGTACATAATTTCAAGTTCAATTTCATTATAATTGCAGTTGTGGTTATTGTTGTTGTGCTTCGTAATACGTGTGGTTGTTGCATGTCATGGCCAGCAATTGCCGGGGGCCGAGGACAAAAGCGAAGCAAAGTCAGAGCGCGTTCCATAAAGAGGAGGGGGCGGATAGGCGCAAAAGGTAAATTTGCACGTATGAAACCAAGCAAAGTAACGAAAGGCAACAAACTCACAACGAAGCGAATGTCAATGGACAGCGAAAAAGTTGCATCAGGCAAGTGTGGCACTTTGCGGTCACTAACCAATGTGATACATTGAGGGGCAAGGGGTCTGTCAGCGTCAGGCAAACGATTATTTTTTGCAGTGGTTAACGTTCCGGGTTCATATCACATCAAATGGATAAACTGCAAGTCGCATGCAAACAAAGCGCAGGAAACGATGTGAAGCACGGCAAAAACCGTTGGGAACCACTGTAGACGAAAAGTGTTTAGCGCAGCAGCCAAACGACATAATTGCGGGTTGCAGCCGATCGAGTTCAGCTACCTACCTGGCGTTGCTGCTACAACTGCTAGCCGTGCTGTAGGGCACAAGGAGAACAACGTGAAACAAAGCAACGGCGGCGCACAAGTAACGACGTCATCGAAGAAAAGTACCAGCAAGTGAACCGAAGTCAGCGAACCGCTGTACCACGTACTTTAAGCATTGAAGTTGAAGAGGGTAAAACTTGCAGACTAAAGACAGACGCAAGGTTAATACACCTTCAGCCGTCAGAGAGCAGGCAGACAGAGCAGCAAGCACGTAGAAGGGAAGAGCCGCGTGCAGCGAATGGTTATCAGCAACATCAGCTGCTGCTGCTGCGGGTGCAGGTTTTCAGATTAATGTTATTGTTGTAACAAGTACATGTATATTGTTTAGCTGTGCTTTACGGCCTACGGTCGACCGGTGGAGCTTATGCGACTTGGAACGCATGAAAAACTTGCACGAACATCAGGCGAATCGATTTTCCACGCGTGTTAGTACACCTGAGCGGTCAATATAGCTTTAATGTTTCACTACAACTCTTTATTTCGCGATTTCCTTGACTATTCCCTAATACCCCGAAAATCAGTTTCCTTGATTCAAAGCAACAAAGTCCCTGATTGCTGCAATGGATCTTCGATCATAACAACCAACAACTTCCCACTTCGGTCATACACTCACCTGAGGTGTAATAGTCTTCGTATTCACAGTCGTTGTCCGAGTATTCCATATCAGAGTCGGCGGACATTGCAACGCGGCGACACGATGCGGCGGCAGCGGTGTTCGATTACGGGAACGTTGCAAAATAAGGCCTAAGCCGAAACCGCTTAGAATAGCGAAAATACAGCCGCGCAGTGGCAATATTGCAACCGACGCGAAGTGGACCGCCGCTGTCTCTGTTGGCGGCCGCACTGGTGGTGGATGAGTGGTGCTTACGACGCACCGTCTGTCGTATGCAAGTGTGTGCGCGTGCTTGTACTGATAAACACGCAGGGCGGCGCGGGGGCAGCGTGCTGCGCCGTGTGTGCGTTATGTTGCGTTGCGGGGTGGCAGCCACCAGTGGTGGTGCTGATGGTGGCTGTTGTGCTTTTTTTAAATTATATACTTTAGCGTAAGCAGGGCGCCGCTTCCTTTCTCTACTGCTGCTGTTTTCAGGTTTCAAAATTAAATTCAAAGCTTAGTTCGCCCATTGCATGCTTTGCTGTTGTGGTTGCTACATTTTTGCTGCACCGCTCTATAAAATCATTAATTTTCTGTCGCCTTTTTTATTGGCTTACGATACACCACGACTCCACACCTCGCGCGACTACTCCAAAGGCGGAGTTCTCGGTTGGGTACTTGTGCGCTGCCCTCTTTCCCGCAGATCCCTTTTATTTAATCTTTTTCACATAAACGAATAAAACAACTGCTGCATTTTTTGCTTTCAACACTGCGATTTCCGACTACTACTTTAGCCTGCTGCACTTTGCTTTTGGGCCCTATTCACGCTTCACGTTCTGCTGCTTTTTGGGAAATGATTTTGTGGGGGAGCGAAAAACCTGGCGCAGCAAAAAATTTTCCACAACTTTACGCAAAGACGTCCGAGAGATTTTGTGTATTATGCTTTGTGTTTTTGTTTCGTCCCAAAAATTATCTGACACACTGTTCTAAACTTGGCTGCGGTTGAAACGCCGCCGTAAACAGTGTTGCCGCTCCTAAAGCCAAACGCTCTACGAAGATCATGATTTTATACTTATTATCACATAATTATTAAAAACGTCTATTGTTTACGTCACAGGGTAATAAATTATTAATAGTTTATCATTATTCAATTTATAGCACTGTCCGAAGTCATTCGAAAATTTATGCAAATTTTTTACATATGAACCACTACCCATTTTGCTCAGTGTAATAGTAAACACAAAACTGAAAGCTGGTGAAATCCTCAGCAAGTGCCTCCTTCCAATGGCGGCAACTTTTGATTGTGGGCCTGCGTCCAAGCGCCCACGGCTGTCAGGCGGTACCACCACGCGACTCTTGGCCATTCTGCCTCTCGAGTGCGAAAAAGAACCTCCGCTGACTCCTGTCTACATCAGCCGCATTGCATCCAAACAAAATATCTCAGTGGTAATGCAGGAGCTCTGTAAGCAGTTACCGTTAACCCAGTTTCAGCATTTAAAGCGTGTACACAAGCAGGACGTCATAGTTTGTGCAGCGCAAGAGTTGGCTGACAAATCGATGCAGGAGCACCTACAGTTGGCGCGTCTGTCAGCGCACGTCATCGATTGCCTGTGTGCCAACATACAGCAGCGCACCGTACCCGCAACGCCGCCAAAACTACGTTTCCAGTATGAGGCGGCTCAGCGCCACTGGCCATGCAAATTTCATCCGGATAAATACCTGGAGTCGCTTCATGATGGCACCATCTTCGGCGAAGATCAGCAGCTGTGGCATGGCAAAATTGTCAGACTGCTGTTAAGAATAGCGTCTGATATGGAGGCACAAAAACCGTGTGGCATTTGTGTTGATCCACGCACCGGGTCGTTGGTAGCGTTGGCTGCCAGTCGCACTCGTCACCACCCGCTGATGCACTGCGCCATGGTGCTAGTGGATTATGTGGCGCGCACTCAAAACTCCGGTGCATGGAATGCCAAAATTTCGGCAGAGTTCATAGCACAGCCGGGTGATACGCAAAAGGGAACCATGACACTGGCCGGTATCGAGCGGCGCTATTTTGAATTTGTGCAACAACAGAACGAGTTCAATGATTTGAAGTTTGGTGCCGAGTACGTTCGAACCTACAATGCAAAGGTGAGCAGGGAAACGATGCAGGGGACTGCGTCCGAAGCCGCTGATAATTTGGCGAAATATGGGCCTTATTTGTGCACTGGCTATGATGTGTACCTGAGCCAGGAGCCATGCCTGATGTGTGCAATGGCGTTGGTACACAGCCGCGTGCGGCGCATATTTTTCGTACATCGCTCCACTAATGGAGCGCTGGTCAGTCGTTTGCGCCTGCAAGCCGTACGCGAGCTAAATCACCACTATGAAGTGTTTCAGTGCGATGTGGTACCGCAAGAGCAGCAGGAAGAACAGCAAAGCTGACAGCGAAACGCACTATATCCTTCAGGGCTAATTCCGATTTAGTAGGATCAATTTCGTTTTTAAGGTAATCCTCTTAGTTTATGTAAATATTTCCTAATAAATAAAACTACATTAAACATTTGCCTTTCACTCTGCACTTGCGCGCATAGCGCCTTGCCTTGCAGGCGACGATATCAATCCCAGTAGTTGACAGTCTGCCTCCAAAATCGTCAAATCCTTGGCGGAGCCGAGAAATTTAGTTGATAACTCCAGGTCTTTGATGCGCAGTCGTACACGCGCCCCGCGCACATAGTCACTGCAAGCATAATGTTGATATTTTAGTTTAGCAAATTTTTAAGCATTTTGATTTTTACTTACGCGCCACTGCGGGCTGGTCGCGTGCACACGCAATGAAATTTCCAACCAAAGTCAATGTACAGGTCATCGTCCACAACGTGAAATATTTTGCCAGTCACTACCTTGCCCTCGGGATCGCCCAGCTTCGATTTAAAAAGTTAAAACAGTTTGAACGAAATTTCCGAGCAACCGCTTACATCAATAAATTTGGAATTCCTTAGAAGTGCAGCAAAGGTCTGTGTGTCTGGTGGCGCTTCTGGTGCATTTATGGCAGCCGAGTGTTTCTCATAGGCGCTTGCGAAGCCACTTTTAGCCTTGGCTGCCGACAATTTCTGCTCGGCTATGTCAACTGCTGCCGTTGGCTCCTCATTCTTGCTGCAATAGCTACGAACAGCTTCCGCTGGTGTTAGTGATGTCGCCCGTGGGAGCAGGCTATTGCTGGCCCACATACGCGCCTTTGCAAGTTTATTAATGCGCCAGAGGCTGCTCATTTTTAATAAGTTTTATTTATTATGTTCCCTCAAAAGCAAAACACCAGCCTCCAAATCGGTAGAACAGCAAAATTGGTCAAAATTTACAGGTTAACACACGGTTATGTCAAAGCTCTACATCTGATACGATAACAGCCCTGTTCTTGATTTCATTTGAACCAAACAATTAAAGAAATGGTCTTTTTCACTATACATTTACGGTATTTGTACCTTCCAACTTTAGTAACAACTTTAGTTTCCGGTTGAAACGATAATATAATTTCGAAACGGCTGCTGAGAACTCATGATACAAAAAAAATACTGGATTCGTTGAAAATTCCCTGTTTGGCATTGACAGCTATCTGCTTCCTGGCGCTGTCACTGGCGATAATTGTCAATTTTGATTATCAGCTGCAGCTGCCGTCACAATCTACACGCGCTTCTCAACTCCAGCGAATCACATAAATTCTCTATTATTAACTACATTTAAGTATTGTGTAATTTTTACCAATTAGTAATTTTAAAATGATTGCACAGCAACGACAACGCATTGAAAGGGCAGTGACAGAGATGGTCGACGATATGGACAAAACGCATTTGCGTAAAATGCAGGTTAGTGCATGTGCCGTGCCACGCCGGGCCGACATCAAGCTGCAGCAGTCGCTGCACCGGCACAAGTAGCAGCACAAACAACAGGTCAGCCGAGCGTGTTTTTAGAGTATTGGCCGTGCTCTGTGCGAGACATTTAATTGATGTTCAAGCCGCTCACCAACTGTTAATGATTTAATTACCGATTCTTTGCAGACAGAGATGCATCTGTGCGCAGCTAAATGTTGCCAGGACACAAATTCCAGCATTGACAGTGTACAGCGGTGTGTGGATCGGTGTTCGGCGCCGCTGAATCGTGCACAGAACTACGTGCAACACGAGCTGGGCGAGTTCCAAGGACGCCTGCAGCGCTGCGTTATGGTGAGGGGCAGCTACTCTCTTGTTCTCGAAACCACTTAATGACTTGTTTCTGTTTTCGGTCTTCTGTTAATAGCAATGCAACGATGATATTAAAGTGAAAATGCCCACCGATCCATCGGAATCCGATGTGGCCAAGTACACGGACCAGTTCGAGCGTTGCGCCATACAGTGTGTGGATAAGCACGTAGGCCTCATACCCAAGATGATGAAGACAATAAAGACGGTGTTAGCCAAGGGTCCGGAAGCCATACCGCAAGTTTAAGAGAACGCTCTCGCTTCCTCGGATGATGAATTGGAAGGTGCCGCAAAGCGGGCTGGTGCTTTTAGTTTTAATTCTGTACAAAATGCCGCTTCTGCCCTGCTCGACACCTGGAAGCACTGCTGCGGAAATCTCTAAAGTTGAATCGAGCATGAGCAACAGTTGTTTCGCTTGTTAAAAAATTTAAATAAAATTGGGGAAAAATTACGAAAACAGAACATACGAACATTTTCTTTCAAAACACGTTAAATCAAATTTCGAATACTCCTTTTTAATTTATTTTTGAAATTTTTTGCGTAAATAAAATTATTTTTAAATATACGGAACCATTCAACGCTTATTCCAATGTTGGAAATTGCAGTTGCGCAGCGAAAGGTCAAGACTCAATACAGAAATCCACTCTTCGTATAGCCACGCCGTGTTTGCGCTTAAATGATCGAGCAGCAGCGGAAACGCGTCGAGCGCGCCATTTCCGATATGATAAACGACATGTACATGACCCATTTACGTAAAATGCAGGTGAGTGCGTGTCACGTCCCACTCCCCACCCTTCCTCCTTTTACCCTTGTGTCAATTACGCTTACATAAATTGCTCTTATTTCGGCAACAGTCGGAGATGCACCTATGCGCCGCCAAGTGCTGTGACGATCAACGTGGCACTCTGGAAACAGTGCAGGGCTGCATCGAAGGGTGTGCAACGCCTTTAATGCGCGCCCAAGACTACCTCCAGCACGAATTGAGCCAATTTCAGGGCCGCCTGCAGACGTGTGTCATGGTACGAACGCGGAAAGATACAGTTGGGCAAAGCATTTAAAACAAACCTTTTGCCCCTTCGCAGCAATGCAACGACGATGCGCGCCATCGCCTCTCCGATAACCCGCGTGATTCCGAGCTGGCCAAGTACCAATATCAGTTCGAGCGCTGCACTGTGCAGTGCGTGGACAAGCACATCGGCCTCATACCGAACATGATGAAGAGCATTAAGACAGTGCTAGCCAAGGGACCGGACGCCATGCGAAATGCGTAGTTGCCGCTTGTGTAGGTGCCGTTTTCAGTGCAATCAGTGTTTGCGAATATTTTTCCTGTTCCTATTGAAATGGTGAAATCTACATGAAGTTTGGGCCCGTACTCGGCAAAGCCCTACATTATTACTCTGTGCGTCATAATGTGAGAATATTTAAATAAATCAAAAATATCTAACGTATGTTACACACATGCACTTATATTGGGACATACCAGAGGAATAATGATTAATGAAAAGCTGCGGCAGTCCAAGTCCTATTTACCGTGCGATACTTATGACTCAATTATATGTCAAATTATTAAGCTTCTTACAGTAGAAATTTGGTTTACATCGACATAAACTGTTATATATGTAGAAAAGGACGTTTACACGTAACCTCAAAAAAGGCAACTGAAATTTTAAAATGTATCACAAATTTATTGGAAAATTATTTTTAACAGTTTTGATTTTATTTATTTCCTAATTTCTTCATTATGCACCACTTGTTCTCATATCTTTTATGTGAATGTAGATAAAATCATATATAACACTTTTTATATAAAATTAGGATATCAAAATATAACAACATGCTTACACTTTAAACCTAGAACTAGTCTTACACAAAAAATAGGATAGCGTAGAATTGTATTGGATCTTTCAAAAGCGCTTCGCGAAGCTGTGCCTATCTTACTCCTTGAGCGGTGGCTGGCGAACTCCATATTTACTCCAGAACGTTACTGAGCACTTAATGCGCTTGCCCGAGTTTTTGTGAAATACAGAGCAGGAGTTGAATGGCGGGCAGTAGAGATGCAGCGAGACGGCAGTATCCGTGTGGCTCGGATTTTCCACACGATGTAAGCCCAAGTTGTCTGTGAAAAATTAATGGTAATAAAAATGGTTTTCAGTTTTAATTTTTTGTTTTTAAAAAGTAATTTTATAAAAAATGTCATTGAAATAAATCTATAACACACATAAAACTACATATCCACATATTGTATAATTGTATATGTTAATTTTTCGAAAATGTGTTCAATATATTTTAGTTCATCTATGAAAATAAAAATGTACAAAATTTTAACTCCTCCTATAAGTATATTCTGAATGCTTAAAAACCAATTAAGTCTCCTTTATCTCATGCCATGGTAACTTACCATTTATGTACGCGACCTCGTTGACCGCCAACGGCGTCACGGCGATTTCCTTCAGGTCGTCTCCGTCGAAATCGTCCGCCACATGCTCCACAGTGTGGCCGATATCCACGTCCGGATGCTCTACCGCCTCGATGGCGGGCATTTCGTAGCGCGTCTCGTGCAGCTCGCCCTTCAGCATCTTCATGAAGCAGTGCGAGTCGGCGTGGTCGTGTATGGCCGAGCTGTGACCTTCGCCCCAGCACAGAATCATCAGGTTGAACTTGCCGTTGCCGGTGTCCACCAGGTTGCGCGTGTACTTGTAACGGTCGAACTTGGCGAAACGGTGCCACTCGCGCGGGTTCGACTTGTACGACAGCATTATGTGGTTGACCATCTCGATGTTGACGTAGTTCGTTTCGAACTCTTTATAGAGGGCGGCGACCAGGTCCTGCAGCGACTCGATGCTGGGGCCGTACTTGAGTGGCTTCTCGATGCCGCGAAAGTGCTGTGTCACCTGGCGCAGGTACTTCTCCTGGTCCAGTTCGGCGTTCGACTCGACTTTCGACAGTGACATCTTGTCGGGACAGCTCTGATTTACCTACATGCACGCAACGAGCGAGCAAAATAGGGGCGGATGGAGAGTACGATTAGAAGTGGCATGGTTAGCTTGGAGATTCGAAAACATGTTTACGCTCCAAAGACGCAAACTCTTGTGCGTATGCGGAAAAAATAAGTTCGCCACTTCCAAACAACATTAGCAAATAAAAAACAAATTCGCTGTGTGTGCGACATTGCAGTGGTGCGGCGCGAGCATGGTTAAATGGGCGAAGCTAAGCGGCATTATCTCACAGTTTCGAGAATATTGGCCAGCTCGAAACTTTGCCAATACAGAAAACAGAAAGTAGGAGAGCAATCGCAATGAAACTATTCAGCGATAAGCGAAATTTGGGTGTGCTCAGGCGCTTTTGAAAAGTACCGAAATTGTGGCCACCAATTGTGTCATAACAAGAACACGAGAACAGTTTCAAAACATTTTTATGGCGGTACAAACGTTTATCGCCATCAATTGCTAATTACAACTTATGCACGAATTGATTAACTAAGCTGCAGATTTAAAATAAATCAGTCACGTATGCCAGAACAGCAACACTGGGAATATCGACATATTCGTCTATTTCCACTTTGCACAACTGCAGGAGAACTCTAGTGTCTGAACAACCCCCAATAAATCGGGCCATTGCTGACTAAGAAAACCGTTGACGATTTTTGGATTGCTGCAAATGTTGTGGGCGGTCAACTTTAGTGGAACCAGTAACGCGAAGTCCAACCGATTATTCTTGGTCACAGTTTTAATTTTTACAGAGAGCCGCCAGCTTTTTTCGTATTATGCTACATTTGATATATGTTAGTCGACTTTTCAAAACCAGTAAAAACATGAGACTACAAATGCACGGATGCACACAATGTTTTGTCGGCGCTCGTTCGAAATTGATTATCTGCATGAAGCTACGACGCACTTTTTACAGCATCTTAATAATTCCGTATTCAACATCACTGCAGTGATAATTCTAATTGATTTTTAATCTCAACGACTATGCATAAACAGACGCGAGTATGTAAGTGTTGCAATTGAAAATCTGCTTCGCTCTCGTGAGCGCGAAGACTGAGTTTTAGTTAGTTTTCGTCGAAATCTAAATGACGACTTCAATGTATATATATAATGTTTGTTACAATTAACGCACCATGTGAATATATTCTATTTATATATGTATTGAAATTTTGGCATCAATACTCATTTTTAAGATTTGCGTACTTGATTCTGTTTCGCAAAAGAATAATTTGTCGAATTAATGTTACCGTATTTGGTTAAAAGCTCTTGCGATCCGACCTACAAGGGAATAGATGTTATCGTTCTGGAAATGTGGGGTATTTCCCCCCGGTAACTTACTGAATACAGTGCTTGTGGAAACCCTAGTAGTGTCTTGAAGGTTGGTAAACAATTTGCCTATCAATATTAGGTTCTTTCCTTTTTAAAATTTTTTTTATACTTTATCAATTAAAGCTGTTAGCTCCCTTACGAAAGGAAAAACTAACGATTTGATGTATAATTAGGGAAAATAAAATTAAAGCCCAAAATGATTCACTTCTGAACACGAAAGAACATGAGTACAGCTTATAAGAACTTTCATAAAGTGTGCTAATGATAGTAAAACGGATAATAATAATTGTTCATCTGGATAAGGAGAGGCCACGCTCAATTTTAAAAGCCAGATAGAAGTTTTTGTAATGGTAATGCTTTCTTTTGTATACCTATCAACCCACTTGTTTCGCATTTTTCAAAAACTGTTTATACCTACGTAATATGAATGTGTTTCAATACAAAAGCGATTCAATAAATACAATAATTAGTTTCTTAACAGGTAAAATTAAAATAAATATGTCATGGAAGATCTGTTACATAATATGAATAATTCGTTTAGATTCAAGATTTTTTATTTAATAGATCAAGGACACGTAATTTTTTTGCCACAAATAAATCAATTTGTAAACACAGAGATCTCTTATCCTGTGCAATTTTGCGCAGAAAAACAAGTAGTCCCTTCCCTACTACTTTCTTTTTCTGGTATCCCTCACCTCCTTGGGCCTAGAGTATAATGGGCTATCTAGTCTGAGTGCTTGAGGAATGGACCTTTTAGGGCTCACTTTCTTGGCTCCTCTCACGTCCATCCATCCATCCAAGCACAGAAGTTACTCTGACGGAAATGACGAGCTCTAAGTGTCATTGCGAAGGCCGATAATTGAAAACTTATAGTTTTGGGCTTTCATGGTTTCTGCTCCACACCCACTTGCAGTATAACATACTAAATGAGTGCACCTAAATAAGTGCACGTCTCGAAAACTGAATAACAGTAAAATATAAACAAAATGCTAGAGATTACATTGAAAAAAAACCACCAAGTCAAATGTGAGCTAAGGTCAATGATCACAATGAAATCTTCCAATTAATACAAATTATTTTTTAGTGCGCCGTGGAAAATTTCCAATTAAACTTGCGCAATGCCTTATAGAACATCATATCCTTCGCTGATTATTCGCACTCACTTGTTTCCTCAAACCACTTGGGCAACGTCAAGGCTCGGGCTTCACTTTTTTCACTCGATTGGAATAATTTTTATGGCCAGCTTAGAAATTTGAGCTTTTTAATAAACTAAAACTCGCGATGTGTGATAATTGGGACTGATATGGCACGTGCACGATCCGATGTCGAAAATCTGAATGATTCGAGAATTAGCGAGCACTTGTGATCGTCGCTCGTGGCTGTTTCCTTTAAATACGGCATACACATAGATCGGACATCGGACATTTGTCGGTTGTATGTATACGATGTGGCGTAGGTCTCGCAGTTCGCTGGAAACGACAAGAGCCGCATTGTCTATGTAGACGTTAAAAGTAACGAAAACAATACAAGAAATTGGTATCAGCACAGTTCCAAGCTCCTCTATATATATGTACGGGCAGATGTACATACAACCGCTTGGCACATGCGATGGCGGGCAAGAAGCAGCATTATCTGATACTCGCATTAGGATCGAAAACAAGTTGTACGAAATCAAAAGTGGGATTTTTTGTGGCTCAGAATCGAGTGCGAAAAATTGTTAAAATGTAGTAAAATGTATGTGCTTCCAAATTGCAAAATATTGTATTATATACGACAACAAGCGTGTTGACGTCACACATGCGTCAAAATTCAAAAACTATTTTGAATGCTGTTATCACAAGTGCTGGTAGCGGGAGCAGGGTGTAAACTTTTGTTAATTACATGAAAACAACAACACAACAAGGAACACACAATCGGCTACGCAGACGGCAAACGATTGAAACTCACGTGTTGCAGATTGAAACACACCCTCAAGCTGTCCCCAACAGGCGGTTGTCCTGCCTTGGATCAACGACGAGGTAGTCATGTAGTTAAGTTCAAGAAGACGATTACTGGCAATTCGACGAGTCAGACCCCGCTGATTGGCATTCTGGATCTAATTACTCTAGATATGCATTGTTCTCAAAGCTACAGTTGTTAAGCTAGTTGTGAGCCATAAACAACTTGGCCAAAAACGTTTCATTAGTACAGTTGCTTTGTGGTGAAAATAATTCGGCCCAGAGGCAACATTATGCAAGTGCGCCGTTCTGTACATTGATGCCCCGCGATTTTTCTTTTCAGCTGATCTAACAACACAAACACAAATATTTTCGATAATTTCTACTCGTCTCACTCGGCTCGCCTCGACCCATTAACTGTTTTTGGCTGTGAATAGGCGACAGAGCACTTACCATAGTGGTCGGTGGGTCGCGGCTCAACTGACGATTTCTATTGGTCCGTCTCAATTTATCTCTTTTCGCGCTGACTACTTATGGCCGCGGTTGCGCTTGGCTGCAACAGCAGCGATCAGCGGCGTTTTTCAGTTTCACGCTGCACTTGACTGCAGTTTTTGCCGCGATATGCTCAAAGCAAACGAAAAGAAAGCCTGCCGCGGCAATTAGTGATTGCTTATTGCCAGTTGGAGTGATGTTCGCCGCTGCAGTCGGTTGCGTTTATTGTTCGGCGCGATATCGGCTGCCTTTGCAGTGGTAGCAATTTATGGCTTATACCAGTTGTACCAAGAATCTGAATATGGCTCCAAAGACTTTTGGCTGTTGATGCTAACTTGACGCTAACTCTGCGCTGTTTGAGCTCTTCCTGGGTATGGGAATGTGTTTTTATCAGTTGCTCAGGCAGCGCGCTCGAAGTCGGCATCGCCCTACCTACCCTACTCTGCCCTACTCTAATCCGGCTTACCATTCTTTTCGCTCTCCACGTTGTGTGTTGTTGCCGAAAATTGACTGTTGTCTTTGGTTTGATTCTGTTTTCATTTCTCTTCGCGACATGCTTGGCAGCATCCAGCGCGGCTGGCTGCCACACATCGATGCGGGTTGAGCATTTCTCCGGCTCGCACTCGCATCCGCCAGATACAACATCGACAACATTAGCATAAGTAACTGTAATCACGCACTTTCGGTGTGCTTTCTTTGCTCCCCGACTTTTTTGCTCCTCGATTTTCACTCGTTCTCTATTTGTTTACCTTCGAATTGGAGTTTAGAAATCGCTGTTTTTGTTTTTCCATATTTTTTTTTCTTGAATTAAGTGTTTGCAAAAGAAAAATGACATTCGCTTCGCGTTCCCTTTGTTAGCGGGTGTCGCGTTTGGAAGGCGTTTCGAGTGCCGCTGACAACTTCTTGGCTGGCATTACATCAGCGAATTTCGTGTAGAATTTTGGCCAAAATCGAAAATTAATGAGCGTGAGCTGAACTTGACTAATAGTCTTGTGGGTTATTGAAGTGTTTTGAAGTTTGTTTTAGTACGTGGCCTTTCGCCAAAGACTTTGTACTGTGCCCAATCCGAAAATTAAGCACAATGCAAGTTAGAAAATATTGTTGAAAACTGGCAAGTATGTGGAAACCCACATGACGTTCTGTTACATTACTGTTTAATAAAAGCCACGACAAATGAACAATAAAAATATGATTGTACAGCTACTATTTACATGAGACATAAAAAATAATAATAATAAGCACGTTAAATATGTAGAAATAATTTGTTATTTTTATTAAACGTTAGATAATAAAATATGTAGCTACCTTTAAAAAGATATATGTATGAATATGTGCGAGTAAACAACTACTATTAGCATTTGTTAGCCTTTTGTTTCGAATAAGACATCACAATGTCTTTTTAATGTGATCTTTCTCCATAATTAGAGAAAATAATGAATTTCATATACTTTATAGATACTTTTATGTTTAAATGAAGTGTTTATTTAGTTTATTCATTTGCTTTAAGTGAGGGAGGAGATCACATACCAAAGAACAGTTTTGATATATTTTTCTCAAAACTATTGCAGTACCATGTAATAAACTTACGTTATTGCTAATACAAAATAAATGCTCTAAACATTATTGCAATATCTTTACTGCTTTTCATTACTATTTCCCTTTAGAATTAATAATACTTAATACATATGTGAATTAAAAATTCAAATTAATTTCATTTCTATGTACTTATTCACTAAGATCAGAAAAATGTAAAATTGAGCGCGCAATTTTAAAACCAAACCGTCGACCCGCGTTAACGAAATAAAAACGAACGAAAGCTTCGCGAAAGCGCTTTTATAAACTTGAAAAGCACTAAAATCGTACATGACTGGTTATGCGTTGGTTCTTATATGATAATCGGCCAAGCAAACCCAACGTCCTCGATAGTATAGTGGTCAGTATCCCCGCCTGTCACGCGGGAGACCGGGGTTCAATTCCCCGTCGGGGAGACACTTCAGCGTCGCCGCTTTTTTTTTAATAAAAACATTTTGTTAATTTTCATCAATTCATCTCATTTTATTCAGAAACTCTCATTCACAATAACGTATTACAATTGTCTTAAACTTAATTAATTTGTTTATTGCTGTACGAAATATATGATTGTGTTCGTATATCGTAGACACATTAATTTGCACTTTATTTTTTAGATTTACGACATAGCTATGCATATTATAAGTGCATGCAATTATACTTACAAATATATAGCACTCAATGAATAAACTTTCTAATTATACACTATGTAAATGCATAACTTTGCATAACAGAGTGATCTAATAATGTTTTTGTTTTCAAACATTTAATTGGCCGTTATAGATTGCAAGAAATGCAAAAATTCTGTTCTTCATAATTTGACGAAAGCAATCGAAGCTCAGCGATTTCTTAGTTGGTTTTAATCGTCCTCATCCGACATTTCAAAATCAGAATCATCAAAATCAATAATCTGCAAAGTAGAAAAAGGGAATTATATTTAAGATATAATTATATAAAAACGCAGAACAAAAGTTTCAAAAGGCAACCATACCATAACCAACAAATCTCTTACAATGGAACATAAATAAATTATGCTATACACAATACGTATGCAAATTAAACCCAAATATTAACAATTATAAACAAAGTTAAGTAGACTGAAGGAAAAAAATCATTAAAACTTGCACATTTAAATGCAACTCAAATTATATTTTTTTATATAGACACATTATGCACTTACTGTGCTATCCAACCGCTTAAAGTCCGAAATACCGGTCAAGTCCTCCAAATATTTGGCTGTTTGAAACGCTTTAAAGAGAAATTCGTTTCCATGTTGGCGATACTCAGCTAGCACTCGCTGCGAAAAAAATCCGATATAATTTAAATTATTACAGAAATGACTAGAATCAATAAATATCTTCAGCACAAGGTTTTCATATTCACCTCGGAACAGGCAATGCACTGCGAGAATTTGTGTGTGGCTGGCAGAATATTTTCGTAATTGAAGAGCATGCCACGTATCGAGTGCGGTATGATGCCCAGTATGCCTTCGGGCACTTTGGTCTGCGGCTGTCCAGTGGCACAGTAGTAGGCGGGCGCCAGTTCGCGCTGCGGGTGCTGCAGCAGCGACACCAGCAGCTCAACGGCATATGCAGAGGCTATGTTGGAAACGCCCGGCCGAGTGACGGTACATAGCTGGTCCAGCGTACGATCCTTCATCGACTGAAAAGCAGCAAGAGTAACATCGATGAATTACTATGCAGCAAACAGTTCGCCCCCTTTTTAAATCACCAGTTGCTCAAGTTTTACTGAGCATAAAACCAGTTCTTGAGCCATAATTAAAAGCTTAAAAGCTTTTCGACCCGACACAGCGCGACACCTGCACTAATAGTAACAGCAGCGACCACAACAACAAGTCAACAAGTATTGGCGGCTGCATATGGCAAGCGATGATGTTTAGCTATAAATCACAGCAGTCACAGCGCGATGTCCAACGCAACAGGTGGGTGACAGCCGCGGACGGGGCGTATGAGCAACTCCTCAAACAAGATCGATTCGAAAGCAACAAAAATCAACATTTCCAAATAATGCAGCGTCGGCCAAAGAGCGAATTGAAGAGACACAGAGCGCGCTGGAAGAGCGCGCGATGAGGCTGTGACGTAAGCTACTTGTTCCAAACGCGAGCGCTGCCGTGTCCAATAAACGCGTAAACCAGCAGCGCGTTTGGCGGGCAACGTGGAAGGGCTACTCGACATACACGCATCCGCTGCTGAAGCACAAACATCGTTTTTATTTGTTTATAAAGAATAATAAAAGCAAACATCTTAGTAAACGGCCGTGTGTAACGATTTGTGGCTGCAGTGCGGTAGTGAATAGCCACAACGGCAGCAGCAAAAAGCGAAAAGAAAAGTGGAAAATTATAATTTATAATAAATAAGTGCTAGTGGGAATAAGTGTAAAACAGCAAACAAGCATGAAGAACTGTGCACGAAACAGCTGAGAAAATTTTTCAACATTTGTTGAACGACCAACAACAAGGCAAGCAAGCAAGCGAACGAGCGAACGCCGCAATAAACTGTGCATTCCATTCCTATTGCTGGAAAACTGTAGCAAAAGTACCAATAACAGCAGCAACAACAAAATATTTACTTATTCTGCGATTAGATAAAAGGACAACAAAAACAACAACAGTCGCAACGATAACTGCTGAATATCAGCACGAAATTGTCATTACGAAAAAAGTCTAAAATTGTTGCGATAAGCGCCATCAATGCTTGCATTGGCAGTCCCATTCGGTCTTTGTGGCGGTTTAGAACGCGTTAACACGAACCGTGCAACCGCATCGAAAGTAGACAATAAATCGGTCTAATTTGCATCGCGCCCTCCGGCTAGAACACGTTGAGGCTTAACCGCTGCCTCATTACTAATAGAACGTCAATAAATTTGTCAAAATGTTAACAGAATACGCTGGCAATTTGGCGCATCATCTGGAATTCGGGCATGCACTGGAGATTGTGGCCAAAACCATCGACAGCGCCTCCAGGTAGGTCATCGTGTTTGCGGCCGTTCCCTTATGACGTGTTGTTGGCAGCGAGTTTAAAATTAACAGTTAACTGCTTTAAATTTACTTGATGCCGACAATATCGAATCGATTGGAGGAAACGGTTTACGACTAAGTGAAAATAATGGCGTAAAGCCCCCTAAATTTCGGCTCTGATTCGTGAGTGCGAGATAATAATTTTAAAATTGCGTTGCAGT
Source organism: Melieria crassipennis (assembly GCA_963668005.1). Lineage (NCBI taxonomy): Eukaryota > Metazoa > Arthropoda > Insecta > Diptera > Ulidiidae > Melieria > Melieria crassipennis. The sequence continues at coordinate 92,384,034 of OY764963.1, read as the reverse complement.
GGCGCAACAATGGATGAACAGACACCTAAATTATACAAGTTTGTGAATTTTTAATTATCGAAAAGAACATTGGACAACCGTCTTCATTGAGTAAAAGCACAAAAGCATCGCATTTTTACTGCGCCTCTTACTGAACGACTAAAATAGTCACCAATTAATATGCTTTCTGGCTCTTTTGCAGATTCCACATTAATATTGCCACAGCCAAGTCGGTCATCGACCCGAACGCGGACATTGGCCTGCGTTTTTCCTGTTACTTTCGCAAGGACGTGATTGTGCGCAATGCGCGCATTGCCGGCCAGTGGGGCGAGGAGGAGATCAAAGACATTGCACCCCACTCGCTGCCCAATCCCATTGAGTCGGGCGAATTCTTTATCATCTACATTCTGGCTTGCGAGGACAAGTTCCACATCTCCATTAACAGCCGTCCGTTCTGCACGTTCCGCTACCGAGTGCAGCTTGAGTCGCTCCGCAGCGTGGAGATCAGCGAGCAAATACAAGTCATCAAGCAGGTGGACCACCGCACCGTTTTTCCCAACCCTTGGCCGGCCATACATGCGTCCGACTACTTCAAGGCGTTTAGCAATGACATTCCGATACTGTTCAGTCCAGGCCATTTGACCATAATCACGGCGCGCTGCTTCGACAATAAAAAGGGCCAGTTCATCATTAAGTTTATGGACAGCGACACTAAGCGTGAGGAGCTGCACTTTAGCGTGCGATTCGATCACAAGGCTGTGGTGCGCAATTCAATGAATAAGAGCTTCGAGTGAGTGCATCTACGAACTGCCGGCGCTAGTTTCGCAATTTCTACTAATTCATTGTTTCCTTTCAGATTTGGCCCCGAGGAGCGACATGGCGGCTTTCCGTTCGTTTTTAATCAGCAATTCAAGCTGGCGATCGCATTCACCGAACGGGAATTTCTAACCGCTGTCGATGGCTACAATTTCTGCAGTTTCGCCTACCGCACGCCGAACATACTGCAGAATCTGGTAGGATTCAAGATCACCTGCCTCAACGGGCTGCACATGCACGTGACGGGCGTGGATCATCTGAACATGGGCGATCCGTTGTGCACGGGCTTTGAAAAGTACTCTAAGCACGACTACGAGTGCGCCTAGAGAGATAACTCGTGATGCAATCTTGTCCACACCATTCAACACGCACCACTCCCAGTGTGAAGCTAGTGCTGATCCAAGTTTCAAAACTATGTACAATTAAGGGCAGTTTTGATTTTGTTCATCACGTCTTTGTTATTTTAGTTCTCCGAGACCTAATGAGACTATCTTGCTTAATGGCTGAAATGTCCTCGTTGCGACCTATTATTGGTTAAAATCCGAGAACAGTTAACTCATAAAGCTGCTTTACTTGGTCCTTATATATATGTAACCGGTCCCACACAACAGAAATGTGTTACAACAAATTATGATGTAAATATGGTTTTTGAAGATAGTTACTTAAAAATTGAATTAAATAATGATAGTAAAAAGTATCAAAACAATCCAAGCCCCATAGACTTATTCATTTGCCTACTTACATTGCCCGGTGCCGTCACGTCGTTGCAGAAGTAGCAACCCAAATCAGCGCCGCTGACGCATTTCAAGTCGCCAATATTCAATGACTGCGATGCATCGCCCACGGCCTGCGAATCCGTCGGTTGCATTGACACTCCATGGCGCATTACCAGAAAGCTGTCGAAGCCCAAAGCCACGTTGATTACAATCTGTTGGAATACAAATCAGTAACAGTTATCGTGAAATGGGAAACGGGAAATGGCTAGGTACCTTATTAAATGCCGCACCCAGCAAGGTGGGCAGCCAACGGCTCTCACGCGAATCGGTCAGCAGAAATATAACGTCGTGCTCCTGCACCAGACGCGTTATGGTGTCCAGGTCCTTGTCGGTTTGCGCTTGCAGTGATGCGCCAATAGTGTGTCCCGGCATAGGAATTTGCAGCACATAACCAGCGCACACCTGCACACAGAAACCGAATAAAACAATTGAAACGAGATGAAACTGAGATATGTATGTGCAAACGATTTATACACGCACTGCACTCGGGTTGATGTCCTTCAGACGCGCAGCTGCAACTTCCGCCTTCATTGCATTGCCTGCCATGGCGTCCGCGTGCGTATAAAGGTTCTGGCGCATTGGGTTCGAAAAGTGGACGAGCCCACTGTCCAGCACTGTGATATGCTTGAAGCCCCAAGCCTAGTAGGGGAAGAGTGAAGACAGTACAGCGTTAGATCAAAGCTTCGAGCATTCGATTTAAGCACCGCCTACCAGCAAATTGCGCGCCACTGCACAACCTAATGTGCCAGCGCCGAAGAGCAGACATTTCGCGCTGGCCATAGTGTCCAAATTCAATTCCGGTACCAGACGCCACTTCATTAACTTTAAATTTAAAATAACCGCACTTTCTGCTAGACTGCCAGCAAGAGAAATTAAAGAAAATGTTTAAGCCCTAAATAAGGAGGTAAATATGTTTGCATTGCTTGTATGCAATCAAACCTACACTGTTGGATCCATGCTGTCCCTCATGGCCACCATACGGGGACCCATCTTGTTGTTCCGATTCGGTTCCCAGCCCACAAATTGCACGCCGTCCTCGTCGGCAAACTGAACCGACTCCGTTTGTATGGCACTCCAAATTAAACTATTGCCAGCGCTCAACTGTCGATCGTAGCGCACACCTAGAAAATTTATTTTTTTTCCTACCAGCGACGGGCTGCGAAAAGTAAAATTAATCTGATGATTTTACGCGTTCAGGAAGCAGATAAACTTAGCAACCAACCATTTGTAGAAGAGAAACGCTGCATAAACGCGCATCAGCCACGAGGGATGGTCGTACTCGCTGGCATCAGCAAAGCAGAAATAAGTGTCATCCAGCGTGGCAGCCGCCAAGTCTGCGGATAAGAATTCTTTCAACGAGAAGAAATGCGACGTGTCTGTCCGTTTTAGTACAAAGAAATGCTGCTGTTCGCTGGGCATGCGCTGCAGTATGTCCTTGAAATGTCCCAGCTCCGGCACGTCCTGCAAGCGGCGATGCGTTGACCCGCGCTCTACACATAGCGTAGGCGTGAGCGGGCAGGGAAACGCGAACCAATAGTAGTAGTTGTATGCGCCCAAATCCTGTTTTGAGAAGATACTAATATGTAGTTAGAACGGCAGCCTTTGTGAATCGTTTTAAATGGGTATTAAAATTGGAAATTAATTTTTCCGCTAAAAAATTTTTAAATGGTTTTAAATTATCATTCGGTAACCATTTTCCACTTATCTAGACACTTATACACAATTCACCTTAATAAACCAGTTTATAATTGTCTACATTGGTCAACTGGATTTTAAGATAGAAGTTGTTGTTCCTCATTATGTTTTTTAATCTAGGGCGGCTACTTTATCTCTCCGCAGCTTTTATCACGCGACGAACGAATGATGATTGTTGTTGTTTTCGGCACTGCTTTTAATTTATTTTTAACAAACTTCTGGTGCATTCCTCAATGCCAACAATATGTATTTCAATTAGTGTTAAACAAGTAAACAAAGTAAAACTCGGACATATGTATGTGCCCTGCAGTCTGGACAGTGGGCATTTCAAAATCGAATTTAACAATCGTATATTACAGTACAAGTCATCAAAATTTACCAAATCGCGACGGACATGACTTGGCAATTGCAAAATCTCAAACATTATAAAAAAATAAAACAAAATTAGTTATAAGACAGACGAACAGCTATGTGCATGCAGACATAATTAAACCGATTTTTTTATGCCGACTTTATCTACTCCGGACCTTCGGCGTAAATAATTAATATTTTCCAGCGCTGAGGCCTTTTATGCAAATGGACCTTATGGACGGTCGCACACGCTTACGTCATGCAGGCGTAAACATACCGCAAACGAGAATACAAAGAAACGGGCCAACAGGCTCGGATCATCCAGCACACGTCCCGACCGAAAGTCTTCCAGCAATTTTCGCCCCTCAGATTGTAGCAGCGCATTCTTATCATCTGTCTTGAATTCTTCAATAGTGTTTTTGTTGTAAAGTGTGCCTACGGCGGCATGACAAAACTTTGGTGCCTGGAAAACGCTGTAAGTGTACAAAACGTAGGATTTGAGACTTTCCCTACTCCCCGTCACTCAATTTTTGATTGGTACATTGGCCTCACCTATTGAATGCGGTGTAGTCCACCTCCAGCAGACACGCCTTGGCATCACGATTAGTGTAGTAGCCGAAGATGGGTTTGGGCGCATCGGACAGACCATCGTAATTGAGTTTCGTCTCGGCCAGTTTATGCCAGAAAGTGGGGCTGACAAAGGATTGAAGCGGGGAGTACTGCAGCACATCATTGCTAGTCATGACTGCGCACTCGTTGTTTGTAACTCTGGGTCTCTGCTGCTGTTGCCACGGCTGCTCGGTGCGCGTTCCAATCACAAATGCGCACTAATAGCGCCTTGACTAGTCTGCGTTCGCTCGACCGTGTGCTCCACTGATAATAATAATATTGCTGGTGTGCTCTTTGGTTACCAGCGTTTGCACTCTTCTTATTTTTTAGACTATTTGTTTACGTGTTACTGTATTGGCTCCTTTGTGTATACAAAAAGAGCGCGACTGATTGACGAAAAAAATCACAAAAATCAATAACCTATGGATACTAAAAACGCGAAACAAACAATGAAGCACAAACAACACAACAAAGGGAATGCAAATAAAAAAGCCAGAGCACGCACGCCGGTCAGCTGGCGATGTTGACAGCCTTCGATTGTGGTCGAGAGTTGCCATCGGTACTCACGTGAATTTCGTGTACATACGGCAGCACAGTATGCTTATAGTATGGGAAATGTTATCAGTTCCTAGGAGAGAACAAAGTATATTAAACCATAGTCAAATAACACTGAGCAACAGCCAAAATTTTTCCTAGTTCTAGTAAACCTTTTCTAAAGGATTTTTGGACGCTGATCATAACTGCGTACTTATTTTTTTTAATGTTTGAGCGGTTTGTAAGTTATTGGTGGTTTTTGCTAGGATTATTGCATTTATAATATGTTGAAAAACACGATAATTTTTTTATGGCACAATAACGAATCCTCTAGCTATAATTTTGACCATAGTCGATTTCGATTGGTCAAGGGTTAACACGGGTATGGCTCTTCAAAGTTCAATTTTCGCGAATTTTTTATAAAAATTCATTTAAATTCGGGGTTGCAATTTTCAACTAGGAGTTAGTGTGCCATGTACACGTATAGTGTAAGGTTGTAACTTAAACTTATAGAACCGATTTTTTGTGTTGCGTGTGCCATTCTCGGCCTATACTCATTAGTGTAAATGCGACTTCACCTTCTGAACACGTGTTTGTATTGAAATCTTCTAATGCTCTTTGCGTCGTTGATGAAAGTAGCTAAAGTATTCTCGCAAGCGTTAATATAGGTCTTTACAAGGGCATTAACAAAATTCGAATAAGTTCATTACCGTGGGAACTATACTAAAAAGAGTTGCACCACACAAGTAAAAATTTCATCCACACACACTTAGCAAACTACTTGCTGTTTTTCCATATTTCATTGCGACATATTTTTAGGGCGCAAAAAAATCAAAATACGAAAGCTGAAAATTTTATGAATTAAGGGCATTTGATGAATGTGAGCATTTTCATACTGCTGCCTAAAATTGTGTTCCGATATTATAGCTCAAAAGTAAATCCTTGCTTTTGTTGCTGAATTTATGCATGGAGAACTTACATATTTGTAAACATACTCTATTACAAAAATGTCTTTTTTAATTGAAAGCCCCAACATTATTCTTTCACTGTATGACAATATATATTTTTTGGAAGTAAAATTCTTTTGTGTATTCGCAATCTTGCAAAGTAACTGAAAATTTCACTTTGCAAATGAATAACTCTTGCAAATTTGAACCGATTTTAATGTTTTAAATTTTAAATACATAGTTAGAGTATTGTTAATCTATGTTAAAAAATGGCATTTAAGACTTCAGGTTTGTAGGAGCTACATGCATGTAATGGTCAAAAAACATGTAAAACGCCCTCCAAGGAAAACCATCAGTATTTCCTAAGCCGCTCAAACAATCAAAAAACTAAGTACGCAGTTGTGATCAGCGTCCAAAAATCCTTTAGAAAAGTATGGTTTGATTTTAGAAAAAAAAGTGTCGATTTTGTTGCTCTGTGCAATTTGACTATGTATTAAACCAAGTGAAAGTGACATATTTGCTTTCCGTTACGCTTATTTGACATGTGTTTTGTCATTACCTTAACCCTTTTAACAATATTATTATTATTTTATATATTAGACTAAATAAATGAATTGAATTGAATTGAATTATTAGTGGGGATAGTGCACCGCGACCTTAAGATCTATTGTGCCCCCTTAATGGACTCACAGTTCATCTGTGAGCCCAACTTGCACTTTGCACCTCTGACGAGGTAGTCCCCTAGGTGCTTCTTTCGATCATGCATAAGTACAGGGCATTATCCTAGTATGTGCATTGCAGTCTCATTTTCCTGCGAACAGAACCTGCAATGTCCGTTTGTACGGATTCCTAGTTTAGTTAGGTGATAATTCAACCTACAATGCAATAACAATAAAAAAAATACATTTCAAAAATAAAAAGTTGACAATTGCAGTGAATTACATTTTGGGAGAGAATTGTTGAGAAAATTTCATTTGCCACAAGGGAAAATATCACAGAAGTCTAAAAAATTTTGTTATTTACTAGTTTGTTTTGTATCATGGTATGGAGGAAGTGATGCCACCACCCAATAAACAATTTCTCGATGTAAATTATTAGCGACAAATTCTCGAAATAATCTCGATAATGCATGAATTTGTTTCCTTGAAGAATTTGAAAATTTGCAAGTCAAATGAAATATTTTTTTTTAACAAAAATTTGTCATTATGTGATCGTGCGCGCATTTAAAAACGAGTTTGCGAGTATATACATATTGTTTTGTACTTATAATCATTATTTGATTTCAATAATGGACTGGCCATGAAAGAAACTAAGTTTTCGTTATAGTATCCAGAATGCTACTGAGAACAAGAAAAATGGCGCTGTTGAAACGATAGCGAAATTTATAAAATTTTCGACATCGTTACGAAATCTCGGAAAAGATAATTTCAATATCGCAACGATATCGAGATTTTCAAAATTCTTGATATCGTTACGATATTGTCATTCGATATCAATTCAGACGCTTTAGCAATACTCAAAAACGAGAAACATTCTCGCCTTAACGATACCGTTTCTAAACGTTTCGATATCGTTTGGCAGCGATTAATCGCTGTCGTTTGGTTTGCTGGGCAATTCCTAGGAGAGAACAAAGTCTATTAAACTAAGTGAAATTAATATTTGTCTTATTTACTTTCCGTTTCGCTTATTCGACATGTGTTTTGTAATAAATATAAAAAAATCACATTTCAAAAATAAAAAGTTGGCAATAGAAGTGAATTACACTTTGAGAGAGTATTGTTGAGAAAATTTCATTTGCCACAGGGGAAATCTCACAGAATTCTGAAAATTTCGTTACTTATGACTTACAACAGTTTCAATGGAATTCTGACTATGGTTTGATTCAGATATTATGCTGTATTTCATAATTTACTGCCAGAAATATATATTAAATAAATTGCATGCATATTTAAAATTATGAAACCTTAACTCTAAATGCCCAATTAGTATTGGACGAGTGGCCCCCTTCCCAGTAGCTTTTCACTTGGCCGGAAAGTACTTGTTGCGTATAGTTGAATCTTTGCCATCAAATATAATGCTCTCATAGTAAATTTTCCTATTGACGCGACACTGTATACCGCAGCGCGTCGAACAGCAGTTCTCGCATTCGTACCAGCAGCCAGGGCACTTGTCATCCATGCAATCGCACACGTCCAGGCCGTTGTGGCGGATGTGTCCGAACTCGTCGTAGGCGCTATTGCGTGACTGGTTGCTCACTTTGCGTTTCAATTTGCGTTTTTCACGATTGGACTTTTCAGGATCAAAATCCTCCAGAAATTTGAGCTCATCGCTACGTTCACGCAACTTGCGCTCAGCATGCAATTTCCGCGGACGTTCGCGCAGCGACATACGCAGCGACCCAAAGCCCTCAGATGTTTCACTTTCGGTGTCCATGGTTCTTTAATACTAAAATATTTTATTTGAAACACAAGAGAAAATATGCTTTCAAAATTTACCTCCAGAAAGCTGTTGTTTTCTGGTCTATACCTTCCACCGTTTGTTTTCCACCGGCTGTTTGCTTATCCACCCTTACACCCAGTATTCCTAGTGCTGCCACACTCACAGAAAAATCGTTGCCAAATAGTCACAGAATTTACAAATTGTTGTAAATGAATAAGATATGTTCACACACATAACCATCTTAAAACAAGCGGGGGACAGAACAAGTCAGCATTGTTTTGAAGAACTCACAATTAAACAAATTTTAACATTTCTCAATTTACGGCAAACCAGTGTGGCAACCATCGTATCATCTGTCGTTGTCATTGCCCTGGGTGTGCAAATTTATCGGGCCTGTGTGCTGCTGCCGATTCTTTGGGTTCGTCGTAAAACGCGTAGAATTTCCAAGAGTGCAAAAAGTGCTGAATTTGAAAAGGAAATCGAGTTTTGCCGGTGAGTTGACACGGAGTTGAGTAAAAATTGAATTAGTTTTGCTTTTGTTGCTGGCATGTGCATTGAAAATTGCGTAATTTGGGAAATTTCGGAACCAGGCGCGAGCATAAGCTTCGCTTATTGATTTTAAAAAATTGCAATTTTGTTTACGAAAACCTTTGCTGATGTAACGCGCACATTTTTTTGCGAAATTAAATGTGTTTTGTGTGAAGACTTAGTGCGAAAAGTTATTGGTTTTGTTAACATTGCGTTTGTGTTTAATGCTCCGCAGTGATCGCATGTGGTGCCAGACTGCTTAACGAGCTGAAGAGGACAAACGACGCGAATTTCGCCTCCTACCCGCAACGAAATGCTGTCACGCGTACTGCTATCGAGTCCAGTGGCTCGCACTGTGAAGCGCGCGGCTGCTACCAACCATGCCTTCATCGCCTCACTGCAATTTAGCGCTAACAACTACAGCATTAACAAACACATGAGCTCCGGCAATGACCCCTTCACACCGGCACGGCGCCAAAAGGTGGCGCTGGCGGCGCCGCACATCATCCAGCAACATGAGCAAAAGTTTAAGGAAGGCAAGCATTACCATGGCTTCAAGTGCGTTCGTGTGGAGCACGTGCCCGAGTTTGGCATCATGTCCTATACGTTCCGACACGTGGGTACCGGCACCGAGCTGTGGTACTTGGACCGCAAGGACTCCAACAACGTATTCTCTGTAAATTTCCGCACCACGCCTTTCGACTCCACGGGGCTGCCGCACATACTGGAGCACAGTGTGCTGTGCGGCTCTGAGAAGTACCCAGTACGTGATCCGTTCTTCAAGATGCTCAATCGCTCAGTGGCCACCTTCATGAATGCCATGACCGGCCCCGACTATACCATGTACCCCTTCTCATCCATGAATGAGACTGACTTTAGGAACCTTCAAAAGATTTACTTAGACGCAGTATTCAAGTGAGTTGTCCGTTGTTATTGGTGCTGATTGTGATGGTACTAAACGTTCGTTCGTTGCAGACCAAATTTGGAGTACTTGGATTTTTTGCAAGAGGGCTGGCGTCTCGAGCACACCAACGTGCACGATAAGTCGTCAGAGTACGTGTTGAAGGGCGTGGTTTACAACGAGATGAAGGGCGCCTTTTCAGAGAACTCATCCATATTCGGCCAAAATCTGCTTAACAACCTGCTGCCCGATCACACCTATGGCTACGTATCCGGCGGCAATCCGCTCGAGATACCGAAACTAACTCACACAAATCTAGTGGACTTTCACCAGAAGTACTATCATCCAAGTAACGCGCGAATCTACACCTACGGTAGTTTCGATTTGGAGAAGACGCTCGCCTATATAAATGACGCTTACTTAAGCAAATACGAGCGCATCGACAATGTCTACAGTCGCATCCCAAGCCAGGTGCGCTGGCCGAAGCCACGCAATGTGCATATATCCAGTCGTTTCGACAACATGGGTGCGCCTTTCGAGAAGCAAAATCAGATCGCCATCGCGTTGTTGTTGTCTGATGTTACGGACATCCAGGAGTCTTTCGTGCTTCACGTGCTGTCCGAGCTGCTAGTTCGTGGTCCCAACTCGCCCTTCTACAAAAACCTTATTGAGCCAAACTTTTCCGGTGGCTACAACCAAACTACCGGTTACGATCCACAATTAAAGGACACGTTTTTCTGCGTGGGCTTGCAGGACGTGCGCGTTGAAGACTTCGGTACAGTGCAGTCACTTTTCGACCAAACCATTGCGCAAGTTCAGGAGCATGGCTTTGATGCAAAGCACGTGGAGAGTGTACTGCATAACATCGAGCTGCTGCTCAAGCACCAAACGCCACAGTTCGGCATGGGTCTGTTGTTCAACTCGACACCGCTTTGGAATCATGAGGGCGACGTGGTGGCAAATTTGCGCGTCTCCAACATGATTGCCAATTTCAGGCATAACGTAGCGAGCGATCCAAAGTACTTGCAGCAAAAAGTGGAACAGTACTTTTCAAAAAATATGCACCGCCTTACGCTCACCATGTCGCCAGATGACCATTACGAGGCCAACTTCAAAACAGCCGAACTGGATCTGCTGAAGCAAAAGATAATTGCGCTAGACAGTGAGAAACGTGAGGAAATTTACACGAATGGATTAAAGCTGGAGGAGGCGCAGAAGGCGGTGCCGAACGTGAATATACTGCCCTGCTTACGCGAGGATGATGTCAAGGAGAGCCCCAAGGTGCCGTCTGTGGAGCTGCTGCGCATTGGCAACGTGCTGACGCAGGTGTGTCATGTGCAGACGAATGAAATTTCCTACCTAAAGCTTCACTTCGACGGTGTCCGGTTGAGCCGGGAAGAGATCATGTTGATACCGCTCTTTTGCAACGTCATCAACGACATGGGTACGGAGAAACACGACTTCCGCGAGCTGGACAAGCTGGTGATGTCTAAAACGGCTGGTATTGATTTTAAACTGCACTTTGCGGAGAACATTTTCGACAGTAGGTCGTACATGGTGGGAATTTACATGACGACGCACGCGCTGGACAAAAACACGGCTGACATGTTTGGCCTGTGTACGGAGCTGCTGACGCAGTTCAAGCTAGAGGACACAGAGCGACTGAGCATGCTCATTGACAACTATGTGTCCAATATATCGGTGGGTATTGCCAGCTCTGGCCATCTGTACGCCATGCAGAGCTGCGCTGGCCTGGTGACTGAAGCGGCAAATTTAAAGTCGATGTTGGGCGGCGTCGAACACATTGACTTCATGAAGCAGTTCGTGAAGAAGCATAAGACTGATGAGATCAAGGAGCAGCTGAAAACACTCGGCCGTAAACTGTTTATCAAAAATGTGATGCGTGTCTCTGTGAACACCTCAGATGAGTTCTATCCGACTTTCATGAAGCACTATGAAAACTTCCTGGCCGAGATGCCCGCCATTCCGGAAATGGTGCGCCGGAGTGATCATCGTGTGAAGTTGCTGTCACCTAGCTGCCAGCACTTCGTTATGAATATCCCCGTGAACTTTTGCGCGAAGGCCTTCTTCGCCGTACCGTATACACATCCCGACCATCCAACGCTGCGTGTGCTTGCCAAGCTCATCTCTGCGAAGTATCTGCTGCCGGTGGTGCGCGAGCAGAACGGCGCTTATGGCGCTGGCGCCAAAATCGGCTCTGATGGCATTTTTAGCTTCTTTAGCTACCGCGACCCGCACTCCACGCGCACGTTGGAGGCTTTCGACAATACATACCAGTGGCTGCAGCAGAACACTGCCTGTGTGACGGAACAAACGTTGTTCGAGGCCAAGTTAGGTGTACTGCAGCAGCTCGATGCACCAGTCGCGCCCGGTAACGTAGGTATTGACTTATTCCTGTACGGCGTTACCCAGGAGATGTTCCAAAAGTATCGCGCACGTGCATTGTCTACCACATTGGATGAGCTGAAGGCTGTGGTGGACCGCTACTTCAAGGAGGAACCGAAGCACATTGGCAAGTGCATTCTGGGGCCGGAGAACAAGGAGCTGGAAAAGCAGACGGCGCAGAAGTGGAAGGTCATCAACTAAACGAGCGACAGCTTTATTACTTTATACATTTAGATTTTTATTTGTTTTTGATATACGATATGATATTCCCTGCGCTTTCCCTTCCTTTGTCTCCTCCTGTGCGATTATTCCATTTGCCCTGCTACTCCCACATACTTGTTGTTAAAAAAACAATTTTCAAATTCGTGTTTTGTCTTTTGTGTTTTGCTGAGCGAAGAGCGAACGTGCGAGTGACTGAGGAAAACGAATACAATAAATGCGGAGAAACGCAGAACGCGAAGGGAAACCAGTTAAAATTGTTGACCATTAAAATACTTTTAATTGTTATTGTCGAAACCGAATCTAAGGATATTTTGAATGTTTCAATGCGGGAACTGCATTGCGAAAGCAATGAATAAATAAATAAAACTAGATGAAAACAAAGATGCCAATGGCGTGTTTATTTTAGTGATAAGACAAAAGTAAAGAAGTTCGTTGAGAATAACTTTACGGCTGTACTCTCCGATATCGAACTGATAATTTCAGTGCAACATCGTTTTCGTTCGTAGGCATGTCGCTGCCAGCCGCTTTCACCACACCCCACGAATACTTCCGCGCCGCCATCGATTTTCTGCAGCGCCATTCCTGGATTTACCAACACGCCAACACCCGTTTCATTAGAGCCGGCGTGCTGGACCGCTTTCCCGCCGACTTTGCTGAGTACTTTCTCAACGTAAGCACCTGCGACTTGAACGCGTTTCCATTTCTTCATGAAGATACAGACGTGAACAGTCGCATAAAGAGTGCGACATTGCGCTCGTTTCGCTCGGAGCTGCAGCAACTGGTGCCTCGGCCATCGTGCGATCTGCCAACGTTGAGTGCCAACAAAAGCCTGCTTAAAATGAGTCCCAAGAAGCAGCACGAAGTTGTGCAGCTGGCGCACTGCATCAATGCACACTGTCAGCGAATGGGTCTGTTGCTGGACTTTGGCGCCGGGTTGGGTTACTTAAGTACGCTATTGCACAGTCTCAACTCTCAATGGCGCATCCTTGGCTTGGAGGCGAACGAGAAACGAGTAGCGACTGCGCAAAAGTTGCAGCAGCTCCAAGTGCCACAGGCTGCCGGCGTCGTTGCCTACAGGCAGCATTTCATCGACACCGATGGCGAAGCACTAAAGCGGCAAGCACGTGCAAGCGGATTGTGGCCATCGACCGAGCCCGCGCGCGATTGGGCCATAATAGGACTGCACGCGTGCGCCGATCTGTCGGTAACCGCAATAAAACTGTTCCTCGATATGCCGGCCGTACAGTGGCTGGTCATTATGCCGTGCTGCTATCACAAGCTAGCACTCGCTGGCAACACGGGCACGGGCGGCATGTTTTGCAATTTTCCGTTGAGCGCGGCGCTGAAGACGGCACTAACGGACGTTGGACACAGCAGCGACCTGTTCAATCGGCCCTTTCTGCGTCTGGCCTGCCAGGAGACCAACGAGCGTTGGCGTGAATTCAACGCAGAGCAGCATGAAAGCCATGCGCGGCAGATGTACTGGCGTGCACTGGTCGACGCCATCGTTAGTGATGAATCGGAAATGCCGGTTGCGTTGGTGCGATCGCATGCCGTCGACCCTCACGATTTGGAGGAGACTTTTGAGAACATGCGTCGGCGTTTCGCGCTGCGCGAAAAAAACAGCGACGGCAGAAGGAAGCAGTCGCCGGCACTGCCGTGGAAGGCGGAGCACGAGGTGAAATTTAATGAAATCGTGGCACGTTATGCGGGCGCGGGACCACAGCTGGCGAAGGGCTTGACCTGTCTGCAAATGACAATCCAGGTAAGTGTCGTCGGACTGTCAGCTTATTATAGCATAAGAGCTGTGCGGGCACCTACTTCTGTTTTGCAGTTCAAAGTATAGTTTGTGAATGCGCTCCACAAAAACTTTTCTTATTCAATAATTTTTATTCTTGAACTCAGTTCTTGCTCACAATTTTTTGTTGTTTGGGTCTTTACAGAAACTCTGCGAGAATATTTTGCTGTACGATTGGCTGTGCTACATGGAAGAGTGCGCGGCGTCCAGGCATGATTTCAAAATAAACGCACGCTTTCAGAAAATATTGAATGAGAAGTTATCGCCGCGATGTTATGCCCTAATTGCGGAGAAGTTATGACGCGGTGGTGCCAGCGAAAGCGCTGTGCAGCTGGCTCCACGCTGACAGCGTAAGCTTTCTAATGCAATCAACTCTGCCAACAGCTAAATACAAACGGCGCCAGCAGCAAGCGGTATTTGCTGTGTTGCGAGCGGTTCTCTGATGTCTGCAGGCGGATTTCGGGCGTAAAAGTGAATTTATTGCCACTTGGCAAATGGCTTTAAAGTACACAAAAACTTTGCTTAAGCAGGTCTAATGTAATTACGCGCAACAGCACAAACACACAACCGTACACACAGTGACATACACATGCAAACTGCGCGCTGTCCTATACATGAAAACTCCACCATTTTACTTAACTGACTTGAAAACAAAGCGAGCCGCTGCGCATGCCTGAATACATGCCATACGTGTGCTTTTGTGTGTGTGTGTGTGTGTGTAAGCGTGGGCACATAAGCACCGAAATCCTTTGTATTCCGCTAAACAGCTAAACTGCATTTCCTTTTAAGGTCCAACCACTGCCGCTCGCACTCTCTCCGCGAAAACCGCCTTTTGGCTTAAATTAGCGCCTCAAATTAAGACTAATTAGGCACGACGCGTCGTGGCGTGGCGTGACGTCGCCTGTCAAGCGACGAGTAAGCGCTCAGCACCAATGCGCGTTTTGTACATGGTGTCATATATTGAACCCAAATGTAAAACTTAATTAAAAAATAAAATAAAACTAAGTAACATATTGTAATGAAATGCAAAACTCAATAAAATAGTTTTTGATGGCGCAAAAGGTCGATTGATGTGCAATGCTGCAATGCACGGATGTATTGTGAGACTGTGGGTGCAGTTTGCTGTGATGTAATTGAATCTTCTCTATGTTGCTGATGATTTTGTTGTTGCTGACATCACCACAGTGCAACAATAATTGTCCGTAATGAGCTGCATCCGCATTTAGTCTGCTGCTTTGATGTCGTTTGGTCAGGACATTCCTGTTTTTTCCTCCTTTTCCTCGTTATAGGAGTACCCACTTACTAAACTTAATTTCTACTCTACGTTGGTGGGAAAAGGACTAATGCGACCTTGGAGTGTGGTGAGTTGGACAAAGCACGTGACTACAACCGAATGTAGTGTCGTTGTCTGGCATCACAGATAAGAAAACGTAAAGAATTGGAGTTGTAGGTAAAGTGTTGTTTTAAGGAATATGCTCATCAAATCAAAGAACGAAGACGGAAGCGCAGCCGCAGGTTTCAATTTCAATCAACACCTCATTTTCTTTCGACACCGCCCAACAGCCAGTCGACCCACGTCGGCAAGTCGAAAGCGCGAATAAAGCAAGAGCAAAGTATCGTATGGATTTTTGCATGCGTTTCTCTTTATTATTTTGCAAATTTTCTCTGCGGCATCAGAATCGTTTCAATTTCAATTTCACTTTCAAATCCTGGATCATTGTGAACAAATCCAAACAAACGAATTCGTCAAGAAAAGTTGGCTTTGAACGTTGCAAAGACAATATTTAACATTGATAAATTGTAGTTTTCGTATTTGGTATTATTGGCCTGACTTCTATATTTAACAGTATAATCGGTATTCGTCCACAATAATTGTCAGTTAAAGGCATACAAATGTCTTAACAATAACAAAGCACTGGTCATGTCTTTGGACGAGCCAGTGAGCTGCTGTTTGTTTCATGTACAGTATTATTTGACGTATTTTTAATGAAATGCGGCTATCGAGTGGTTTTCAATAGATCGGAATTGGTTGCTGCATAATAACAATGTCCTTTATTCTAAGTAATTGATAATTGTATGTGGGGCTTGTGACGATGGCACCAGCCGCTTATGGCGCATGGAGAATGCATTTTACCGCTCTGCGGACAATTTACCACACTAACATCATTTTTTGTTTATATTTTAATAGTTTTTTTTTAATTAATATTTATTGCATAAATATTAGTAATAATTATATTAATATAATATTAGTAATAAGCTACTTTATCATTTCTTAAGTATTTACAAAATAATGGCAAAATAATGGGGAATGGCTTCTCACAGAATAAATTATGGTTACTTTCATATAGCTTTCTTACTCTAAAGTATACAGTTTTATTAACTTTTTGTTTAGTTGCGTGTTTGTTGCCTGTGATTAGCAAGAATTAAAACTTATCCAGCCCATTTGTAAATTTTAATTCCACCAATTACTCGGGATTCAAAAAGCACAAACAAATTGTGTGAAAAGTTTGCAAAGTCTTCTTCGTTTAATTGCGCGCATTTGTTTGTTTACTAAGTTGTTGCTATTGTTATTGTTGGTATTATTCATTATGTTGTTTTTCGATTAACAAATATTGCAATTGTTGTTTGCTGCTGGTTATAGTTAGTTGTTGTTGGTGGGGGTTGGATGTGGGTGTGATGGGCGAGCGGTTCACTTTCGGTCCTCAACACTATGCGCGGTTGTCAACTGATTAATGATATTGTTGATCTCTTCGCTGCGAAAACCAATAAAAGAACAAAGCGAAGAAAAGTGAGTGAGTGAAGAAAAGTTGTTGTACTAACGAAACGAATGGCTGTAACAGGTAGTTCGTAATGGAACTATTAACGTTCCACACTATCATTGACCATCAAAGGGCATATAATGTTTCTACATCTTCTAAAATTATCGTGTATTCCAGGTAGGATCAGGATCCTACCGATCCTGATCAAAGCTATTCAAATAAGTATATTCTATGCCAGTCACAACTTCTTCTGACTCATGTTTCTCTCATTTCACTTTCATTTCATTATAATTGTTATATAATTATTATTACAATTATTATTACAATTTTGAACACACTTACATGTTGCGGCAACGATAATAATTCCTGAGTCCCGTAAACACGCAAGACATCATGTATGGTATTCGGTGTTGTTGTTGGTGTAATTGGATATTGTCGCGTTCTTCGTTCGCCTCCAGTCGCAGGTTGTTGTTGATCAGTTGGGCTGGTGGCAGAGCAGCATCCATGGCGTTCATAGCATCCTCTTCGTCCTGTTGTTGCAGCTGCTGGAACGCGGAGGAGGCGAGTAGTTCGGCGTTGTTGTTGTCATTGCCGCCGGCGCGCTTACCATAGCGCGAGCCCAGAAAGAAACGGTCGTTGCGAGGCGCCACATTTAGACGGCGAATTTTGGAGGAGGCAAGCATCGAGCCACCTCCTGAGCGGCCATAGCGGCTGCCCACGAAGAATGAGGGACGCTTGTGTAAAGTAACAGTTTCTGTTGGCGTTTGAAAAATAAATAAGGAAAGAAAACAAATCCGTCAGAATTGTTCGCTCATGAGTGCATTGACTGCGGTCACTGATATTTTGCGCCCATAGTGAATGTTGTGAATGTTACTCATACGCACCGTCGCCGTTCTTATCTGCCGCAGCATCGGGGTATTGTTCCGCCGTCGCCGATGCGCCACTCAGCGATGACTCCAGCGCACAGTGCGCCAGCACCGCGCAGGTGGCCAACAGGAAGAGGCTCTTGTAGCAAGTTCTCAGAGGCAACATTGCGTAGCAACTTTTGACGCAGCGATTGCAGTTGTTGTTGATATTGCCGTGTGCTTTGTCAACTACGAGTTTAGCCTGCAATGAGAAGTGGCGGGCCTTTACTTTGGTGGCCATTTCTTTTAATTATTAAAACGGACGATGTAGATGCTGAATACATTCGCATGCAGCAAGCAACTTAACTCAACGCAACCCGATGGAATGTCTTCACCGGTTGTGTTCTGTGGAACGCTCGAGACGTTGGCATTTCGCAAAAAAAAAATAAAATCTTTCGTGTACGTGTTTGGCATCCACCGTCAGCCATAAAGAAGTTCGATCAAAAATATGTACATACATACATACAAGGTGCAACCCAAAGTAAACAGGACTTTTATAAAATAAAGAAAACGGATGATTATTTTTGTATAATTCTTTTTATTTATTCAAAATACTCTCCTTCTGCTTCGATACAACGTTTTGCACGGTCCAAAAGCATTTGGAATGAGTGTTTTAGGTCATCGGCCGGCATCGCCTTCAGAATGTTGGTACAAGCCTTTTGGATGTCCTCAACGCCCTTATAACGGTTTCCTTTCATCGGCAAATGCAACTGACCGAATAAGTAGAAGTCACAGGGAGCCATATCAGGCGAATACGGTGAATGATTGATGGTAAAAATGCGATTTTTGGTCAAATAATCGGTCGTAACTAGGGCTCTGTGAGCCGGTGCATTATCATGCAATAAACGCCAACTTCCTTCCTCGCGATATTCTGGCCGAATACGACGAATGCGATGCACCAAACGCTTCAAAACTTCAACATAAAACAAAGCGTTAATTGTTTTTCCCGGTGGAACAAACTCTCGATGAATTATTCCCTTTGAATCGTAGAAACAAATGAGATGAGTTTTGATTTTTGACTTCTCACGGCGGGTTTTTTTCGGATTTGGCTCATCTGGGTGCTTCCATTCGGCACTTTGACGCTTTGTTTCGGGATCATATTGAAAGCACCACGTTTCGTCACCGGTTACGATGTTGAACAAGAAATTTGGATCACGTCTGGCTTCCCGAACGATGTCTTTTGCGTGCTCAATTCTCTGCGCTTTTTGGTCGTCGGTTAAAGTGTGCGGAATGAAGCGAGAACACACTTTACGGAGACCCAAATGTTCGGTTAAAATGCGATCAATTGATGTTTTGGAGATGTTCAATTCCATTTCCATCAATTCCAATGATGATTTTGGCTGCATTTTGATAAAATCACGCACAGTTTTGATGGCATCGTCAGTAATCACAAATTTCGACTGGCCGACGTGTTCGTCGTCATTCAAGTCTTCACGACCATTCTTGAATCGATTCAACCACTCATTAACACGGCCACGGGATAAACAATCATCACCATAAACTTGCTTTAACAATTTAAACATTTCGGTAAAAGTTTTACCAAGTTTAAAACAGAACTTAATATTAGCTCTTTGTTCGATCGACATTCTCGTACCAAAGTTAAAAACATACTGTCACATTGAGCGGGATATTTCGGCGTCTACTAGACCAAATGTCATGAAATTTAGACAGTATGTGAATGAAAGATGTACCTTTCCAACGCATGTCCTCACACATAGATGGCGCCACCAGAAACGTCCCTATTGCAAAAGTCCTGTTTACTTTGGGACGCACCTTGTATATGCGAATGAATAAATAAAATAAATACTACAAAGGGAATTTTAAATCCGCAATTGACATTTGGGCCATGATCGAGACGAACAGACGAGCGACACCAACAACATCAAAAAGCTGGTTATTACGCCGCAGCCACCAGCCGTCCACTTTGTGGGCAATTGCCTGTGGCTGACAGGCGAGCGTGACAACTTTCGCAGGCATCTGGAGCCCGGCTGCTCCACAGGTAGCACCGTGGCATACCGCCTCATAAATGCAATTTTCAATATTTTATTTTCCATTCTCTTCCAATTTGGTCGCTACTGTTGTTGTTGCAGGCCTTTTTCACTATTTATTAGTGAAAAATGGCTGGTGGCTGTTGGCTGGCGTGCGCCTTCTTTGAGCGCCCGTGCACGCCTACACGTACGAATATGCGCGAGCGGCGTCCATTAGCGGCAATTACGGCAGCGTCAAATTGTAGACAAAATTGTAAATTTTTTCGCATCGCTTCTTCGTGTGCGAAATCAACCACAGAAGTTGGGCGGCAGAGAAGCAGCGGAGCGGCAGTGCGTCAAATGGCAATGTGCAGTTTTTAATGTTCAAATGGCATTGTCCGCATGGCGCTGGTGTTGCTGGCACTTATTACTTTTGCTGTTGTTGTTGGTGGTGTTGTCATTAATGCAGCAATTATGACTGCTGTAATTCAATTACTGCGCCAGGTGCGCGCTCGCTTTCGGCGCATTGAGCGGCAAGGATGGCAAAATGATAGGAGGGAAGGGGGCAACATAGGTGGGAGGAGAAACGGATAATACATCTTGTCGCTTTCATTTGGGCTGCACTGACCGCAAACGTGTGTGTGAGTGGGCGTAAAGACAAAAGGTGACTTTAAGCATGTTCAGTGGACCGCGTGGCGTATGAGTGACGTGCAATTGGAATTCGCATTGCATTTTCATTTCAAATTCAACATGTGAACAATTTCAAAATAATATAAATTACTTAGGAGCTATGTATAATTATAATTTAGACCCTAATTCAAAACGACTTGAACTTGAATTACTGCATATTGCGTATACGCCCCGCTAAACGGGCGCAGTTTCAAAACCATAATTTTTAATGCATTTTTTCAATATAAGTTTTGGACTTTTCCTCTTGCTCGTGGACGTCATTAATGTCATTCATTAATGTTTCACTTGTTAATCTCGCCATTTCTGAATCCCATAGTTATTGCCTTCAAATTGGGGAAAACGAACAATGAAGGACATTGCAAACAGCCAGCGTCTGTTTCCTGCCACTTTTTTTGCATACATGTTACAAGAGTTGTAAATTAAACTAATAACATGCATGCAATTGTGCTAACAAAAAAACAAAATAATTAAATACCGCCGTGCAATACACAAAGGCGCAAACGACACGCCGAGCGGCGTGCGGCTCGAGTCTATGGCACTGCAGCTGGGCAGTCAGTTGCCTTTGACTCGCACGCCGCCTACTGATGTTCGCCTTTTCGTTACACCATTTAGCTGGCCATGTGCATGTTCAGCGTATTTGTGGCATGCCGCAGCGCGCGCTCTTGGGGGAATTTCCGCCTCGGGCGGCACTCCTAAATGGCCACCGCCACATATACAACGGTGCGCGCTAACACCAAAAAGTCAAACCGAACAGCGAGTAGACGGACAACGAGAAGAGCGACAGACAGACAGGCGGACGGATGCACGGACATGTGGGCAGGCGAGTCGGGGCAGTTGTACTCGTACGTGGCCGTAATTTAAGGTCTAACTGACTGCAGTCCATGCGTGCGTGTAGGTGAGCTAAAGAATTTCGCACCTGGGAACGCGGCTGGTCACAGCTGCTCTTTGTTTTAGAATTTTCTCGCTATCTATATTTCGTTTCATTCGCTCTGTTGGCTAATTTGTAGGAATTGTGAGCGAAATGGTGTCAAATAGTCGGCAGCTCGGGTTTTGGCTGTGGGGCCACTATTATTGTGCTGCTTTTAGCTAGTTTTTTGACACACTTTTCGCTGGGTTATGTTTTCGCAGGTGGGCAGCGTTGGCGGTGCGCTGCGATGTACCGCTCTAGTCGCATGCGAAAGTGGTGACGTGAACAAACACTCAAATAACTAATAATACCAACAACATCAATGACAGCAAAGGAAAAGTGCAAAGTGAGCCAGCAGAGGCCGCTCGACAGTGCGAGGCGCAACTTTTGTCGCATGTCACGAGCGCGCACACACACGTCACACATGCGGGGTTGCGCCAGCTGGAGCACACGGTCGGCCCGCGCGTGGCTGGCAATGTCGTCGCCTTTGATTTGAGGCTTTCACCATAATTAATTGTACCATAGAACTGCTGCCTGGTCAACACATGTTTCTCAATGGGTGTTTAAATTTTGCACACTTGCTATCTGGGATTCTGGCAGTGAACTGAGCAACGTTAAATGTTAACCTGAAGTGTGGAGATTCTGTCGCAGTGGCGGCACAAATCACGTAATGACGGTCACATGCACTTAACAGGAGTTTTGCAGTTGACATTTGGCGTCGCTATGTGTGTTTTGCAAAAAGCACAAAAAGTACGACAGTTTAGACTTGTAAGCCGAGGAAGAGTAATGCGAAATTTAGTTTTTTAGTTTCTGAATTATTGATAAAAGCAAGGTCCACTTTGAGTATTGTTTTGAAGTGTGCTATCTGCATTAAGCGATTTTTGCGTGGCTTGGCAGAGCAACGCAATATCAACTTTGCAGTAGATATCAACCCAGGTGTCATTCACATCATGGTGGGCAGCGCCCTTTTGGTTTGTTTGATTTCGTCGCCATTCCGACGCTTCGGTCGTGGCCATGCTTCATTCAATTCCATTGTAAAATACTGTCAATGGCTTCCAAGAAACCACGACTGACTGCTACACGGAATGATGCCATGTCTGGTCGTTGCTGAAAGGCCTTTGCGCTGTCGCTTGCATTGAGTCATTAGTCGCCGCGCATTCATTTGGCATTGTTGCCCATCCCTTTTGTACTTCTTCGTAGAGCAGGTACTCTTTTGTTTTTATTGCTGTTTTCCGCTTAACGCCTAATGTTTGACAAACAAAATAAATTCTAATTTTGCCATCACCAGGTGACAACCGGTCAATCTGTACATTAAGACCACTAAATTCCAATTAGCGAAAACCATTCCAGCGCTGCGCGGCCAACTCCAACTACGGCGCAGCATCAGCAGCACGGCTTTCACATCAATGCGGGCTATTGTTGCTTTTGTTTTTGTGCTTTCTTTTTGGCAATGCCAGCTTATAGCAGAAGCACGAGTCAACGAAAAATCAATTGGCAATTAAAATGCTGAACTCTGTGCTTTCGCAAAGACGTTTTACGACTAGCTACAAAACACCCCCTCAAAAACCTCCTTCCTCCTGACGACGACCGCTGCTGCCGCACAATTACACGAATTACTCGCCTCTGTCGAGGACGAGCCAATTGCCACGCAAAAGACGTCAATCTGTGGTGGCTGGCTATGATTGGCGAACAGCCATTCAAGTCACACAAGTGGACGAAATCGGTTTAAAAAAAATTTAAATTGCTCAAAACACGCAGCAACCAACCCAGCGTCTCGTCGCCCACTGATTGTAGCGTTTAATTGAAATGAATGAAAGTGAGTATATTAATGGAGAAGCGGAGTGGTGGCCGATGGCAGCTGAATGTAGTAAATACTCAGTTTACGTGGACGAGAATGTACCTGACAGCAGGCAGCTGCAAGCCTTGTTCGTCTTTTTGGAACCAAAATTAACCCAATTTCAGATAACAATTGCGGCGACACCCCGTTACGGCTGCGCGCCAAAAATTGCCCACAATCAGCCTGCTATCAATACGTTTGTGCTCTATAATCTGTCATCAAATAACGCCACAAGCATGACCGCACAAGGTGCGCGCACCAGCCGGCCAGCCGGCGTGGCATTAAATACACTCAGAAGCGTAACATGTCATAAATTCAACAACAACAATAACGTGAACAAAATGCTGCTGCGTCTGATTTAGAATTACGTTTTTGTGGTGTCATTTGGCTTTTGGTTTACTTTTGGTTTGACTCGCCTTTTCGCTGGCATAACGGTGGCTAACGTTTTTATCACCTACAAACGTTTGAATCAAAATTTATTTGAGCGCGTGAGTCGTAAATTGCCCAAATAATAATTCGCTTTACACTGCGCGAAAAGACTCGGCATATGGTTCGAAGATGAGTTGGCAGAGGCTGCGTAAGTATTCATTGCTGACTTTGAGCAGTAGCGTTGTCACTATCACGACTTGACTTTTATGAAGAGTGGGTTTATGTCATGGATGATCAGGAAGTTGAGTTGGAAACGATTCAATAAATAAGGCGGAATGCATTCGAATCAAATTAAAAAAACAAAATTCTTAAAAACGTTTACGTTTGTAGAGCATAAAAAAACACATTTTCATTTACTACATCATTAAAAGAATTGATTAATTTCTTTAACAAATTATAACTATTTTTTAATTCATATTTAGTTGCCAAGTCATATTAAGGTGAAAATCCATTTATTGTCTTCATATTTTGTATAAGTTTTCATTGAAGTAGTTACTAAAGTAATCATTAAAATATTTCTTTCAAAAACACATTTATTTTAGTAATAAAGTTAATTCATGCAATTCAATTTTATATGAAAATCGCGTAACTTGTTTTCCTCTCAGTGTACACCGGGTCGTATTTGTGACGGCAGCGCCCACTGCAGTTCAAATAAAGAATTTCAGGTTGTAAGCCTAAAATTTGTGTTTGTCGTTCATTTTCCTATTGAGAACTTTTTGGAGAGCTCACTTCCTAACCCGGCCTTTGGTGAAAAGGGTCACACGTTCACAACTTGTCGACATTACTTTAAAGGGCCGCGCAACGCAGCGGACAGAAGAAAGGACTCGGCGTTGAGAGCAACTGCTGTGGCACATTTGCATGCAGCACGTACGAAATTGAATGAGGTAAATCTTTAATTTGAATTTATGTCAAATTTTTGCTCTTCTTTTCTGTTGCGTAAGCAAACCCGAAAGGGCAGAGAGCGCTGCTGTCGAACGGAAAACAAGGCCGCAAAGGCCGCAAAGACCGCAGTGCGGAAGCGTGCCGGTCAGTCTTGGGCCACATTTCAATACAATAAATGCTCGAAAGTAAGCTTATCGAGCATTTGACAGGTGAAGGGGATAAACTCTTCCAATAGCGAAATGCCGCACCAATTTAAAGGCCGTCAAGTTAATTATTACGTTAAAATGTTAAAAAAGTTGTGGGCAATTTTAATTGAAACTCAAAACGACAATAACAGCGACAGCAACAAGTGCAACAACAATAACAACAGGCACAAGCACAACCACATTGATTGTTGCCTTTCTTTCAGGGCATTATCCGCGTTGTTCAATCTTTTTGTTCGTCGATTGCGGCCCAACTGCTGCCGCACTCATCTTGGGGTGTTGCGCATAATCGAGTTTGCTGTTGTTATTGTTGTTGGCATCATTAATGCCATTTACAAATTATGATAATCTTTGGCTTCATTCGCGGTTAAATAGAAATTGCTGTTGCCGCTGATTTTAGTTGGTCGTGTTGGTTAGCAGTGTTGTGCAGCTGGCGACTGTTTGCTATTATCGAGGGCCAAAGTTTGAGGTGACTGGAAACGTAAGCGTGGGTCCTTGCGTGACAGCATGTCAAGTGCGCTTCAAAGCTGCCACTTGTGTGTGTGTGTAGTGGAAAAATGTGCAAATGATTGAAGGCGAAGGTGTAAATATTTTCGCTAAAAAAAGGCAAGAGTCATATCGAATGCAAATGCTATAAATACCTACATATGCCTGCCACTTGAGTTTGAAATTCAAATTTCATCTGTGTCAAGCGTTTTGACATTTTGCATTTTGAGTCGTTAAAAAAATCCACTCGGGCACAATGCGCTGAACGATGCTACACAACAGAGAAAAACCGTTATAGATTTGCATATATTTAAATGTAAGAAAGCCTACTTCGAAGTAGTACTTATGCTTAGTTTGGTTTGGTCAAGATTCGTATTCTAAAAAGCTAACAGAGCTTATAGGCCATAAAAAATTGCATCTCTGTCGCTTGCGCTTTTTACACTCTATGCCGCCGTATGAACTTCGATGTGGAAATAAGATTTCGATATCCTCTTCATAAAAGGTATTTGTAATAAAAAAATTTGACTGTAGGTCCCCCACAATCTTGCAGCATGTATGATTGCCCGAAGTTCGACACAGTCAAATGACCCGGCACAGGTAATAATACAAACACTGCTAGTCGTGCAGCTTCAGCTTCGTTTTATCAAATATTACAAATTATTTGAATATTTCTAATAACACTGCACAACAGCATGTCTGTTGCATGGAGTTTTTTACATGAACCTGAATCGTTTTTCCACGCTGATTTCAAAACCATACTCAGTTTTTATGTAACAGCTCTAGTTTTCGCAAAAAATGGGCGTGTCACTTTTTCGAATTTTCCTCGGCATTTTACTCGTTTTCGACTGTAATTTCTGAACCAATTATCCTATCGACATGATTTTTATATAGTTGCACTAACAACATCTCACGCCTTCTTCTCTTATATTAATCAATTTTATGCGTTCTTAATTGGCGTTGAAATAAGGTTTCAAAGTGGGAAAATATGGAATTTTAAGGCGTTTTTTCTGATGGCGAAAATCGAACAGATGTTTCATAAATCCAGTTACGAAGTATATGAATATCTTAAGAAGAAACATCAAGCAATACAACACAGCCAAATGATTTGGCGGAATACACATTCGGATCGAAATAATAGCAAAAATGTACCATAGTCATTTGCAGTCGTTTTCCTTAAAAAATTAGGGGCCTCAAAATATGCTCTTTTATATGTTCTATTTATAGTGTGAAATACAAGCAAAAAACAAAAATAGTTTGAATTGCTCGAAACAAAAAAAAATTAAAAACTTTGCATATTTTGAGGCTCCTAATTTTTTAAGGAATAAGACTGAAAATGACTATGGTACAATTTTGCTATAATTTCGATGCAAATGTGTATTCCGCCAAATAATTTGGCTGTGTTGTAATGTTTGATGTGTCTGCTTTCATTATACACCTAACTCGTTAATTGATTTACAAAAAATGTGTATGTTTTTAACCGTCAAAGAAAACGCCTTAAAATTCCATATTTTCCGACTTTGAGGTCCAATTACCGCGGCATTTTAAAACCTATAAAAATAAGTTGCATCGGAAAAGAAGCCGTGCGGTGTTGTGAATGCGATAAGGTGAAAATTATGTCAATCGGTTTTTTGGTTTAGAAATTACGATCAAAAATATGGAAAAAGTAGAGGAAAAACTGAAAAAATGACAGGGTATATCTCACAAACTAGAGCTGCTGGAAAAAATCTGAGGATAGATTCGAAATCAGCGCACCCAAATTAGTAAGAAACAGTAGAAAAACTCCATGCAACAGAAAAAAAGTGTTTTTTTGTTGTGCTGTGTAATCATCTTGAACTTTATTTTGAACAATGAACATGCGCCTGTTTAAATTTTGCTAATATATTATCCCATAGACCCGCTGCTGAAACCTCAGCTCGCACCGGCACTAACCATGCCTGCGCCTGCACGCCTGTTGAAAGAGTTAGGCATGCAGTTTGGTACAGCCAGGTGCATAAAGACCTGAACAGCCTGAGGTGAGACACATTTTCAACACACAAACACACGAACGCATGCACTCAGGTTGGAACGGAAGCCAGCAGAGCGGATATGGCCGCAATAAAGTAAACAAGCGTGCGTGTACACATGTCTGCGTATAAGCAATGGTTATTGTCTTTGGAGAGGGGGCGACGGCAGCGGGACTACGGCCTGTATGAAAATTGACAATTTCTACATGGGTGCAGTCTTGCGTCAATCGATTGTGTGGCTCTGCTTAAAACCAAGAAATGGAAAAACTGTGCGATAAAAAGCCGACTGGTGGAAGGACACATTCTATTGACTTCCGTTTAAAATAAAAACCAAATTGAATGAATTTGTCATTCTGCAATATAGTCGCTTAATGGCCCATGCATTATGGCGGTCGACGGCAAGTGGGAAGCTAATGACAACATTTCTCGCAATCTTTCCCAACTGTTGCTGATTGTGAGTTATGTCGTCGAGTATGTCGAATTCACTCAACAAAAATTCAAATAAATCACTGTAATATATGAATCTACGACTGCGCTCAGCAGCAGCTTGAAAGCATTGGCAACCACACGCTTGCCGAAGGCTAAGTAGCTTCACATTAACTTTGCCTAATTGCATTAGTCTTCTATTAAAAGGGTGCACGCGTTCGGTGAAGAAGTGCTGCCAACTTGTCTTTATTATAAAACTAAGGTCAAATGTGACAAATCAACTCTGAGAAAACTTGTCGCGGATGAGGTTACTCCCGGGGGATTAATTTTTTCCAATCCAAATACCAAGTTCCACCAACTCCCACTCGACTGCATAGTCTTGGTGGCAGCAGCACCCACTCGGCGTTGGCAGTAGAGCAAATTTTAAACCAGACACCGAATTTGTGTGTAGCTATGTGCTCAGAGTATTATTGTGACTGGAACGTGAAGTGTTATTGTGCGAAAAATTTGCCACCATGTCAATATTTATTTCATAAGCTGTGAGCTATGCTGACTGACGCTTAGGCCAAACTACCTGAGGCGACTTCAATGAAAAAGTAGCAAACAAGATGACAAAAACAAATCTCAAAAGTAGTGGCTTTGATTTTAATCGCATCTCATGTTATGTAGGGCTGTGTTGTTGTTAAAAAAAATACTATAGCTAGAGATGGTTGCAGTTTTCGATACAACAGACGAAACGCAGCATCCGTTTCCGTATTCTCAGTATTTCAATGAGCATTTGAACTAATTCTTTTCTAACTCATTTTCCAACTCTTTGTAATATCCCACATGCCTAAGAGTGACAATAATATTAAGAATGTCGATATGCAAAAGCCACTGGCACTAATTCATTTGAAGGCTTCTTGCCAACTTGTGAATGATTAGTAATTGCTCAGTATTGTTCGACAAAAGTGTTTAGCATTGCAAGAAAAATTATGTATATGTGCGTGTGTGATGAGATTGAGCATATAAATAAGTAAATTATAACATTTGCTAAACCAACAACAGCCTCTTAACGCCCACAACTAAAGTTTCTTGTATATTACACCGTGCAACACAAACGTATTTGTTTGCCTATGGATACTGAATGGATATAGATTAAAAGTAAAAATAATATGAAACAGGCAGGAAACTCACAAGTTTCATAACTGTCGTATTTTTGTTGCTGTCATAAAAAATGCAAACCCTCAATCATAGTATCATAGTATAATAATAAAGTAGTCTAATAAAAGAGAGTGCCCCTAATGTACCTCTATTTTGATTGCCAAATATTGTAAAAAAAAGTCATCAGCAGAGTCCCCAAACTGTGGACGAGGAAAACAAAGTTGAATTAAAATATACCTAAGCATTTTCCTTTTGCTTTCAGTACGATTTTATTTGAATGAAGTTACGACTGTGGTTGAAAATTTTTCGGGAGAGTTTTTATTAGACTACTTTATTATTATACTATGATAAAAATATTGTTTAAATTTTAGGTGCGGAAATAAAGTTTGTTAAGGTAAGGGAAAATCCGGACTGAATTGCCAGCAACAATTGCCACTTTAACGCTTTTCTTGTATCATAATTTTGAAGTTTTAAAACCTATGAATTATTATTTATTATTATTTATCTATTAGTTTGCGCAGAGGTGATTTGATGTGCCGATTCTTTTCTCTGGAAATACGAGTACAACAATTGAGAATTCATTAAAAAAATACAGCACAGGTTCTACGAAAATAATACCAAATGTAATCTATCGGAAATAGAAGACGCAGCACCCATTTTACGAGTATATTTTTTATCATGGCTTGAGCTATTAGTGTTTTTAGATATTGCAAGAATTTGACAAAAATTGAGCCTGCACTCATATACAGCGCATTTAATCCCTATTTTCATATTTTAATGTCCGATGTTTTATGTATCCAAATGCCTGTTGCATAGTGCCATATGTTTACTGGATACAGTGGGGGCGTATTCAGGAACAAATTTAGAGGGTTGGAAAAGACATAACTACATCTGAAAATACAAAATATAGAATTCAAAAAGAATAGAGTCGAATATAGAATTTCGAATTTAGAATTTTAGACGAAGGGCAAATGTCCTCCCCTGCCCATACCTGGTTACGCCCATGACTGGTTAGGCGCTAAAAAGTTGGGGAGCCCTACGAGAGGCGGCTAAGCAAAGAAATGCTTAATTAAGTGCATGAAAGAGCTAACTGCTGCTTCTGCAGTGCGTCGCCTCAGTACTGCTCTAGCAGGTACTTCCAACAGTAAATCTGAAGGCGTTGTTGTTGGTTGATTTCTCTAAACAGTTTTATGAGAATTAATGCGTTATTTGTTTATTGCTGTTGTTGTTGGCTGTGCTTTCGTTGGTGCTTTTTTGTGTGTTTCAGAATGTGGCAGCCAGCATGATTTTCTTTCACTTTCGTCCTTTTTTTTGGCAACTTGGCATTTTCAGCTGCACACGCACCAGCAGCGGTAGCAGCAGCAGCACCTCAACATCAAAAGTGTAAGCACGTTCAGCAGCTGCCGTCGCCGCTGATTTAGTACACCGGCGAAATGCCGCCGCTTTTGACGCCTTTGCCGCCTGCCAAGCAGAATGTGGAGCAGGTGTTTCGGTGTTTCTACTACAATTGGGATTTATGATTAAAACCTTTAAAACGTAGCACACAAAGAGCTACGTTTTTTCCGCCTCGATTCCCAATAATTCCCAATCATAATTTTCACTTAAAGTTGTTCTTTTTTATGTTTGGTGTTCTTATGTTGCAGTAAAGTTCTCGGCTTGATTGTAATCTATTTTCACTAATTCAGTTTTGCATAAGACAGTAAAGTTCTATTCTGCAATTCTCGCATCGCAGCCATAATCGCTTCCTCCACGCACTTGAAGTTTTAAGAAATAAATAACACTCGCGTTGCCAGCACTCCGCCTCTACGTCACACAGATGTATGTATGTACGTGTATGTGTGTGTATTTGTGCTTTAGCGGTGCAACAGCAATTGGACGGAAAACATCACCGACCTATGTAGGCAGCACGTTTTATTAGCGAAAAATGATTTGTTTGCAGTGTTGTTGGCAGCAGTACTTAGCTTTTGTCAGTGCAGTTCTTTGATCTAAAATTATTTTTATAAAAAATCTATTGCAATCGTAGGCTCAACCTCTTATATTTTTATATATGTATCTATCCACAACGATGAATATTAAACCTTTGTATACAAACGTTTAATATTTTTAACAGTTTCGTGAGCGCAATCCTCAAATCCTTAGATCGGCGTCAAGGTGGGCTAACACACAAGTATGTTCATATCTTTAAGTTATCTTTGAAACGCCACTTAATCCAAAGTTTTCTGCTAGTTTTTAATATAAATTTTTTTCAAAGTATGTAGTTTTCTGCTAGTAACTTGTGTTATACAGAAATAGCTATGTTTGTTAAACAAAACTGAAAGTAATTAATGCATTTGAGAGTTATAATCCTTGATTGAAATCCCATAGTTGCAACGTGCAACTGATATTCAACCAACTGTTGAAAGTTGAACCTTCCAAATTCTCTTCTAAATTTGTTACTTTCGCGCTCATCGTTAACCTTAGAAGAATTCATTTTTTTTAACAATAGAGTCAAATAAGACACTTTTCAATAAAGCTGAAAGCGTCTAGAAGCAAAAGAAAAACCTAATATAATTAAACCTATTTATCTATGAGATCAGTTAGAACACCAATCATGGTTCTTTGCTGATGTAGCTCAAAAAAGAGAAGTTCCCTAGAAAGACAGTGATTTAGAATCGATCAAAGTTGGCGCGCAATAAATTCTGTAATGCCTTCAGCCTATCTGAACAGTCCAGCTTCAAGAATATTTTTAAATATAGTAGTAGTAGTTGATAAACAAATCACAACCCACACTGAAAGGTGTTTGTTTTTTGTTATGAATAAATAAATTTAATTTTCAAGGAATAAACACAGGAAATTTGCTTTTGTATAACTAAAAGGATATTATGGCCGAAGTGCAAGCGAAACATGGTTTATGCTCGCCAAATTTTCACTGCGAGAATTTCCGTAGTTGTAATGCGTAAAATGATTACTGTAGCAAAAAGTTGGCGCTGTTTTCTTTACGGTTTTTCATTAAGGAAGATTATTTTTTTAACACGACCACTTACTCTCGTTAAAAAAAAATCACAAGGACACTGAATTTTCTTAGTCAATCCAAGTCAGTGAGTCAGTCAAATGTACGACCAAATACTATACAGAAAAGAAAACCCTCTTTTCCGACGGCTATTGTTTGATCAGTTTATGGCATGGAGAATCACCCAGTTTACCAGCTCGGAAGCGGCATAAGTTGGTAGATCCCTTGCTAACATGTGATCACCCAGATTTTCATACTTAATTTTTAGTCCAAATTGCAATTTTCATGTTTATTTGACGAACTCTCATTTATAATTTCCAAACCAAAAAACCAGTAAGGAATAATTTTTTCGAGAATATTCATCAATCAAATTTTCATCATCTATTCAATAAACTTTGAAATTTTGTCGTGCTTCGAGTGTAATGGGCCAGTTACTCATGACATAACTTAGTTTTACTTGTCACCTAGCACGACCTGGCATACCCGAAAGCTGTACAACTGGTTACCCGAGACATAGAACATAAACTTAGAACTTAACCGTAAACTTAGAAATCTGTTTTGGTTTCTAAGTTTATGTTTACGGAAAACGCAAAAAATGTTGCCACTCTCTTCGGAATGAATTGAAAAGTAAACAAATTAAAATAATTTGTAATATATACAAAATGGATTGCAATTTTTATTGTCAAATCAGCTGATTTTTAAGTTTATGTTTACGGAAATAAAGTTTTGAGTAATCGCTCAAATTTTCTAAATTTATGTTTATGGTTAAGTTTATGTTCTGTGTCATGAGTAACTGGCCCATAACCCTTGAAAATGCGGCTTGGGTTTTTAGGATTTTTTTTTCAAAACGAGCAGATTTTAAACTTTATTTAGTCATAACTTTGAAATCTGTTCCTTTGTATCACCCAAGTTGTGTAGTATCTGAAATATCTGATTTTCCTTTTATAAAAATTATCTGAAGCTGAGAAGTATTATTTTTTTATACTGATACGTAAGATTTTGAGACTTTTAAAAAATTCAATAGTGGTTTCCGTTCAGCTGGAAATCAATGAAATCTGTGCTGTTCAAATCCAAATGACATAAAATAAAATAAATAAGTATGCTCTTACATAGAGGTTTGGCTCCTGCATCTAAGGAACTAGAAATTTTGCCTGGGAAACGCCCACAAAAGGCGTGGCTTTGGGTCAAAGTTCAAAGTTGGTATCAAAATAACGCAATCAATTCTCAATCGATTTACACGATATGGGTATCAAATGAAAGGAATTTTTCATACCTTTCTATTGATGTGCAACATTAGATATATAATATGTACTAATAAGAAGTTTTAAGCAAAAAATATTGTTTTTATACATATTTTTCAAAAACGGGTTTTTTTTTCACGAAAAAATCCACTTTAATAGTGGTATAATAAGTTTATCACCATATTGTAGCCTGTCGAATTCCCTTTACAATGAAAACATTTGAATTTTTTGTGTTTTTGTTTTTATACTTAAATTTAAATTGAGTTAAAAGCATCTGTTTGCAATATTGAAACGGCGCTTATGAAGATTATTGCTTAGGCACGATCTTATACAATCATAAGATTTGAATAGAAAAATACTTTAAACACTAATAATGAGGTTTTTCGAGAAAAAATCCGTTTTTAAAAATTATATATAAAAACAGATATTTTTCGCTTAAAACTTCTTTTTAGTAAATATTACGTATCTTATGTTGTACATCAATAGAAAGGTATGAAAAATACCTTTCGTTTGATATCCATATATCATAAATCGGTTGGAAATTCCTCAGTTAATTTTGATAAAAACTTTGAACTTTGACCCCCAAGCCACGCCGTTTTTTAGTTTGTTAGATTTACGCAAATAAGCTCTATATAGCCCAATTTTCCGTCTATAAAAGTTATTATTGGAATCAGTCACTTTGCACTACTAACTAAACTAATTCGAGTTGCACTACATTCAAAATTGTGACAAATTGTAACAGTTTACTGGTTGGCGATTTTACTTTTTTCTTGCCTTTTTCATTCTGTTTTAAAATTGCGTTTTCACGAAATATTTTCCACCAACACGGCGGTTAAAATTTTGCGCGCTTTGAATTTCAATTCTTTAAAATGCTAACTAAAATTATGGCAGCCAAAAATTATCAACAACTCACTGAAGCTAGTTGTGCGTCCGCTTCGGCTGTCTGTGTGCGTATGAATTTATTACTTGTTGCCGCTGTTTCGTTTTGCCGTTACTGGTGCCGTGTCACGCACGTTTGTTGCTTCGCTGCTGTTGGAATACTTGTTGTAGCACCTGTCGGAGCTGCTCCTCCACTGTCCGCGACTGCACTGCACTGAACGGAATGAATGAATGCTCGCTGACAGCATTTGCTTTTATACATCGGCGTGCAAAACGCAACACCGCCAGCAACAACAAGGCATCAACATGGCAGTCGCCATTGGCGCAGCGAGCGTACGCCGGTGCGGAGTTGCGTGGCAGGCGAGCGAACGAGCGTACGAGCTGAAGCGCTCGTCACTGGTATTCAAAGTGGGGGCGTTGCTGTTGGCAAAGGGGGTGGGGCGCGGAGGGATGTTGGCGAAGTTGGTGTTACTGTTGCTGTTGGTTTTGCTGGTGATGAATTACATTGAGGTGAGACTGGTGATACTGCTAAGGACGATGACGATGATGATTACGATGGTGTTGGTGTTGGCGGCAAGGATGATGTGATGGTGCTTGACGGGCTTGCAACAAGTTGCGTCAACAATGACCATACATATGTACATACTTTAGTAGACATGTGTTTGTGTGTGTGCGTGTGTTTTCCGGTTATTTACATAAGCCACATGTGTTTCCGGTTTGTTCCAGTGTTTGTGGCTATGTTTATAAACATTTGTTGCCGTCGAATGCACCTTGAATTTTACTACGCAACATTGGCTTCATTCAAAAATGTGCTGCGAGTGTGTTAGTGGATAAAGCACTAATGGAACACAAATGCAGCATGATTAATCTGCGTTTACGTGTTGGTGAGTGGTAATTATCAATTAATTTCCATTTAATCTCACACTCCTCCCACAATAATATTAAATAAAATGTCAATGTATTGGCAGCAAAATAATCAATAAAAAACGCAGTTGCAAATATGGGCAACGGAAAATTTTCTGAAGTTTGTGAATCATTTGACGGAATTTCCGAAATTTATGCAGACAATTATAAAAGTAATATAAAATTCTTATTATTTTTATTGAAGTAAATCATTTTTACAGGACGGTGTAAAAGCAGCGTTGTGATGGTAAGAAATAATGGAAGCAGCGCAGTAAAAGTTCTGAACTATACGGCGAATGTTTAGTTTTCTATTCAAATTCTTTAAACTTTGACTCACCGTACGTCCACTATAATCTTATGTTGTACCCCCAATTTGTTAAATCGAAAAATTCGTTAGATCGATCGAAATTTTTTTTGTTTTAAATCATCCTTCTTAAAGAAATAAGTCTCACATATTCAGTTTTTAAACAAATATCTTGTTTTATTCCAGCATTTTCAAAATACAAATATGGCTATGTGTGTACAGTGAAAAAGTCTTCGATGCGCGATTGCCTCTTTACCGCAAGTAAACTTTTCTGTATGGCAATTTCTCTGGATTGATTATTGAAATTTTAATTTTTAAAAGAAAAAAGCCGATCGAACGCAAAACAAATCCTCTGAAAATGATCAGCAATGCATACAAACAGAATTTGAAAATGTTGGTAAATTTACGTAAATTCAAAAGTTTCAACGTAACAAAAACAAAAACCATTGAGGTACCGTTCACTTGACAAAACCAAACATTAATTGTTATTGTGAATGCTCAAATAAAAACAATTCGAAGGGTAAAAAACAACATAAATATTCGTTATATCGAATAGCAAATTTCACTTTCGTTCGTAATATTGAACCATCAATGGAAAAAATTTGACCGTACGTTAAATCGAAAATTCGTTAAATGGAAAGTTCGTTATACTGGACGTCCACTGTATACGATTTGGCGTTGACCTGGTGTGAGTATTGACTTCTAACCGTATTTTTTTCCTACTGCGCGCTTCCGTTGCACTTTTTACTTATTTAATTTAAATTAAATCCACTGGAGAACCAAAAACACTTAACGATGATTGTTCACCAAACCCATCAAATATACAGTATTATTTTTACTGCATTAACTTTTTTTATTGTATTAACTTAGTGTTCACATGTTTCCAGTTCTAATTTGTATCTTCATTCTACTTCTGAAACCAATGCACACTGATTCTAAATCATATAAAAACATTGAGTGCTATGATTTGTAAAAAAAAATAATAGATTTTTCCGACGATTGATGATAGCTTATTGGAGCGTTCCTGCTTGAAAGCTACTGTAAAATAAAAATACGAAATATGTAGTTAAATAAAAATACGACGATGCATACATATGACGATGATTAAATAATACAACGATGCATGTCTTTGAAAGTTTCTTTGCTTACGGATTTGACTTTTTGAGGTTTTTTTGAACACACTGAAATTTAAAAATTGAATTGAAAATTAAATGAGATCTGTTGAAGCCATATTCGGAACATAAAACATTTGGATATTGATCAACTGTCGCAATCCATTGATACTAATCCAAAATAATGTATAGGATATTATGAGGCAAGAAATACATACATACAACAATATGTGTACATGCAACATATATGTATACATATGATCTCAGTAAAACATTTCATTTGCTTACTGCCGTCTGCGGCGACTTTATTCTGTCACCTATTATGACAAAATTATTATTCAAAACATGAAGCAAACATTATGGCAAATACATACACACACTTTTATATCTATCTACAAATGGGGAAAAAATTAGTAGGTACTGGCTAAACGAACGCCGAAGATAAGCTTAGAAATATATTAAAATGGTTAACCAGTTGAGAGGATGGCTGGACCCTAAATGGCTGCCATTATCGTTGTTGCTAATGTGTTTGTCTACTTTCATTTTTACTTATCTAATGATTGCCGGAAAACCGAATCATTCACGGTTCTTTCAAAATCTCAATTTGGTAGCGGGCTAGCCCGACTGATAAGAGGAAGCATTAGCCAACTGCGCCATTTCGCCCTTCCTGTTTCGCGCCTAAAATTATGCCCATTTCACCACTATCGCTCCGCAATTACGCAACGCATCTCAAGTGGCCATTAATAATATTACATTAAAAATGAATTTGCTGACACAATAACAGCAAAAATGAATTATCAACTTGGTTGGTAAATGAAAAAAAAACTCGTAAAATGAAATGAGAAAACAAATCAAAAATAAATTTGCACTTTTCGCGCAATTCCATAATGGCAAGTGGTGAACTACATATCTTGCGCTATTTCAATTAGGTCGTCAATTGCGCAAAACTCATAATCAGGGACGAGCACTCGTCGCAGAATATGTGAGGCTGGTGGAGAGCCTTAGAAATGAATTAAACCAAACCAACCCACGCACAAGCTGCAACAAGTCGCCGCAATAAAGTCAACAAGTTGCTTACATGTTTCTGGCTGCCGAGCTCGAATGTTGCGACGCGCTATAGCTGTGAGTTGAATGTGAGCTGATATCAGTTCGTTGTCCTTCACAATTTCGGGAGTGACTGTGTGATTAGAGAAGGAAAAAACATATATTTCAAAGTGGCGGTTATACAAACCTCTCACTTATTTGAATTTGTTGATTCCTGATATGCGTTTATGCCGAAAACACAAATTCCAGGTTAAAGAGCTAACTGCTAACTTGATATACTTTGTCTATTCCATGGAGCCGGTACGTAGGGTGCTTTACCCTTTGTTGCTGTACGTATAGGTGCATAGTGCAATAAGTGAGCATCTTCAGCTGCTTCTTCGAAAGCATTTCTCCTACACTTCACATCGGCTCTTCAAACAACAACTGACGCCCAAGTTGCCCGAACAATTAAAAACTCATAAAAACTTTGACTTTTAATGTGCTGCACACGCACACACACATACGCTGTATACATATGTATGTAAGCCAGGGGCGTAGCCAGAACTTGGTCATGGGGGGGTTTTAAAATGTTTTTTGCCAGTTTAGTATTACGTGTCTTTTAAAGTAAACTGATCTCCAAATAGGGCATTTTGTGGTGTCTTATGTGACTTAATGCATTGGAAATTAGATTTTTACCGATTTTTAGCAAAATTGTCATGAAATTTGGTGCACTGGAAGGGAAGTTATTGCATCTGAAGTGAAAGTATGTTTGTTTTATCGTACAAAAATAAGCATAGAACAAAGACCCAATATTAACTTTTGTTTTAAAAATGTTTAAACTTTAACCGAAGCATTTAAATTGATGAATAAAGTTTATGGTGATGATTTGTTATACCGTGGTGGAGTTCATAAGTGGTAAACGCGATTTAAAAACGATTGTCAGGACATAAATGATGACCAACGAGTTAGCCAACTGAAATCCGCGATCACCGTAGATTCCATCAAAACTGGGTGGTAATTCATAAAAGATTAGCCAAAATCTTCATTGAAATTCTTGAAATTGGACTTAACCTTCGCTTTACTTGTATCCACCCGGGTGATCTTTTTAATATTCAAGTTTAATATCTGAGAGTATTTAGCTATGATTTCGAATAACTGCACAATTTTGAAGGTTATTTTCAATAACATGAACAAATATTTTTTTTTAGAAATTTTGTTTAATGTTTAAACTTGAATTTTTTCTTTTTGTATAGAAAATACCTACCCGGGTGATCCCAGATGCTTTCGCTGCCATTATGATTAAAACTCGCAATACATTGTTTTTGCGTACCTCATTATGCGTTCATTTTTCAAAGTTGCAAAATAAATCATTAAAGTTAGGCCTTGTTTCGGAAAACGAACTATCGCCAGAAGAAGATACTAAATACTGACGTATGAAACAAATTATATCTTTATTGTGAGTTTTACTCAAAATAGCGGCGGAAGTGCCTGGAGTCATCCGGGTTAACGCCATTGGTAAACGACGCATCTCATCGATCGACACTTGTTTTGACTGTTTTTTTGTTTACTAAAAGTCGAATTTTAACCATAAACCACTCCTCGTTTTCACCGGATGCGGCACCGTGCGACTTTCACCTTTTCAAAAAAAAGCATTTGCCGATGAAAAAAAGCGTTTTGAAAACGTAGAAACCATCCAAAAGGCTTGTACCGACATCCTGAAGGACATTCCGGTCGACGAACTTAAACACTCATTAGACATGCTTTTAGATCATGCAAATAGCTGTACTGAGCCTGAACGATTGAATTATTTAAAAAATCATATCGGTTTTACCAAAAACATTTTTTGATATTCTTTCAAATGTTTAAAGTGAAAAGACCTTTTTGCTAATGTGGGAACGTACAAACCATGCATAGTTTTTAGATCATGCATATCGCTGTAGTAAGCCTAAACGGGACTATTAAAAAACAAATTAGTTTCGCCCAAAAAATTTTTTGTTATTATTTTTTAAATGTTTAAAGATGAAAATAACTTTTTGCTAATGTGGGAACGTACATACGATGCTTAGTGATTGAAAATGTTGACAAATTATAGGCTATGGGAGGGGGTTCTGACACCCAAAACCCCTCCCTTGGCTACGCCCCCTGATGTAAGCATTTATCGAGTCAATTTAAAATATGTATGTAAGTATGTTCCTACTAATAATACCTAATAATAATAGCAAGCGATACGTTTCCCCGCCGCCTCTTTGCTTTGGTGCAGATGTGAAGAGTCTTGTTTGCGTGCGAGTGTGTGTTTGAATTTGTGCATGCACGTTTAATGTTTCGTCCTTTGAGCGTATCATTTGATAAGGTGTTTGCGTTTTATTTCTTACTTGCAGTTGAAGACAATCATGACAACAAACACCACAGCGCGTGACGTGTGTTTTTCTATTAAAAAATTTTTAATCTTATTTTCATGGATTGTTGCTTTTTCATGAGGCGCTTGCTTGTTTTTTCTACATGTTTCTAAGTGCAAATTAGCGTAAGAGCGAACCCGCCTGAGTAGCCACGCTATGCTACGTTGGCAACCGCTGGTCCAGTCGGTCACTCATACGTGGTGACACGCTATGCTACGTTGGCGACAGCTGCACCAGTCAACGATCGGTACGCAGCGGCTACATCGCGCTGACACGCACTACGTGATTCGCTGGCGATCGCCGTTGGAAGGCGAAATAGGATATGCGGCGCAAATAGCTGTGTCAGCGACAAGCGCCGTCGCCACTGCGAATTCCTGCGCGGACTGCGACTGCGGACCGCGTGAATACAGCGGAGTCAGCAATCTTCCAACTGCGACTGTGACTGCGGGGCTTAGGTTTAGTTTTAGAGTTTTAGTTTAGGCAGTCTCCAGACGGAGCTCGAATTGTAAAGTCCGATAAATACAACACTAAATAATTAATACAACACTTAATAATTTGCATTGTCTGCCATGCTCGGCTTGAAATTGGCCGCTGGACTTTATTGACAAATCGTACTTGGTTTGATATATTGGCAGCCGCTCTTCAGTTTTATTTGATAAGTAAAAAACCACTACATGCGAAATGGTTCATTTAGTACGAAGCTGAGTGATAGCACGGAAAGTCGTCCAACTTCATTGTAGTCGTTTCGGTAAACAGATTTTAAGAAAGGATATTCGTTTTAGTTAAGTTCATAATTAAAATTTGAATACACAACATTTCGCATTTCCAACTGCATTTTCTCATTAAGCATTTCAGGCAGTTGGCAACGCTTACAAAGAGGGAATCAGGTTGGCCAACTTGAGCGCACAATAATCTCTTTTTGTCAAAAATTCATAAAACATCCGCAAAGGGTGAATATTTTCTCAGGTAAATAATCGCTAAAAAGCGTCAACATCCTGCAACAAAATTGCCAAAATCCCACAAAAAGTGAAATTTGAGTCAGGCAGCAAGAGGACACAGTAACTTTTTCACAGCACGTGCAGCTGCAAAAGGTCGCGAAACGGGGTGCAAAGTACGCACCGTAACATTCAACCCCCTGGAGCGGTTGCCTTTCGTCGATCCAGAAAAAATACTAAACATTAACTTCGCCCTTCAGCTGCCTTTTCCCCAACAGTCTTCAGTATTAGTAATTGTGTTTCTATTTTGCTCGTACTGTGCAGATTCGCAAAGAACGCCACCACTATGACCGAGCTAACTGAAATCAAAACTGACGCCGCTGCTGTGCTGCCTGCCGCTCAGTCGACGCCGACAGCTGCGCCTTCTGTTGATCCCAAGGCTTCGGATGAAGTGCGCATTGAGGACGACGCTAGCGACAGCGGCTCTGAGGATAGCGTTCCCGATCTGGAGGACGCCGTTGGCGGTATCACACAGCTGGGCGGTGGCGCTACCGGCTTGCCCATCGATGTCGTCTCGAAGGCGAAGCAGTCGCGCGGTGAGAAGAAGGCACGCAAGATCATGCTGAAGCTGGGCCTAAAGCAGATTCAGGGTGTCAACCGTGTGACCATTCGCAAATCGAAGAATATTTTGTTCGTGATTAACAATCCGGATGTGTACAAGAACCCACACAGTGATACGTACATTGTGTTCGGCGAGGCGAAAATCGAGGACTTATCGCAGCAGGCACAGGTTGCGGCTGCCGAGAAGTTCAAGACGCCGGACGCGCCCGGCATGGCCGAGACCATCGGCGCGACCACTTCGGTGGCGCCCATTGCCGAGGAGGACGAAGAAGAAGTGGACGAAACAGGTGTCGACGAGAAGGACATTGAGCTGGTCATCACGCAGGCGAACACGACACGCGGCAAGGCCATACGGGCGCTGAAGAAGCACAACAACGATATAGTTAACGCCATCATGGAGCTGACGATGATCTAAGCGAGTGCGCGCAGCGAGCGACCGAGTGTGCCCGCCGCCCGGCTGGCTACATCGAATTGCAGTTTTTTGAGTACCCGCCTTACGATCTAAAACCAGGAAGAACAACATAACGGCAAATTACATCGGAAAGAAAGCCACAACAATCAGAACTGGAGTGGCAATGGGAGTGGGGGAGAAGAATTGAAGTTGAAATGATTTGCAATTGAGAAGGACGTATTGAAAGCTGTGTTGCTCTTTTGAATTTTTTTGCATTACTATAATTTTCTGATTATAGTAGCTTTTAAAATGCGAAAATTTTGAAAAATTAAAAATTATTAAAAGAAAAATAATGAACAAAAAATCAAACCCATATTTGAGATTTGCACGCGAAGTGAAAATGACTTGCGAAATTTGATTCTACGATGCGAAGTTGTTGCCTTGACGGGCCTAAACAGTTTGGGTTAGCTTTGCAATCGAACCGCCAAAATTATCTACAGTTCCTCCGATGAGTCATGTCGACGCTGGTCAAGGTCGTGTAGTGACAGCAGTGACTATTCTGACAACCTGCCAATCAGCGCACATCGCCTTTGCTGACTAATGATCATTGCGTTTATTTAAAAATTGGCTAACTACATAAACTGTATATAATAATCTTTTTTACATATATATTTTTTTTTTTTTTAACTCGAACGAACGCGCAGGGGATGACCCCTATTAATGCGAGGCATTGCGTTGGTTCAGGAAGGATATATATATATATATATATATATTTTATTTGGCTGTTTGAAATGCCTCCATGGGCCAGTGTACTTGTCCGAGGGGCAATGTATTTATCAATAGAGGTAGGAAAACGAAAATAAGCATTGCAATGATAAAAAATGCATTCAGTCGGCCAAGTGGCTTACGTCAGCTTGCCACGATTTCAAAAGCGACCCACTTTCCTTGGCGGTCATGCTCACTCTCCCATCTCTATTACGCGAATGAAACTGGTTTTTTGCCGGGACGAACATAGAGTTGAATTTATATAATCGGTATCTAGTTAAACTAAAAATAAGTTAAGGAATTCTACAAGCGTTTCATTTACTTTTTAAAAATGATACCACAGCATTCGTATATACTTTCAAACAGGTAATTAAGGAGAGTTTAGTTGCTGAGATTCATCGGACCGTTTGTCTTTTACTAGAAGTAAATTCTTGGTACGAGTTTAAGGCGCTGACAAGTGTCAGCAAAAAATGCTTAGTAATACGTCGAAGCAACAAGAAGCCTTATCAATTATGGGAAATTGAGACGGCAACAAAAGCATGCCGAGAGGCCGAATACCAACAGACTATTACACACAGAGTTAGTTTAATTATGTTTGTAAAATCAGCAATCATTAAGTACGGCGCACCACAGGCGATTTGCTAACTACTGCTCCAGCTTCAACATTCGCACTTGACTGCGCGATTGCAGTCGAATATCGGCCGGTTGCTGCATCCATGGCTCGCCATCCGACTGCATGGGACAGGTGGATTTGACAATAATCTGCGATACGAGGAAGTAATAAAAAGCACAAAGCAAATTCAAAAACAAAGGTTTACCCGAATCTGCTTAGCCTGCCCGATGCGCACCGGCTTGCTGATTCCGCACTGCAGCTGCGCTATGTGGAACGAAGACACAATGCCAAACACTTCCATCATACCATCCGAGATGCAATTCTCCATTCTGATTTTGCAGTCCGAGTTGCTCAGCTCTACAGTAAACAAAATTCAGCGCATGTGTTGAGTAAATTTGGTTGGCCGCTTACCGCATAGCTTGCATCCCGCACCCCACGAATCGATATTGAGGAAGACAATCGATTGTAGCTCCGGCAGCTGCACAAGTTGCCCGTCCAGGTACAGTTCCAGCTTCTGCTCGATACCTTCGCAGTCACGTTGCACAATTTGTTGGGTGCCGAACCCAAAGTAAATCAACTGCAGGAATTCATTTAAATCGTATAGTATAGTTATTTTAGTTTACACTTGTACATTTCAAGCGTAATTTCTAATTGATACCTTATTGAAAATGCGACTGCTGAGCACATAGAAGCGTGATTCACGCGTTTTGTGGAAGTTGTATGTAACCAGCGCGTCCACGCCGATACTGTAGTAGTTGTAGACATGAATGGTTCGAATGGGGTGCCGTTGTATGGGCAGCCGATAGTGCATCTTCTCGATCTGGAGATCGAAACGGTCCAAATTCACCGAGCGTGCCGCCTTTATCTGTGAGAAGTGGCAAAATAAGTTCAAATAAATACCGATATCACAAAAAATCAAAGAGACTTACGCTCCTCAGTATTTGAACTGGATCCAGCACAGATGGCGGTTCGGGTCCCCAGCCCATCACACGCGATAGATCGTTGCCAGTACCCAACGGCATAATTGCCACGGCG
This sequence comes from Melieria crassipennis, assembly GCA_963668005.1. Classification (NCBI taxonomy): domain Eukaryota; kingdom Metazoa; phylum Arthropoda; class Insecta; order Diptera; family Ulidiidae; genus Melieria; species Melieria crassipennis. The sequence continues at coordinate 92,340,189 of OY764963.1, read as the reverse complement.
GGAATTGGCTGTAAAAAATACGATTTAGAGTTTTAAATATATTATTTGCTCCTCCTATCCCGCCTTCTCCCTCACAACATGCCTTTATGTTCAGCGCGTAGATGGTGTTAAGCACCCAACCAACTGTTCCGTCACCGCCCGCCACAAGTATGCGACATGGCCGTGGACTGGCTTTGGCTGCCCACTGCATAGCGTCCTGAGGGCCGCGCGAGCCCAGTTCCATCACTTGCAGCGGATGTAGATAGCCACGCAGCAGTGATACCACATCGGCCCCAGTGCTGCTGCCCGACTTGGTGTTCGCAATCACAATCAGCGGCTCCCAGTTCTCGATGTCCGGCGGCTTGATGCCAGCCAGGTGCAACCGCACCGATTCGCGTGTCCGTGCTGCCACTATGCAGTCCGGTGGAAAGATCATGTCGCGAAATTCACCCAAATCGCACTCGGCGCGTATGTCAATGCGTTTGTAGCAGTTGTTGTGGTAACAACGCTGACACCAAGCGCAGCGCCAGCCGTAGAGGCCTGCCGTGGCGTGATAATCGATTTCATCGCTGCAGGCAGCGCAGTCTACGCCGAGTGGCAGATTGCCGCGCACCCACAAATGCCGCAACGACTTTTCGTTCCGCAGCCACTTGTCCTTGCAGCGAAACTGGCGATCAGCTATCTTGGTGCACGTGTTAGCCGAATGTGTGCACAGGCCGCAGCAATCACAGAAGAGGCCCGCGGATGGCGTCAGCAGTATCTCACAGACATTACAATAGCACGCCTAATTCAAGAACATGTTAGTCGACTTGTTGATAACTAAAGTAGCAGGTGGAAAACACACACCTTATCTAGAATCTTGATGGATTTCCAGCTGTGACGTGTCTTGCCCGGAATGCAAATCACATCCTCCACCAGCAGACTTCGGCAAAAGGCAAATAGTGCACATAGCGCCAAAAGCGATCCAATTAGCGCCTCAGAGCTCAGTTCGAAATTTGCCAAATCCATATTACTGGTGTGGCCGAAATTGCGCTGCACTTTTCACTGTTCACGTTATCATATCACCTACGCATCCTCTCGCTGCTGCAGCTGTGTCAAATCTCTAATTGATACGCACGCAAAATCAATAATTGTGAAAATTTGCGTGCAAATCGCGTTTACGTTTATTCATTGAAAATGAAAACAAATCTCTTCCTCTTTTTTGTTGTGCTTTGACGCAAATTGAGCCAATCGAAATGCAAAGCCTGTAACAGCTGACTGAGAATCAAGAGCCAACAACAAAATCGTTCAATGGCAGAGCGATGAAGTAAGGAAAAATTGAAATAAATCGATGTAAACACCAGAGCTGCCACACACCTTTCCGAACAGTTGGATAAAAGTTATGAACAAACTGAAATTTCATGGTCGAGTATCAAATATTACAAATTGTCTGTAGCCAAAATGTTATAAATACCAAATATTTCAAATAATGGTAAAACTCATGGTATATACTATGGGTAAAACTATGATTGAAATGGTACCGGATTCTAGAAAATATTGGCTTAGTTGTTTGAACTGGCAGCACCATTTCTCTCTCAAAGCACCATTCCCTCATTCACTCACATTTGCTTCGAATCCTCCACGTGTTGTTGATGTGCTGTTGAAAGTTAAAAAATTGTCACCATAAATTTAATAAAAATAAGTTACCATCGTAAAACACAGTAATGGGCCGAAAAGCAGAGTACAGTGAGAAACCGAAGAAAGGTCCGGGACGGAAGGCGCGTAAACAAGGACCGCCCTCCTTCCCGAAGAAATCGTTCGGTAACTGGCATTCGGGTGGTCAAGCCTGCTCCTTAGCTAACTTAAATTACTACTTTTTCTTGTCCATTAGCACCATTGGATGATAAGGACGAGAAGAGTCTGTCGCATCATCAGAAACAGCGACTGGCCAAGCGGGTACAGAAGAAGGATGTGGTGAAGGCAAGAAAGCAGCAGCGCAAAGAAAAGCAGCGGAATCAGGAGGTGAAACGAAAACGGCAAAAGTACAACAGCGACAGCGAGGAGGAGCCCGAGAATGAGGCAATGGACTCGGCTGTGGAGGAAAGCAGTGAAGAAGAGACGCAACAGGAAAAGCTGCCGGTGAAGAAAGGGAAAACAGTGAAGGAGAATGGGACTAAGGGATTCACGGATGATAATAAAGCGTGGTTAAAGCCGAAAGCAAGCAAGAAACAGGTGATAGCTATGCAGCAAGTGGAAGATGTGGATGATGATGAAGACGAGGAGATAGAGGAGGAGCAGGAAGACGACGACAGCGAAGAAGAGATGGATGCAGATGAACAAAGCTTAGATTCTGGAGAGGAGTTGGATGGTTCAGATGACGACGAAGATGATGATGATGATGAGGAGGAGGAAGAAGCCGACGATTCAGACGATGAAAAAAATCTGAAAGTGGGCAAATTAGACGATCTCTCAGATGATGAGGCCGTGAACTCTGATGACGATTTCGATGTTTCCGAAGATGAGCAAGTGGCAAGTGAGAAGGACGAGGACGACAGCGAGGAAGATGATCAATTGCCCATCGAACGTGAAAACAAGAAATTAAAAAAACGCGAAGCCAAGGAAGCTAAATTGGCTGCCGAGGAAATGCAAATGTCTGTGGACCACCAGGATGTGTTCAAATTTCCTGATGAAGCAGGGGATGGTGAGGAGCCGGAGATCACACTGCAAGAAGTTCAGCAACGCATTAAGGATATTACGTTGGTACTGTCCGACTTTAAAAAGTATCGTCAGCCAGAACGATCACGCAGCGAATACCTAGCACTATTGCGGCGTGACTTGTGCCTCTATTACAGTTATAATGAGTTCCTCATGGGCAAATTGATGGACATGTTTCCGCTCACTGAACTAATGGAATATCTCGAGGCATCTGAGGTAGGTCCAGCCATGTTTTCCTTTCTTATCTTTTACTGAATATGATTTGTTGTTGGCAGGTTGCTCGCCCGCTGACTATTCGCACCAACTCGCTGAAAACGCGCCGCCGTGACTTGGCTGCCGCGTTGATTAATCGTGGCGTCAATCTGGATCCGCTAGGAAAGTGGACCAAAGTCGGTCTGGTCATTTACAGCTCTCAAGTACCGCTCGGCGCCACGCCGGAATACCTGGCTGGTCAGTACATGATACAGGGAGCATCATCCATGCTGCCCGTGATGGCGTTGGCGCCGCAGGAGAACGAACGCATATTGGATATGTGCTCGGCGCCCGGCGGCAAAGGTTCCCACATTGCTGCCATCATGAAGAATACCGGCGTGCTTTTCGCAAACGATGCCAATCGTGAGCGCATCAAGGCAGTGGTGGCCAACTTCCACCGTCTGGGTGTGATTAATGCCATTGTCAGTTGCGAGGACGGTTGCAAGTTCCGTCAGGTCATGACCGGATTTGATCGCGTGCTGCTTGATGCTCCCTGCACAGGCACCGGCGTTGTCGCCAAGGACCCGAGTGTCAAGTCGTCCAAATCGGAGGTAGATGTGCAGCGCTGCTACAATTTGCAGCGCAAACTGCTGCTGACCGCTATCGACTGCGTAGACGCCAAGTCGTCAACGGGCGGTTACATTGTGTACTCGACATGCTCAGTTTTGCCGGAGGAAAACGAATGGGTGATTGACTATGCGCTGAAGAAGCGCAACGTGAAGCTGGTGCCCACCGGCCTGGACTTTGGCGTGGAGGGCTTCACGAAGTATCGGCAATACCGGTTCCATCCTAGTCTAAACTTAACGCGGCGCTACTATCCACACGCGCAAAACATGGACGGTTTTTATGTGGCGAAGTTGAAGAAGTTCTCCAACACGATTCCGATGACAAAAGAACAGCAAGCGGAGGATGAACAGGAACTGGACGAGGCGATCGCAGCTGCAGCGACCGATACAGATGGCAAGGCGGAGAATGAAGATGCTGATGAAGCTGGTGGCAAGTCAAAAGCGCGCCAAGAGTTGGGAAAACGCGCTGGCAAGCCGAGTCTGTCCGAGGTGGAGTTGGAATTGAAGAAGAAAAAGCAGGCAGAGAGCAAAACAAAGTATATAGCGAATGTGTTTGAAAAACCGGTGAAGGTTGCCAAGAAGAAACCGGAAAATACAAATACAACAGTAGTAAAAGAGCAATCAGAAAAGGCGGAAAAGGCTAAGAGAAAGCATGAGAGTGGCCTGATGCAAGACCAGCTCAGTCAGCGTAAAAGTCAACCCAAGCAGCAGCAACACAGCATCAGCAAGGCGGCAAAGACAGTAAAAAAGAAACAAGAGCTTAAAAATGGCACAACGAAAAAGCCAAATGGGCAGGCACTTAGTCCAGCCACAAGTATGCCATCTAAGCCGCAACAAAAATCGCAGGCGTTAAAGCAAAAGAAGCAGAAGTTGGACTTTGATAAGGTGCCCGTATTGCTGGAGGGCAAATCAATTAAGAATCAAAACAAGCTTAAGCAGAAGCAAATCGGTCAGCTAAAAAAGGATAAACACAGTAATAAGCAACCGCCACAAAAACGCAGGACAATGGGCAAAAAACCGCAACGAAAGTAGAACTTTTACATTTTTTAATGAGTAATATCCATAGTTACTGAATGTATTTAAGTTTAGTTTTTTAACATTGAAATTGTCTTGTGAGAATGACATGTAACTTGTATAATAAATTGCTATATGAAAGGCATGAACTTAGCTCCAGAAACCGTTAAAATAACTTCACTATTGCATAAATTTGAATTATCAGTTAATATAAGTTTGGGTTAATTCGAACTCTAATTTTTAAAATCAACAATATTTAGAAAACATCAAACCTAGGCCAATGCCATTTCACTTAATACATAATATTTGTGTTCTGCTACCGTCAGACGGCCACAACAGCGTCTTCTACCTTAATGTTGCAATCTGAAATATTAACAACATTTGCAGGTAAACAAATATGCATTCAAGCAACATTACGCAAACGAGTTGCTTGTTGCAGCTGGGAAGAAGCTAAATAAGAAAATGCTAAACGTGGTAAACAGAGACTGTGCCCATAGGGAGAAGTTTATGTGCGTGGGCACTAGTGGCGAACGTAGCTGCAGCCGAGGTGATTTGTGTGGCGACACTAATTGGCAGAAATGCAGCAGCTCATTGCAGTTACAAGCAAGCCGTTGTTGTTGCTGCTGCTGTCCTCCTTGCTATAATAAAGCACCAGCATTGCATTTCTTAGCATATTTGTACGAGTATGTGTAAAGGACACGGAATACATTCGTTCAACATTTACTACGAAACGAAAAAAGAAGTCGCGCTATTGATTCATTTATTTTACATGCTGTTGACTTTCATTGGCAACAATTAATCACAGCAACAATATCAATAACGGCAGTTATGTAAAATAAAGAATCAACACAGATAGCGAAGCGATAACGTAAAACAATTGCAATAAAGACCGTCGCGCTTTGTTGCGAGCACCTGACATGGACAGCTTACAGCCGGCTTAACGAGACGCGACAGGTCTGTGGTAGGGGACGTAAATTATGAAAGATTAATAGTCAATTTGTGTGCAAGGCGACTCCTAATGATAGCAACAGCGGCAATTTGAATCACGATGACAGTCAGTACTGTACAAGACGTGCGAACAACGCTGCTGTGGTGATTCTAGATGCAAACTTTCGAACACAATGCATCGCAAATGATTGCAGACTCATATTTTTTCTGGGTAAGCAAATGAAACCAGAAAAATGAAACAACCATCGACCAACTGGGGTTTCCCCTTTTAAACTCTTAAACCTTTTAGCGATCTTAAACATCGCTGCAGTTGTTTAAAAAATTATATTGGAAAACATTTCTTTTTTCTGTTCAACTAGTTTTTTGTGTACGTGATTATTCGTGTATATTTCAGCAAAACTTATAACAGTGGACCAAATTAATTGCAAGTGTGTGGCTTTTGATAATTAGGACAAAACAACAAAACAAGCTTGAGGGTATTATACGTCTCATCGTACATAGAAATGCACCTTACGACTTTGTTGCTTTACAGTTTATTGAAAAACATCTACTCAGCACTAAACTATCAAAAAGTCACATATTGTGACTTTTCTCTCATTGGTACTAACAAAATTAAAAAGAATAAATTGCAGTGTGATCTGTAAGACCTCATAAAGTTTGAAAAAGGCTTTTGCTGTTAACTATTATTGCAGATAAACCATGTCTACAACCCTGATTTCATCGATAGCTATTAGTAATTATTATTTATTTTATGAGTACAACGCTCGCGGCTTGTCACAAAGAGCAGAATTCTATTTGCTAAAGCTTAAAAGTCATATTTTATTGCGAAAGAGATTAAGTGGCTATAAACTTTCGAACCGCACTTTAAAAATGACTATTCAGAATCGGCTAAAGAAATTATTTGCACGGTTTTCATTTTTAAATTTACTATCCTATGTGGATACTGAGCGAAGTTCTGAACTCATGACTTTGTGTTTAAAACTACCAGCTCGTTACTTGTGAGTTGCACTTCGGTGCATGCTCATTATTTACAACAGTTGAAATAATTACACATATCATGATTGGCGACTTGAAGTGCTTTTTTAAGAATTAAGAAATACTGATATGCGAAAGTAATTACTAATATTTACGGGTAACGACTATTGAATATTTTTAGTATATAATGCAAAAATGTACTTTTATGAACACAAATAACACGAGTTAAGGCGAATAAAGGCTGGAAGAAATGATTAGACTAATGAAGTGAAAATGAAACAAAAAATATCTGATTATTTAACCTGATGGGCAAAACAATTGTTTAACCTGTGGTGAATAAATTTTGAGGCAAGTTCTGCACAAAAACTGAAAAACCTTGCAGATCTGCAAGTCTAATTGATTACGAAAACTTTTATAAAAAACGTTTGTTTCAACTAAAGCTAAAGTAATGTTTAGGTTTCATTTAACCAACGAGGGAATCTCTTAAAAATTTATGAGTATTTTTAGGTGCACAAATTGGTTAAGTAGGAATCTACAATTCATGCACCAATGTGTAAGAGAGTAAAAAGATTAAAGCTGTTTATAAGGTTAATTGACTTGCAGATTTACTAATAAACAACTATTTTATATATTTTTATATTATATATTTTTATTTATATATTCTTATATTTTTATAATTTTAATTTCATTTGTTTCAACAATTGTTTTTTACGTTGTGTCAACATTGTGCACGCACTCCGAACACTGCAGCGTGCCGTAATTTCTGTTCATTCGGACAAGTGCCGGTCTCATCGCAATCTCAATTTGCTTACGTTCCACATCAGCAACGAGCAATGTATGCGCGCTCTCAGTTCTTTTGTGTACTTTCAATTGCTCATTCGGTACTCAGCTGTGACAAACATCGCAGCCATCACCTGGCCACCCCCGCAAAGCTGGCAGCGCACACCGAAAGCAAAATGACCGGCCGCTGCCATTTCCCACGTACAGTTGCAGCATTCCACAAGTTGTCCTTTCAAATCCTGCGTCTTCTTCCTGCTCGGTGTCATCTTTTACAGTACAAAACACACACACAAACATTTGCACATTTCATATCCGTTTGCGAGTTGAACTTGGCCGCGCAAAAGCTTTCCTGCGTTCGCCCGTTCGTCGGCTCGCGCCGGTGCAAATGGTTGGACAGGTTGACTGGCCGCCTGACTGGGTGGCTGGTGGCTGGCTGGTTGGCTGACTGGCTGTGTGTGGTCGTTGTTAGTTTCAAATCGGCGTTCGTTGTTGTCAGTGCGTGTTGCGCATCGCGATTCGCGACTGGTGCTTTTTCTTTGGCGTTCCGTCGAGTGGAAGTGTGTGGCGTCGCACAGTGGGGTAATATATAAGTAAAGTGCCGATTAATTCAAAAATGAAAAATCAAGATACAACTATGTTTTTAGTACCGGGTTAAAGGGGATAAAATTCTGCATCACTATGTGAAAGAGTTGTTGGAAAATAGGTTACCGTTTTCCCGCAAAGCACTCTGAAAGTTGACATTTATTTTCAGTTTTTGTGCGCACAGTGATAAACGTGTTTTTGTCGTCACTTCAAAACGATTTCTTTGTGTGAATTTTAAAAACTATTGAAAAATTAATGATGCTGCCTTCATGTTCAGGTATTTCAGCAATGCAGTGTATATTTTGCTTTTTAAAAAAATGTTTATAAGTATTTTATTTGATTTTTTGTTTAAAAGCTTAATAATTGTCCAATTTTTGACCTTTTCATAGACATATAGTTGTGAGTCTTGTGAGGTCGAGCAAAACTGTTTTGATTAGCGTATAGCTTAGATATTTAAGTAACATTTTATGAAAAAAAAAGTTGCGCGAATGTTGCGCACTTTTCCAGCATTTCGATTTTTGTGTGCGAACTCATGGGCCAAATGGGCCATGTATGAGAACAAATAGACATGTGCAAAATAAATTTTTTTAAAATTGTTTATTTTTTAGATGAAAACAAGTAAGCAATAGGTTTTATTGTTGTTTTTATTGTTTTTTCAAAATGCAGAAATATCTGCATTCGATGTAGACTTGAATCAAAACATTCACACCATTTTATGGTTGTTTCTAGTGAACATCAAATCAAAATAGAAAATTTTCGCAGCTATGGATTAAAAACTGTAAAATATTTTTTAAAATGCTATTCCTGGTAAAATATGCCCACAATTTTCCACACATAGTTTTTGTATCGACCGCAAATCATATCGCATGCTTTATTGCCAATCGCCCAACCTTCGGAAGAAGCACGGAATAACGATTTCAAGTGTTGGATGGAGAATTTTTTACGAAAGTGGACTAAAAAAATACCATTGAAAACATTTGTAATCGTTTTTTTTTAATTCTGACCCTATTGTATCAAGTCTGGGAAAATTGCCACAAAAAAGTGCATCGTATGTATATTATGCCCAAAGTTGCAAAACTATGGAGTTGATACTAATGAGGAATGATGATAATGGTGATGGTGAGGCTTATCATGTTGATGATGAAGATTATAATAATGATAATCATCATCATAATGTTGATATTGAATTGGCTGCAAGAGGTGGCGATGAAATGTTTCAATTAAACTGTTCAACTTAACTTTCATTAGAATAGTGCAAGATTTCGCTTTTGAAACTATTTTAGTTTTTTACCGTTTTTAAAAAAATTTCCACTGAAGTATACCCAAAAACATTTGTTTTTTACTTTCTAATGTTCGATTAACTAAACCTAATAGTTATTTCATATCTAAATAGCCTGGGTGAATTAATCGGCATTTTCGGCATCAATTACCCCACTGTGCGTCGTGCGCCTCGGTGTCTTTGTTGGGGCTGACATGTTTTGCGCGCGCAAATTCAGCGCTTCGCGTGGCTGTTCTTTCGCCCGACACTCGTCTTTAATTAATAAACAAAAGCGATTAAGAGAAATAACAGTAATAACGATCGTTAAGCAAATGAAATAACAGTCACTTGAAATGAAATCAAATGAAATAAGCGCTTAAAATTAAACAAAAGTGCATCAATAAGGGACAATTAACTAGTTGAAAGAATTACTTAAAATATAGAATAAAAAAAACTGAAATAGCAATTTATTAATTCAATAAACCATTAAAAACAAATCAAACTATTATAAGTAGAAAACTAAATTGGTGGCAAGAAAGGAAAACTATTGAAAACAAATTTAATAATAGAAAAGGAAATTATTTCAAAATAACAACTTAAAACGACTTATAAAATATTTTAAATATAAAAAATGTATGAAAACATATAAATAAAATAAAATGTAGTTAAAAATTATATGTAATTAAATGATGTATAAGCAAAAATAATTCAACTGAAAGAGAAATAAACAAGCTAAGCTGAAACGAAACAAATTGAACGCTTCATAATTTATAATTCATTAGTAAGTAATTTAATATTTAAAACCAGCTAAAGTTGCTACAGGAATAAATATCAACAATTCACAAATACTAAAAGAAAAATTGTATCAGTTACAAGGTGAAAACTGTTTCCCAACAAATTACAATAGACGAATTGTTAAACATTTAATTAAATGAAATTCCAACTTTCATTTCAACAACAACACTAACATTTACGAGTATAATTGAACAACCACAGAGTAATTAACTTCATTGTCGTACTTTTCTTATTTTTTAAATTAAAATTAATCAAAATGTGTAAAGTATTCAAAATTAATATCACTGTGAACTCATGCTGCAAATATGCTTTTTTTAAATTTTTTTTTAACGAGGAGGGTACCATCGAAAGCCTATGGTAGTATATATGTATCTGCACACATAAGGAGTGCGTCGTTAAAAATTGTGGCATCGAAAAATTAAAACATCTCAGCAACCACTAGTCCAATTTTTGAAAAGTCTGGTTTTATATAACATGTCTTTTATGTAGATTTTAGAATTTATTAGAAAAAAATTATAATACATTTTTAAGGGTAAAGTTTCTAACTTTTTCTGGAATACCCCTCATAAGGGTTTTCATCTTTCCTTGTTAATTTTATAAATTTATCATTTATCATCATTTTATCATTACCATTTTATCATTAAATACTCATTCAATACTATAAATGGGCATAACCTATTCAATGACAGAGTTTTCATGGCACACCTGATCAAAGAAAGTTTAATTTGAATTTGTATTAAGGAAGTTATTAGCAAAATTGCATGTCACAATTTTTAACGACGCACTCCTTATGTAGAAATTGAGATCGCTTTATTTCCAAATCAGCTCAACTCAAAATAAATCATTTAACGCCACTTTTTGAAATAGCCAACATTTCATTTCATTTCTCATCACTTTTAAAACCCAATCAAGTGGTATGTCACTAAAACCTGATATCCCTTCGCTGAATAGACTAGTGAGCGGCTTAAATATAAACAACTGCAGTGGGTGGGCTAAAATTTGATTATTTATTTACGAGTACGTAGCGCAAGCTTGCCATCGGTAATCGCTCAAAGTTAGCAAATCATTTGAAGGACTGCGGCTGACTGTTGCTCGTAACTCATTCCCCTATGTAAAAAAAAGTTAAGAGCAAAATGCAGCTTCTGTACATTGGCATTTAATATGCAAATTTGTTTCGTCTCGTTTTCGTTTGGCTCCACCCGCTCCACTGTCGGTAATTAGCTTTTTTAGGGTTTCATTGCTGTAACTCTGCACTTTTTTGCATGTCAAATGCCACAAAACCGAGCATCACAGCTCAAACGTGTGTTTTACGACTTCAGTCATAGCTGTATTCCGCTGCTGTTGAGCTTTAACCCGCGACCCCATGGCTTCTTGACTCTGATTATAACATCGCCACAATGGAACGTGGCAATTCACGACGCGAACGAGATTTTCAATCAAGTCAGCAGCAACACGCTGTAAATATTTACATGTCACACAAAATATTTACATAATTACAACAACAACAAATCAACATTGATACCCACGTGCGTGAGCGGGTGGCGCTGCTCTGCAACTACTCGCATCGCTTTAATGAATCTAATGAATCACATCAGCGCACAAGTTGCACTGTGTGAGTGCCAATCGCCGCTACTTTTCATACATAAGTGGATTTTCATATTTCCTGTCGTACTCAATTTGTCGAGTGGAAAGTGTTGGCCCACAAAGCGACCCTTCACGCCCTACACTCCATTCTGTTGTGTACAAAAATCCATTAAACTGTTCACAACTGTTGCTAATTGTTGTTTAAATATTTTCCGTTGGCTGCGCGCTCTTCCAGAAACAGCAGTTAGCGAAAACATTTTATTGCGAACATTGTGCGATTTAAAGCTATAATTGATGTCAAGATAAGGATAAAACGAATCAAATTGCCACTTGAGTGATGATAAATATTTACGTGCCTTATTCACACATCTTTAAATGTTTTTAGATGATTTTACGGTGTCGATGTAAAGATTCACACAAATTTGTGTTTGGTGCTTTATGGCGTTCTATAAACTTTATTACTCGTATGTGCTCAAAATAAATTTTAAAAGTTCCGTTCAAAAATACAATAAATTTGTGATATTTATCATTACGCTAGTTCGAGTTTCCAGTTCTGTGGATAAATGAGTGTAAAAGGAGTGTACGAGTATAGAAAGCATAAAATATTATTATAGAATACAAAAAATGTATTGGAATCGAAGCGCATAATACGTGTAATCAATTCCTTTTAACATTCTTTCAGAATCGAGGAAATGCATTAAAGCGCTTTGGCGCTAGTTTAAAGCAGTTACTCACAACTGTTTTAATTATGCTTAGGTTAAGGCTAGGTTACTCAGGCTACCTAAAACAGCGGTACCCAATAAATCATTTACTTATAATTGGTAAGACAAACTACAACAACCTCAATAATGATTGCAACAAAATCATTCACACAATGGCAAAAGTCAGGCTTGATACAAAAACAAATGCATGAGCACTAAACTGTTTCCGAAGCCAGCCCAAGCCGCAGCGAGTCGTCTAGTTTTTAAGCTGAGCCAGTGCGACCCAGAGATTTTGTTTGATTTATAATTGAGCCAAAGCGAGGTACAGTGATGTTGTTGTTGTTGTTGTGTGCCAATTAAACTTCTGGCTGCGCATTCCTAGTGTAATTGCATTACTTGGTACTTGGTATATTTTATTACCACTAAAAGCAGTAATCCTTCCCACATCGTAAGTTTAAGAACCAGTTACACACATCTTTACATACATACATACATATGCACAAATATGTATACACATATGCTCTCACTACGGTTTGATTACGACACTAAAGCATAACGATGAAGGTATTCGCAATTTTATGTCGTTTCCGAATGGCAAGTTGGAAGCTTTTTCATAGGCAATTTTATCTTCAGAGGATTTTCATATCCCGCTAGAGATCATTAACCGAAAGAAAAATTGTTATTCCCACATTTTGGTATACATATCGCTCCTTCGCTGCAAGAACGTCATAACTCAAAACTACATCATTCCGAGAAAATTCAATTTTAAAGTTGATCATTACAGGCAGTTCAAGGTATCAAAAAAATGTTTCATGTCGTCTTGTGAGCAAAGTATTGAATATTTTACAATGTGGTTTTGACAGATAAAAGATCATATGCTGATACACACAGGATTGCCATAAACTGAAAAAAAAAAATTTTTTGAGTTATGACGTTCTTGCAGCGAAGGAGCGATATGAATGTTGTTTTAGACTTGCGGTCCAACGCACTAACCAGTTGAGCAACTACGGCCGCTTTCTTTTCTAGCACGAACTAAAACAGCCAACGAATTCACTAATGCACCAATTATGTATCAATAATGCTGAATTCAAGGTTGTCTCAAGTTCTTAAGCATTGAGTTTTCATGCCTAACATATGAGCTAAACTGTAAGTACAACAATATTGTACACTGTGGTTATTGTGGTTTTAATTAAAAGTAATGTTTAAAGTATTGTTGTTTTATATGAAATTTCGGTTCATTGACTCCATTACGTTCTAAGAAACTCAAGAAAAGCTTCAATTCAAATCCATCAATTCCAGCATTCAGCAATTCCATCACTACGCAAGCAGCGCCAAACAGTGACAACGAAATTTGTGCGAGTGTCAGCAAAACGCATCGTGATTCAGAAACTGATGTGAGCAGTGATCTGTAAATATTACATCTTGCTTCGCAGTGCCCTGTATAAATAATTTTTTATGAAATGTGCTCTATGATAAAAACCACCTGGTACACGACACTTCATCACTGATAAAAATAGCGAGTAATAAAGGAGAATACAATTTGTGGCCAGATGCCATTAGCCGTGACAAATGTCATTCACTGCGGAATGCACACACAAGCTGCGTCACAGTGGTGCGCTGGCATTTTTTTAATTAGTTAACAAAGACCCGAACAGCGGGCGCAATGAATAATGCGAGTGCGGAGAAGCAGAGAAAGAAGAACGAAAACGATTCGAAACGATTTTATCTCTCATTAAATACCGCATACGGAGCAAAGGGGCGTGTCTGCAGCCGAATGCACATTGCATGGCGAGGCGACGAGACCTTTTATTTACATACTTACTTGCACATTTAGTGATGTGGCTATGGGGCTTTTATTGTTGTTGCAATGTGCTGCTTCTCATGCGTTGTTTACTCATGTGGGATGAATGGAAAATAAATCACTTGGGAAATGTGGATGTGGTTGTGTTGTAGTAGTGATATGTCAGTTTTTACTGTAAAACGAAAATAATTACAATTTATTGTAGGAGGAATGCATTGCGATTTGTGAGTGTTTAAAGGGAAATTTGCAATGCCAACTGAGAAAAAGAAATCCAATGCACTTGGCGCGGAGTGCTGCAGCTGACAATAGCCACAAGTGCTACTGCATACATAGAGACACTTTAGCTATGTTCTACATTGAGTGCTATTTCACACGTCCACTTCATTGGATGTGCTATGTGCTGGCGCCATCAGTGAAGTATGATTTTGTTCATCCGTAATTGATTGTACTTTTTCCACTTGACGCCAGTTCGCGTTTTTATTTCACCTTCTAAGCACTCTACAATGGCTTCAAGTGTAATTGCGATTGAATGCTTTTAACTTTTGCCCTCCATTCTCATTTTAATGGCACTCATACGCCCCGCGCGCTCGTACCCGTGACCGGTGAACGCCAGGCTGGCTGGGTGGCAGCGGCCACTTGAAAGCCGCTGCAAACGCAACGCAACATATGCGTGCGAATTGCGCCATCACCGAGTTGATTGATGAGTTGGCGCGCTGTTGAGCTTTGCGCTGCGCGGAATATGTTGCAAAATGCGATTGGCACTTGAAATTGCATGGCGATGACTCGTTCTACAGTGGAGTTAACGCAATAGCGAGGAGTTGTCAGCTAAGAATATTTGCATTCTGGTCAAGATATATAAAGCAATAAAGCAAAAACAGTGTGAGTTTTTGTTTCTTTTTATAACCCAAACTAAACTGAAGCAAATTGTTATACTTGTGTATACAGTTTAAAACTAGAAAGACCATAACAGTCATTTTGACGGGTTTTCACTTTTAAATATCTGTATTTTCTTTAGTATTTCTATCAACTTTTGCTTTAATGATTTTTATTTTTTTATCAGGTTCTACATTTAGTTCTACAATTACTTTTAGCCAAATCCGATGTGCACTTTTCGAGATATCAGCGCATATAATATGTAGTCTGTGTAGGTATGGACAACTTGCGGTGTTTCTAGTGTTAAACAGATCACATGTGGTTGATAATTTTCATAAGTATTTTAAAAAATACTTTAAAAAAATAGAGGCGGCACTCTGGCGATTTTCCTGGGGCGGCATTTAAGCATTGTCCGCCACCGTGTGTCTCTTAGGAAAGAAAGTATCATAAATAAATTTTTTTATGTATTGAATAAAAAATAATAATAAAATTATATTCTAGATAAAAATAATTTAATTACAATTGGATCACTGACAGCCTCGAATTTCATAAAATCTGACAAATTCTTTCAAGTTCAGAAGCTTGGCAACGTTCTGTACATACACAACTTATTCTGTACATACTTATGTACATATTTTTTGTCGGACACATTAAAAGTTCACATCTCACATTCTAGAAGACCTGCTAACTTGCCAGTTTGCTTTGCGGTTGCAAACACTTCAATGCAGTATTTTCTTATTCTTACGGGTTTACTTAATTTTTGTTTTGTTTTTTTTTTTTGTTAATTCACAACGTTCCGCAACAAAAGCAAATTAAAGTAGAAAACAATGAAGGTAGACAGTGTTTTAAAGCTTTGCCGAAAGCCTTGCTGCAGCATTGGCCATTCCACTGTTCGCATTCAATTTTCATTTGTTGCGCTTGTGTGGTTGTTTAGGTGTGTGTGTGTTCTTTGTGCCGTGGCTGTTGGAGTTTAATGGTTTTTGTTTTTGCCGCAAGGAAGTGCTGGCTCAGCGCTGCTCACGTGGCATTGCTGGGATTTCATGTTCGGCTTTTCATTGCGAATTTTACGAAATTTTCATTCGTTCTGAAGCACTTTTCGATTTGTTGTTTGCTTTTCCTCTAATTTAAAATGCGTTCTTGTTATTTTATTCGATTTTGTTTTTTCGTCAGCATTAGCCAACAAATATATCAGAGCATTTTTTTAGAGATTTTTCCTGTTAGTCGTTGTTGTTGTTCTCTTTGTTATTATACTCCTTTTAAATTGAAATCATTGCCCAACTATACATCTTTTTGTTATAAATAATTTTCATTAATAATGCATTTCCAAAGGGAAACACACACACGTACCACACTATGCTGACAGCATACCTACATATGTATGCATACATATAAACATCTAATGCGTGTGCAGGTGTAAGTTTCTGCAGGTAAATGTATGTTTGGGTGAGTGTGAGATAATCTTTTGATGGGTTCAGACGAAGTTTACAATATCTTTTAACCCTGAACTGTATTCTTTCTAATGGCTACAGTTGAATTTCCTTTGAAGCGGAAACTTAAAAAAAGTAAACATTGAATAAACTATTCATGCCGCTTTTTTCATCAAGTAAATTCCAAGTTCTGATGGGGTTGTTGTGCGAAAAAGTGCTTAGTTGAGCGTTAAGTTTATGAAAACTTTTGCGCATTTCTTTGTAGCCTCACTGTCAAAACAATGTCAAAACCACGCATTTGTGTATATACAGTAAACGAACAATTTAAAAAACTCAAATTCGTGTTCTAAGAAAATTAAACAATAATATAGTACATCTAGTCGAGCAGTGACAGTCCAATGAGTCAAGAAATTTTAGGTGCGAAAGTTAAAGCAGGCAAAGTTAGAGCAGCCGAAGAAATTTAATTACTCAACCAAATTGCAAAAAACTTAATAATTATCGCAGCAGCATCATAATCGGAATTATAGAAGCCAGGCGCAGAAGTCTGTGGTTAGTATAAAAGATCTGAACTGTGGTAAAGCAACAGACAGCACGAGCTGGCAGATGGTGACAGATGTTGACACAACGGCCACTCAGACATTGGCAAATCAGCAGCTAAGCAAGTCTGTGGTTAGTATAAAAGATCTGAACTGTGGTAAAGCAACAGACAGCACGAGCTGGCAGATGGTGACAGATGTTGACACAACGGCCACTCAGACATTGGCAAATCAGCAGCTAAGCAATTTAAGAAAAAGCAGTTTATATTGGCCTTTACGTGACTTTTATTTCCCCTTGTAAAGGCCAAATGTTCTCCTCTCTTATAATTACAATTCTCACAATATCTTAAGTCGAAGTCTCACAATCTTTTGAAGTTTTTTACTCAGTGCCGGAATTGTAATGACTTTTACTACGTTGTTTCTATGCATTTTTTGTTTGGTTCGAATTTTCATTTAGATAAATCAGTACGCGACACTGTAATTTGTTTAAATCATTGAGCTCACTGAGTCACCAAGTTCTAAACTAGACATTAAGCTACGTTGGGACAACAGTGCGTATGAGTGACATTCGAGTGCAAATTGCAGTACGAAATTGGTCACTCATGCGCGCATTGGCCACTACTGCGCAAACTGAACCACTGCACTGCCAATGCGACGGAATTACGGCCATAGCAATATTTCTAGCAAACAGCGCTATTAGACTGTGCTGAAAATAGTTTGCAACTTTGTACTCGTATGACAGAAAGGAGCAATAACCAAGTAAGAGTGACATTTTACACAAGCTGTCAACTGTTAGCCAATACGGAAGTACACTCACACAGTCAAACACACACACGTGCTCACTTATTCTTATTTAATAAATAGCAGATGACAAACTGGGAAGGCAAACTGCTGCAAAGCATTCAGGAAAAACTGAAAGCGGAAAATCCATACATCGGAGCACAATTTATTTATGTGTCTGTGCGTACGTAAATGTCATTAAATGTGTGGTTATACGCAGATATGTATGTGTTTGCGAAAGTCTATTTGGAAGCATCGATAAAGCAGAACATTTCAGCTGGGCCTGTACCTATTATGATGGGGACAGCTTTGTTGTTGTTGCTTTTATGGTTATTGTTGTTGCGACGTTCAGTGAATGTGCAAGTCAACGACTACATTTCCATAGAAGCGCGACACAATCACCATCGTCATCTTTGGCAGCGAGCACAGCCGCACTCGGCGACAATAAACATGCACAATTTTTACAACTGCACATGTTGCTGTCGCCGCCGCTGCTGCTTTCATTCAGTTGATTTCGACCGGCGGCAAGACGTCTTATTTGTTTTGGTTGGCACAACAAATAAGGATGAGAACCCGATTTGGTGATTTGGCGTTAGCCAAGCTGCTGCTGATTACTAACATTGATGTAATAATTTCCAACCAATTTTCACCCACTCCCTGCTATCGTCTTCTTGCACATTTATCCAACTAAGTATTTGGTGTTTTTTGTGACTATTTTCGTGACTCAAAAACGAGTATCGGTGTGCGGTAGCCGGAAATTTCAGAAATAAATTTAGAAAGCGAACTGTATAAGGTCTATGAATTCGAATGCAGTGAATCAATGGGATTTGCGAACAATCGTAGGCAATCAGATTTCACCCCGATACCGCTGCAGCAATATAATCCGGATAGAAAATTCGAGCAACAGAGTGCTTCTTAAAATCGGCGCGTTGCATTTTGTTGTCGTTAATATTGGCGCCTACTTCAAAGGGCAAATTTCTACATTCTTAACAAACTACAAAAATCGAATTGAAAAATGTATCCTATTGTCAAACGAAAAGCCGAAAGCTTGACCGAAACGTTGGCCTTTATGGGCTGTCACAACAATTAAACAGAAGAACAAGACTGCAAATCTTTCAGCCAGTGCACAGAAACGCTTCAACGATTCCACACAATTGGGCGCTCGTTCATTTCAATGTCTGCAATTTCACTGCCGACAACAAAGTGAAAAGAGTCATGTGGAATATTCAAAAATTCGCATACATTTTGTGCACTTTTGAAGCGACTCGCAGCGTGCAAGACTTGCCGCTTGTCTGCCTACTGTGCTCGACGGGGGCTGCGGTGACCTTGCGGCGAGCTGTCAAAAATCTTTATGATGACTTGCGCTTTTGTTGTTGCCAAAATGGTTGTGATTGTGCAGCGCGTGTGGCGCAGCATGCATTCACCACAGACTGCGAGCCCACACTCTGAGCACATTTCGGTGTGCGTGCGCGTGTTTGTTTGGTGTGTGTGTGCGCGCACTCAATTGGCATTGATTTATGCAAGTAAATTATTGCTAATATAATTGCAGTTGTTGCCATTGCGCATTCAATTACATTGCAGTAGCTAATGTTTACGCTGCGCTGCTTATTGAATGAGTTGAAATGATTTATTGGCCCATTCATTGCAAGGCAGAAGCACAAAGGAATAAACGAATCAAAACTGTATCATTTCCAAATAATCAACCAGCAGAATTGCAAACAAACGCGAACTATTTTAAACGCACTCCAAATTGCAGTAACGATTTTTGGCTCCTGTGCACACTTACGTGGGCAGTCCGATAAGTACTTAGCCCCACCGCCCGATGGTGCCACTATCGTAAGAGAAATTTACTATCGTGTAGTACATCCTCGTAGACGGCTACTGTCAAAATTTCAGCCATATTAGATTTGTAGTTTTGTTTTGACCGCGTGTGGTTTGGTCGCAGTAGGCTACGAACAGCTGCCCCATCCACCGTATTCTCCAGATTTGGTCCCGTGTGACTTCTTTTTGTTTCCAAACTTGAAAAAGTCACTCGCCGGGCAGAAATTTGAGTCGAATGAGGACGTTATCGCCGCCACGGAGGCCTCCAGAAAACGTATTTTTCAGACGGGTTAAAGAAGTTGGAGCATCGCTGGGTCAAGTGTATCGAGTTGAAAGGAGACTACGTTGAGAAATAAATCGCCACTTTTCCAAAATTTTAGTTTTTTTTTTGTAGGCTAAGTATTTCATTTTAAGTACTTATCGGACCACCCACGTACATTTCACAAATGGATTTTTATAGAAATTTATTAACTTATTTGTGGATGACCCTTTACTCGAATTCACATAATCGAATCCTTATAAGCAGGGAAAGGATTTTGAGGACCTAAAAACCTATAAAACAGGCAAAATAAAATAGCAAAAAAGGCACGGAACGGCACTAAAAACTGCCAAAAAGACAGAAAAAGGCACCAAAAATTCATAAAAAGGGCATTAAAAACTGTTAAAACGGCAAAAACAGGCATTTAAAAATAAGAAAAAAATACTAGAAAATCTAAAAAAAAAGGGGAAACGGTATGTATTTTTTAATAATTTTATTTCATCTGACGTATGCAGCATACAATATTACCTCGTTTTTTTGTAAAAGAAAAGGAACATCAAGCTTTTCAAAGATAGTTTAAAAACTAAAAGTAAGATATTTTAATTGAAATGTCGGCACATATTTTAAATTAATATTTTAACTTCTTAAGGCATAAAAGCCGTACTTGTATCACAAAAAAATAAATAAAATATTTGCGCTAGCCGAACTTTTTGATTTTGGCATGTTTTTTCTTTAAATTTTCCACTGCAAAACAAAAAATAACGGCTTAGGAATGATCAAATCAATGTAAAAACATCGATAAGTTAACGAAATTGCAATGTTGTCACTTAATTTTTTTTCAGTTTAAAGGTATTTTGCGAAACACCCTTTTGTGAAATTTTGGAAAATATTAAAAACGAAAGAAAAATAAAAAGGCGCTCGACAAATCTTGAAAAAGGCATTTTGTGGCATTTATAGGTAAAATAGGCACTAAAAAAGGCATTTATGGGTGAAAAAGGCAAACTGTCTTTTTAAGGCAAAAAAAGGCAAAATCCTTTCCCTGCTTATAAGTGAATAATAGAATCGTGGAATTCAAAAAAATTAAGCTTGTCTGTTTTTTTTTAAGCAAACAACATGTTTTCATAAGTTTACATAGTTTATATACATTCTTATTAGACGCTGAGTCCATTTAATTACATTTCACAAAGCAAACCAGAGAACACAATTTTCTTTGCTCATCATTGTTCCGGACACGATTTCCATAGATAAATATGCTTATTTATATATTTTATGTCTCCATTTGTTTCAGCATTCCCAGTGGAATTTTTAGCAAATGCCACTTGGGGCAGCATACTAAGACACTTGCTGTTGTTATTGTGCGACCTGACATGACACCCAGAACTAAATTCGACAACAATTGGCCTTAAACTGTGCATTAATGTGTTGGCGTGGGTGACCGCCGCCGCGATTGTCGCGTCTGCTTACAATCAACGATCGACTTAGGCGCTCAAACTTAAGAGTGATATATTTACAGATATTTTAAATAGAACTGGCAACACTCATTTATGCTGTCGCCAAGAGCAAAGCAAAGTCCTCCATAGTGAGGCCACATAAGAAGCAAGAAGCGTAAGCGAGGACTGCGTGGCACAGCCTAATCCAGTCCGCAGATTACTGTGGCGTTTGCTGTCCGTCTTAGTCTACTGGCACTCTTCACTCTCCGCGCACTCGCCAGCCCATCAACTCGTCCGCCCGTCTACTGTTGTTCTTCCACTCTGTTGTGCCCGATTCAATTTACAGCTGCAAACGCAGATGCATATAAATCACTTAATAAATTTAATAATATCATTACTATGACAATGGCGAAGAGAGAAAACACGGCCGATGTTGTTGTTGTTGCGAGCACAGCTTAAGCGTATCAAGTCAATTTATTTTCACAGAGCAGCCAAACACTTTTTGCACGAACTTTTACACTTTCGTAGCGTAAACAACAACAACAACAATATCATTAAACAATGATACATTAACATCATCAACAACAACAACAACAACAAGATCAATAATTAAGGAAACACTCGCTGCTTTTGATAGCATATGACATATGCTCGCATATGAAAATAAGACAAGTTTTTAAGTGTTTTTTTTATGGAGGAGGAAGCACTGAAAGACGTCTGCTAGTGTGAGACTAGCATCCACCAAAATTTCTGCACCGTCTGACGGTACGTCGCGGGAGACCACCGCAATTTTCTATGTATGTATGTATGTTTAGTTGTTTGTTTGTATGAATGATTGTGAAAATATGTAGTTAGAATCATCAATGCGTACGTAATGCTGCAGCCGATTGCATTTCTCTGACCACCAGCTGGTCACGCCGCCAGCTGCGGTGGGCGGTGATGCGCTATTTGCATTCTTGACTCACATTCACGCCACAGGGCGGCGACAATGTGCAACAAAACACTTGCGTGCTCGTTTGTTTTGGTTATTTTACAATTGTGCCTGTAGCCGGCTGGTTGCATATAAATTATTCATTGATAATTCAGAAATGCATACAAGTATTTGCCGTTCGGAAAATAGTTTTTATTGAATAATTATACACGTGGCCATAACTTTTGATCGGCATTATGCATATGAGCGACTCCGTATTGCAAATAGCTCGTCAGCTGCATAATGGAAAGTTTCATTCGTTGATGGTTTGCATAAAAGGACATACATTGCGCATTGATAGATCAGTACGCAACAGGCGCAGCACAATTTGGTGCAGGCTTAAAAAAAGTGTAGAACCACTAAAGCGGAAAATTTAAAAGTAATTTCGTACACAGCGGCATAAAATCTTCTCAAAATGGCTAAATAACTGTCGGCGAAAATCTCATTTCGATTGAAAAACGAATGCGAAACGAAAAATTACGACAATTAAAACTGAGCGTTGCGCTGAAAAGTTTTCGACAAATTGAAAAATATTTTGCAATTAATTTTCATTTCAAAGCGTAGGGGGAAAATGTTTAAGTTATCATTAAAAGCGACTAAATTACCACCGAATCGGAAATGAGCAGACAAGTAATGCCAGAAGAATCAAATGCTTGTACATACATACATACATGTGTATATACAAATGTACAAATGATCAAAAAATACGAAGAATAAACAAAATCGCTCCAGTACCAAATGAATGGATTGGCGTCAGACGTGCGGTGGTAGGGACCTCTGAAACAAGAGAAATGTTATATAAATATTTTTGCATTAAAATTCTATGCTTGTAAATAATTGAATAAAGAAAATGAATACAATGTTCATCGATCACACAGCGTGCGCAGGGCACAACCATAACAATTCATATAAACAATTAGAAGTTATGAACATGGGTTTTTATTATTAGAAAATTGTGGATATTGCGCTGGAAATAAATCATTTAGAGAAGAAGCAGATCGGCCAAAATATTCGCAATATTCTGTGTGCAGTCAAGTGAGCTAGAACGCTCTACCATTGAGATCAATCAAATCGATTTGGTTATCTGCGGCTAATAAAAGTCACAAAAAACCGCCTCTGCGACGAGTGGTTGCTGCCTGCGCTGCATTGAAAGTCATTCCTTCGTTTGTTCGATTGCGTTTCGTACACTCAATGCTGTGCCTGCAGAAGATAACTCTGCGCGTTCTGCTGCTCACCACACAGCGGTGGCGCGTGTGGCGCTGTTTGCGTTTCGATTTGATTGATATTTCGCTTTCTCATCGACAGTAGCAGCTATTTCGTATGACGTCTGACTGTCGACGGCGGTTGGTGTTGTTGTGCCGCAGTAGAGAAGTTGGGCAGCGTTTGGCATTGACGCAAATGGTAAATGGAAATCGAAAGTGCACACCACAAATAGCACTAAAACGCAGTGATGGCAGAGGAAGCTATATTAAAAAAAAAAAACTACAGCTGCAGATACGAAAAACATTCAGTTATAAAAGTGCTGAAAATGTATTTTGATCTTCATGTGGACTTTCGTCGGCAAGACTTAATGTCAGCATTACAATTTATTTATTATTTTATTTAGGTCCATCGACTATCTTTCTTTTTGTGGCCACAGGATAACATTTACTTGTAGACAAGGTGCAGAAATGAGGTTGTCACTTAGCTACTCTTATTCCAACTGCAGTTATGATGAAAAGAAGGGCGTCTTCATTGCAAATGCCAGTTTCTGTCTTTTACTGGGAGAAAACCTACAACTTTGATACATGCAACTTTGATCCTGATGCAGTAATCCAGAGGTCAGCCATATGGTTTCAAGACAATTTCCAAGCTTTTGCGCTACGTACAGAACAAGTAGGATGTGGAAGCTCTATGAACCGCAAGTTTAGATCTCTGACCAAAATGGCACCTGAAAAGTGTTATTCTTCGCTTCATCTCCGGGTTGACGTCAATATTTTTAGTAACATTGGTGCCAAGATAGTTAAACACTTTCTAAAGTATAGTTGCTGACTACATGAGACCCATGTCGACAGCGATTGCTTTCTTTTGGTCACCGTGACTCCATGTTTCGTGTCCTCAACCGAGAGTCAGAGTATACCAAAGGACGACATTCACCTTTAACCAAACTAAAAGAAGAGTTTTCCTGCAGCAGAATGAAAATAAGTGAAATTAGAACTTCTAGGAGTAAAATTAGTTATTAGTCCCAAATCTCCATTCCAAACTGACAAGTTCAAGTTTAAACTGCTCTCTAATAGTATAGAAATCACATGCACAAGTTTCTTTTAGGACTGTTTTGCTTCTAGTTGCTTTTGATACCAAAAACTATATTTAAACTAATAGCCTGTTATACATACAGATTTTTGAATGTCTCTTTCTGCATATTTCCGCTCGTTTTAACACTCGCAACTTCTATATTAAATTTCACTTCTATATCTGCCGCTCCTCAGTCTTTTTCACGCTCACCATATCTATTTCAATTTACTCAACTATATATTTACACTATCCTTCAACCTGAAAAGTCGTTCGCTGTCGTTCCAGAAAGTAGAGATCTCTTATTCCTCCCTCTTCTACTCGGCTCATCAACTTCTTAATCGCTTTCTTACGAGCTTCCAATTTCAATTTCCTACAGTATCGAATGAACTCACTCTTCTGCTCCGATCCAATAAGCATAGGATAAATCCATACGGACGTACACAAGTCTGCATGTGTGCAGCGTGTGCATGCACCATTTATAAATCACCCCACACCCCACAGCAACACGTCTATGCGCCATGCGAGGAAAAAAATTATGTTTATAATAAACAGCAATAAATTCAACAAAATGAAAGCCGCAACGCGTCTGTGTGCCATGTTCGCCGCCTTTTGACATGGCAGCGAGTGCGTAGAGACATTAACTAATCGCGCCTGACATTTTTACGGTGTACAGTCAACGTGGCTGGTTGTGGTTGCTTTTAAAGCAATTTTTATTAGCCGCAATAAAGTAAAAGCAAAAAATCGAAAAGACAACAAAGCGCAAACAATTGTGGCCATGATACGCAGCACGAGTGCAGTGAAATTTTCTGAATTTTTTAAAACAATTTTGATTTTCTTTCATTTTTACCAGCAGTTAGGGCGACAGGGGAGCAATAGAGGAGAGAAGTTAGACATTGACAGAATAGTCAAATTACAAAAATGTACACCAAATGCTTGGAACCCAAAAATCAGCCAATTGCAACAGGTGAATGCCGGTTGATAGGTACTGTCAGTGTGGCCATCGCGCAATATTTAGTGCAGCTCCCAATTCCATTTAAGTATTTGATATTTCGACCAAACAATCCAATTCGTCATCACAAATGAGCTGTTCTCCAGCTAATCGGTCGACTCTACTTTCTGAACTAAGTAGAAGATTTTCTAGTCGCGCCAATAAGATCTGAAATATTTCTAAAAATAGCATAAACCGTTTCGGCTCATTTGACAATGACTGCAGTTGGCAGACGGCACCCAATTAGCCTTAAACTTGGGACTTTGTACAAAAAGTAATAAAAACAATTTCTAAACTTATCAATCAGAACAAATAGGACGACGACGTTTACTCCTGATTCTGCATTCTTCAAGAGTTACCATACTATTAGCCTACATTTCGGCTTACACCAGACATAAGCAAATCCCGCTGTTAGAACATTTGCAAGCTGTTTGTTTTCCTTTGATATGGTATTCGCATTTCTAATGTTTGTCTTGGCTTTTGATGGTGTTTAGTGTTGTTGTCAGAGTATAAGCCAATAGACAACGAAAAGTAATTGCAGAGTTAATGCCTTGAAACATGAGTCAGCGCGTCACGAGTTCGAACCCCATTGAAACTAACAATAAATACAGAAAACTGTCATTCATATTTGTAAAAACTGTGGCGTTATAAAGTTTTGATAAAGCACCGCAGGCAACATTTTTTGGACTTGCGTCGTATTAAAAATTCCAATTTTCTATAGAAAATTTCTTGGCAATTGAATCATATTGATTGCGATACTTTTCAAAAATATCTAAAAGAAATAAACTATTTTTTGAGTTATTATTGAGGCGATAACCAATTCAAAATGTTAAATTCGAATTTCTAATTTTAAAGAACAATAAAAAAGACAAATTAATAATAATCATGGGGATGTTTCTACTCCCAAAACGCTGGCTACGATTGTGCCACATATGTACATATATTAAAACTATATACCTGGGGTCAAGTTCCCTTGCAAAACCGATTTGAACTTTTTACCATAGATTTTGCTTCTCTGTAAATTTTCCAATGTTCCAAGACGCTTTTTGATCTGCTGCCTCCGGTTCATGTTGCTCACTTAAGCGCCAACATTTATCCACATACACACCCGCATCTACGGATACACACATACAGTCACCGACACATGCAACCATGTGTACACAACGTTCTTGTGGTATGCTCGGTTGTTGTTTTTGTATATTGCAGCAAGAGCGTATTAAGCGCTTTACCTACTTTTTATGCTCTTGAATGTTTTCTTTTTTGGTTTTATCAAAGCGAAGATATCAAAATTATGATTAAAGTCTTTTGTTAATAACCCATGCGGCGTATTCGTTGCCGCTCACGGCCGGCGCTGTTGTTGGTGTGGCTGCTCATTCGGGTTTAACGTGTTGTCTTATTTCCCCACTTGTTTGTTTGCCGTCGTTTTGCAGAGATTAGCGCAACGCGCTGAAAGTGAAAACCATTTCGCTGCCTGCTTTTTTATTTCCACTGGAATTTCGTGTGCGACGGACCGCGCACAGGAACCGCTGAACGAGTGCGAATAGCAGCTGCTCAGTCAACTGGACCCACGTGTTCCTTTACGAAATTTGGGAGCAACTGAAAATGTGAATCATACGCCCCGCTGGACCCACAAAAGCGGCGCATTTATTTTCAAGGGCAAACGACGGCTTCACAACAATAAACCAACACAAGTGCCAGCAACGGTACAAAACTAACATCGAAGCAAACCGAACGACGTGGTCGAGGACGTCAGGTGGTTTGCAAAAGTTTTGGTGGTAAACGACAGAGCAGGAAGCAGCAACAACAACTGCCTGTCACGAGTACACAGACTCGGCGGCAGCAACAGCAGCGGAGCAAAATGTCCGCCTCTGATCTACGTGCACTCGTCGAGAGTCTCGGCGATACAACAGCGGTGGACATTGGCGATGTAATTGGGAACTTTTCCACCGAAATGCTGCAATTGGCCAGCGACACGATTGCGCTCGGCACCAGCGCTGACAATTTAGCGCTGACGCTGCCGTCTGGCGCCATAGGCGGCAACTTCATAAATCGCACACTGGAAAAGCAGTGCTTGCAGCAGCAGCAGCAACTACAGCAGCAAAGGGAACTGCTGTCAGCGGCCAAAGGCGACAAGCATTACCAGGTAAATGGGCCATTGCGACATTGTCCGTCCGAAACAAATATTTAGTATTGTTGTAGTTACAATAAAACCGAAAAGCCAGTAGATTCCAAGTAGAAGTGGGAGAGAAACTGTGATTTGAGTGAGACATTAATGGGTTATCGCAGAAGCTGATAGTGTTGCTACTGATGGTGAGGCTAGTGATAACGGCTGTTGTGGTTATTGTGTCGTAAACACTTAAGAGAATTCAGAGCAACGCTGAACATATTTGCGAGGCAGGGAAAATTATAATTTTTGATGATCAGGATAGTCAGGAAAGCGAGGTTTGACAACTTCTAAACACAAATTAAGCTCAGAGAGATGTAAGATTGTCTGGGTCGTCGTTTACACAGTGTAAGCGTTGATGATTGATTTGTAAGCTCTCTTTGTTATGATAATTAAAATATACACTTCCCCGTAAAATGGTTTTTGTCATTTGATTTTTTTCTAAATCTATTTTTTCTTATTTTCATAGTTATCGCAATCGTTAGCCTCCATAGCATCCGCCTCCGATTACTCGAACAGCTACTGTCCGCCATCGTTCGATTCAGTGCTATGCTGGCCTGCCACGCCGGCGGGCACGTGGGCGGTGCAGCCCTGCTTCGAGGAGTTCAAAGGCATTCACTATGATGCAACGCGTAAGTTTTACTGTTTCATAACTTTATTATTATAATGGCACAAAATGCTAATAGACTTAAGAATAAAGTGTAGGAATGAAATTGAATAATTTCTTGGCTCTATTGAACTTAAAAATTAAAGAGAAAAGTTGCTCAAAGTTGGATTTAAACAAATTGAAGTAAAGATCGTGAAGTAACAAACTTCCCCTTTCAACTAGTCAGTCAGTGTGAAGACTGGTTGACTCTTTTGAGGGGAATTTAAAAAAAACAACAACAACAGAAAACGGAGATACATTTATAGGGATAATTTAAGTCATACTACTCGTAACAATCAGAAATACTAATCGCAGATAAAAGTTGTTAGGCTTTGAATTCGACGTGAAAGCGTTAAATACCAAACAGTCGCAGCAAATTAAAAATAACGAATACTTCATAATGCACACTTTTGGAGGGGCTGCAGACACCGGTGATCCCTTCCCGAATTCCATTAATTTCGTATCATGCCAAATAGTTATAATTTGTGTAAATATTTGCACACAAAACCGGCAACGTGGAGCGGCCAGACGCTCTCAGCCTCACGCTGATCCCGCTGGCCGCACAACAGCCATACCTTGCACTCGAATTTGCGTTGTTCAGTTGCTGTGTGCATAGTGAGTGTTGTTGCTGGTGCTGGTGTTGGTGTTGCTGCCAGCATTTAAAAGCAAAGGCGCAGCAGCAAGGTGACTGCAATTGAGTTCGCGCGCTCTCGGCTATACAAATATAAATAAAAAATCGACAAAGAAACAATTTTTGCACGCCACTCGCTAGCACACGCCGCCCACCACGCAACGTCCCCCCCACCCACCGTTTCATAACGTTCTATTGGCAAATGCGAAGACAAATATTTGACAAACTCAAAAGACCCGAGCAAGTGAACGAATGCAAATTGAGATCGCAAATATCACAACGAAATGACAATGTGAAAGTGAAAGTGCAATAGTGCAACTATTATTGTGCACAAACACATACCTTATTAAAAATTACAAATGGCATTAGAGGCGTGTATGGGAATCGTTTTCTCACCTTTCAGATAACTTAAACTGCAATCTGAATTTTTCCCAACGCAAACCGTTGTCTACGATATTTTAAAGTCATATTAAGTTAGGTTAGGTTGGAGTGCCAGCAGATGTTTCAATAACCAACTCTAGAGCCGACTTCATTTCACATATTTTAAAGAACTTTTAAAAACAATATTATTGTTTCTACTCTTCCCGCGCAGAGAATGCCACACGCTACTGCTTTCCGAATGCCACCTGGCACAACTACTCCAACTATGACAAGTGCCACCATTCGGGGCTGCCAATGCCGGCCGTGCCAGATTTTGCGCCCAGCGTCGAACTGCCCGCCTACATTTACTGCTGTGGCTACTTTATCAGCTTCACAACGCTCATTCTGGCGCTGATCGTGTTCCTCTGCTTTAAGTGAGTGAACACATGTGTGGCATTATTGACGATACATACATTGAACATTTTGTAAACGTTTTGCAGAGACTTGAAATGCCTGCGCAACACTATACACGCGAACTTATTTCTCACCTACATCCTGGCAGCGCTGCTGTGGATCCTCACGCTCTTCCTGCAAGTGGTAAATCAATCATATTTCACCCCCTCACAATCCAGATGCATGCAATGATTTCGTTTTTGTTCGTAGATGACCGACCATCCCAGTCAAGCTGGCTGCATCACGCTGGTCATGATGTTCCACTACTTCAATCTAACAAACTTTTTCTGGATGTTTGTTGAAGGTGGGCGAAAACCTTTTCAAATTCTTAAATTACAAAATAATTGTTTTTATACATGTTTCGCATTCTTGCCTGTGCAGGTCTATATTTATACACGCTGGTAGTGCAAACGTTCTCCAGCGAAAACATTAGCTTCCTGATGTACGCATTTATAGGTTGGGGTAAGTTTTCGTTGATAATTAAGGTGCATCACTGTGTCAAGCTATAATAAATTGCTTTTGATATTTGCAGGTTGCCCGGCTTTTGTCATTTTTATCTGGTCAATTGCGAAAATCTTCGCCACACCGCTGCAGAGCGATCACTTTAATGGCGTAAGTTTCTTTTCTTTTATGCTCACCTCAACCAACGATCCTGTACTCCGTTATGAAAGATCGAATCGTTTCCTGTCGGACAGCAATTCACAAATCATGACTAACCTTAAAATGTTCTTTGTACGACAATGTTCCCTAAGCTTTGAATTGGCTTCAAATGATGGACTGGGCGGCTTTCCGGATGAAGGAAGACTCACATAAGTAACTTAATTTAACTTCAACTTTGGTTTTCTTCGGAGGAAGAAAGACCCACATAGGTTACTTTTTTATAATCCGGGGTAACTTGAAGACACAGTCAATGAAAATTCGTCAAATGCTGCAACTACTTAATTTAGTTTGCTGGGGGGGAAAAGCAGAACCAAACTCTGCAGCTTGGCAACATCAGTGAGCTTCATGGCCGCCTTAAGCATTATCACTTTTCAAGAGGGGGAAATGTCAGTCACAGCATATTTGAAGAGCAGTCGCATGCTTCTACTGGGCACTGAGCTGGGTAAAATCTTCATGCTGCACTCAATTATGATTCCTTATATACCTCTAACTGCAGCTGGACATCGAATGCTCGTGGATGCGTGAATCTCACATCGACTGGATATTTCAAGGTCCAGCCTCGCTGGTGCTTCTACTGAACTTAATATTCCTCATACGCATTATGTGGGTAAGTTCATGGTGTTTGAATCGCGCAGCGTAAACTCTGCGTGCTGACTCTTTCTCCTTTTCTCACTACTTGTCTCT
Source organism: Melieria crassipennis (assembly GCA_963668005.1). Taxonomy (NCBI): domain Eukaryota; kingdom Metazoa; phylum Arthropoda; class Insecta; order Diptera; family Ulidiidae; genus Melieria; species Melieria crassipennis. Next base: position 92,309,304 of record OY764963.1, on the reverse strand, counting down.
TGTAGGTGCTAATCACCAAACTGCGATCCGCCAACACTCTAGAAACGCGCCAGTACCACAAAGCGTCCAAAGCGCTGCTCGTACTCATCCCGCTCTTCGGTATTACGTACCTGATTGTGCTCACCGGGCCAGAGCAGGGCATCAGTCGGAATCTCTTTGAAATTTTGCGCGCCTTTCTCATTAGTACGCAGGTAAGCAATGCGCACATCGCACGCAAATTCCCAAATTAGCCATTTCGCTGTGCTGTGCTGTGCTAATGTATCCCTTTGCGTCGCCACTGTGCAGGGTTTCTTCGTGTCGTTGTTCTTCTGCTTTCTGAATTCGGAAGTGCGGCAAACGTTGCATCATCGCTTCGACCGATGGCGTGACAATCGCAACTTAAGGAACGGCAACACGCATCGCAATCGCAGGTAAATTTTCTTCGTACGTATTGCTTTCGTTGATTTGCTCCTTGTTTTCGTTCGTTTTCCGTACAAAATTGTTTCATATTTGTTTCACTAACCTTTGTCGCAAGAAAAACTTTGGAGAAAATAAGTATTTCCATGTTTACTTATATGTATAGATTATTTATTTGAAAGATTAATGATAATTTCTAACTAATCAAAAACAATTATTTTGCTCACTGACTAAATCACTGCCTGCTTTTATGTATGCCTCAGTCTGTGAATGGAATAATTGTTTATAATTAGAAGTAAATATTTATATTTCAAATGAATAAACTGTATATTTATTTTTATTTTATTTTATTTTCATTAATCACGTCTAAATTATTATCATTATTGTTGTTCATCTTCTGAATGATGTTTGTTGCTTGTGCCCTTAGGACCATTCCAATGCCGGTTTTCGTTTAATAGCATAATTTCTTTTTACTTTGATTTGAGATCTGTAACATTTTTAAACCGAATACGCTGTTTCAGATACCGTATGTCGAAAGATTATTCGCAGCGTTCGAGAACTGAAAGCCTACGGTACGTAATACACCCAAATCGAATGCGTTTGAATGCAGCAGTTCAAATTGCTAACATTATTGTTACTATTGATTTGATGTTGATGTGCACCACTGATGCGATTTATTTGAATTTTCGTTGTTGATTTATGTTTTGTATCTCTACCCGTAGGCTAACATCAACGAGTCCTATACCACCCATGGGACACAATGAATAAACTTTAAGCGCACACTAGCACGTAATCCCTCCAAGCAAATCAGTCCTCTTCAGTTCTAAAGTATTGCACTTGTTACTCTTTTCGTTTTTGAGTCGGTTTATGCATTGTACATACATAAATAAATGTCATATAGCGTTAGCAAATACTGTCGACTTCCTGCATCCATTACACCAGTATAATTATCCGGCAAATATTTGGTTTTCCAGCACCGAGGAGTACATGATCTGTGTACGGCCCTAGCACAGCTACAGCGTTAGCTCGATTAAGCGAAACTCGCACACGCGCACCGACTACGTCTGAAGGCGGAGCAGCGCGCTGAGGAACAGCGAGCACTGTGGTGGAACAGACTGCAGGACAACCGACACCTGTCGCAGGCCGCGAGCAGCAGCAGCAGAACCACTGACAGCGATAATTACGATATTAAAAAAGTAAACACATCCCTTCAATTGAAATGCTTATGGTGGAATGTGTGTACACTTTAAAACTAATAAATGGTCGAAACTGAATGGAAGATATATTTTTTAACCGAATAAATATGCAACCTCTATGGTGCATTTTGGCGCAATTATGGCTGGTATTGGAATGTAAACTGGCCAAAGTTCTTTACTTCCTAAATAAGTACTTTATTGTTGATTTAATGCAGTGTTTTATTTACAGTTTTGGTTGGTGAAAATTACATTAAAAACATTTCTTCAATTCTTATTTGTAGGCATTCACACGCACACATACAAGTACAAGTTGTATTGTTTCTAAAAATTATATCCTATTTTCTTTAACTGGTGTCGCATTATCAACCGCGGCAATTTTTGCTGCAGATGAAAATACTTTACCGGTCTATTTCGCAATGTTCCGAACTGTTTTTGTAAACGTAAGTTCGAAAAGTGCCCACAGCATTAATTCAAGAAGGCAGAAATTCGTGTTTCGAGATTCTTTGTTCATATGTTTGCTTTATAAAATCGTTTTATACTAAAACTGAAACGGATGTGGATTTCAAGATTCGACTATCGACATTAGCCATAACCCAGCTCGTAATCTTATGCGAACATTGTATGAGAGAATGGATGGATGTTTGAAGGTTTCAAAATCGTATGTAAAGGTAAATGTACTTAATGCATGGCATTTTGCCGAACGTAAATGGTAAGGTAATCAAATCCTACACACATATGTACAACCGGCCGCACGCCTATGCACACAAAATGCCAATGATGCAAACATTTGTAAATGTTGTGTATAATTACAAATTCAATTCGGATTAATGCCGCTCAAAGAAATTATCAATATGCTATCAAATGTTCAATTCGTTTATATTCGAGATAAATGTTAAAATTTGCATATACACTCTCACGCCAGCGTACACAGTGCGCACAATACGCACGCGTTCACTACATTTGCACAGCTTTGTCCGATGTACTTCCTCACTGCTGTTCCTCTTTTCAATTTGGCTATCGGAGTCGCCAATTTCTACTCACTTCTTTCGCACACACACATTTCTCCCAATCCCACAACTATTTGCAAGGAGTCAAATCTATTTATGCTTCTACTGCGCACTTTCTACACACGCGTATCAAAATTTGTATGACTCGCCCAAAATTTATTTTTTAAGGTCACATTGTATCACTAATAACAAAATCGCTTTCAGCTCGTCCTGCTATTCCGTCTGCTGCTTTACAATTGGTTTCTTCTTACTTACTCTAACTTTGTTCATGGCTTCTCTATATAATGTACATATAAATGTGTGTATGTGTACAAACTATCGTACTATCACGCTTTCTCGCACATATAAACAAACACAAGTTCGCCAGGCACGATCGTGCAGAAGAAACTGTGTGCCAGTCTGTCAGGGGATCTGCTCCGTTGCAATTTGTTAGGATAGGATACGGTTCAGTTTCTGTTTTTGATCAGGCCTGGAATTAGTGCGACATATGTATGTTTCCGTACTATCATTCCATTCTAATGAGACTCCTGTTCAGAATTTCCGTACTAAGATGGTGCGCCACGAAAAAGGATTGTGCGTGGCACTGTTAATTTTTTTTAATTTCTTTTTTTTACACACACCCCTCAAAATCGTTTACCTTCTCCGCTACCTCTGCCTCTTTAACTAATGCAGTTAACAGTTAACTATTAGTTATAAATGTATTTGGTGTGCGCTTGGCTCCTAATTGTTTTATCTCACTTGTTCAATATTTTAAACCGTCGTTAACGGTTAAAAGCCTGTGAGTAAGGGATGCGTTAGTGTACAAAATATCAACGTGTTACTAAAAATTAAAATTGCACTAGTTAGACTAAACAGCGAGAACTAAACCACGACTATCCAATCCATTTCATAATATCACTTAGATAAAATTAATCTCATCCGTTATTCGATTATATTCAACGATAACTGTCCATGATCGCTGTCATAAATATATGTACATTAAATTCATATATTCATTATTAAAGCCTATTGGGTTGTCCAGTTTGTTCTGCGCATAATAAACTCTCCCACACACACACACACACACACACAAAGTTCGAGCACAAAACATCGCTTAAAAGTAGTATCAAATGCACTCGCCAGGATTTTGTGCACAAAATTTGGGGAATATTGGTTCCGCTTCCAGGCCCAGCTCGACCAAGCGATTACGAAACACAGACATCCGCTGGAAGACCTCAGTTGGCACCACATCATAGTCGTGCTCATCTTTTGGATCACTCCACAGTCTGGCGAGGAGCAGCAAAAGTAAAACAATTATGGTAATAATTAGATTCTGTTAATTACAGTATACGAAATTTTACGTACCTTTCACCCAGCGCTGCGCTGCGAGGCCATAATCGATTATCCAGCTGGTTTTCATCCACCTGTTCTGTCCACAGACACACCTCACCACCCAGAACCTGCGTTTAGGTATAATCACAATGTGGTTAAGTGTCAGGCATTTACAAAAATAAAAATTTCATTGCATTAAGAGAAAAGTCATAAAAACGATCTCATTTTTGAAAAAACCGCAACAATTCTTTTGAACTTTTTGAAGTTACTGACAATTTCTAGAACTCGTATTATGAAAATACGTTTTACTTTACCGAAATTTCCCTTTAAGAGACAATATTTCAGTGTAACTTACCTGTTTCTGCTGTAAATTTGTCATGTGCATGCGTGCCCAAGGTCGATGCTTGTAGACATTCTGCCACGTGCGATACGGCGAACAAGCGCCCTCACCTGCAACATTCAAACACAGTTTATTCGTCACCAAATCTTGTGCTCGTACATCAAAGGTATGGATCTCACCTGTTGATCGCCAATTACCAAAACCACAGTCCAAATACCAAGCGTCCACATGCGAGAATATCACATTGAAACCGTTCTCGATTAGATCATAGTTTTCCGTCCACGTGCTGCCGCCCCACATCTGCACCGCAAAACGACTGTTCGAAAGACACTTGGTGTTGGTCAGGCCACTCGACCACACTGCCACAATGCGCGGCTCCACATTTTGGTTGGCGATTTTCAGTCTGCAACATTCGACAAATTTCAAATTTCTATTACTGATACACAATTATTTGGTCATGCACTGACCGTGCCAACGCGTTCAACATGAAATCGCACCACATGCCACGCAAATCTGTGTCGTTGAAGAACTGCGCCCAGCAATCTAGGTTCACTTCGTCACCTCCAAGGTGAAAGAAGTCTGTCGGCCCGGTTAGGTTCAGTAGCTCCTCGTACAGCCGCTGTAGTATGAGGTATGTGTTGTTGTTCTTCGGATTGAGCTGCCCACAGGGCGGCTCACCGCAGAATAAACTCCACGGCTGCTGATTGATGCACAGGCTCAGCTCGCCGAGCCCACGTCGCGAACCCCACTCCCAGCCGTTGCCCGCGTGCGCAGGTGCATCAATTTCCGGTATCACTTGGACGCCATGCAGCTGTGCAAATGCTGTCACTTCACGAATGTCTTCGTCCGTGTACACCTCTTGATCGGAATAAGCGCCGTGTGCGGCCAACTCCGGATAGTGCTTCGACACATACGGAAAACTCTGCGAGTCGGTTATGTGCCAATGGAACCGATTCAACTTTGTGAGCGCCATGGCTGTTATAGTGCGCTTGATGGATGCTACGGAGAAGTAGTGACGCGAGGTGTCTAACATAAGGCCGCGATAACGAAACTTTGGTGTATCAATGATGATGGCTTTGGACAGGATGCGTAGCAAATCTTCCTCGTCATCATACCAGATCAGCTGCTGCAGCGTGGACAGACCATGGCGCGCGCCAAAGTAAGAATTCGCAGCAATCACTGCATTCAAAGTGCGCCTCTCATCTGTATAAAAGGATTAAGAGAATGAAACCAAATGGTGCTAATGCAATCGTATATTTCATGCTACAGTTGCACTTACGTGAGACATTAAGCTTATAGCTTTCGTCTGTATCAAAGTTAAGATTTACATCGCCAGACTTGTGCACTTGAACCTGCACCAACAGTGTGTCAACATCACAGCGACGGCGTACACTGAACATGTTGGCCAGCAGGCCAGCCGCAGCAACGTTGCTGCCCTCGTCGTTGTTCGTCTCTTTGCCAATGTCTACGTGGCGACGCATGTGTCGATGCTCGCTAACTTCGGCGGCAACTGCTTCACGGCGCGCGCGTCCTCCTTTTAGCGCCTGCTCCGCCGGGCTGGCTTCATCGACGTGCGAGCGGACGTCGCTCCTTGTGGGATTGACCCGTTGTATGGTTTCCAAATTTCCGAGAAAGAGTTCGAAGACCTGTTTGAAGCGCGCCTCCACAGCACTGTGCGGCGTATCTATGCGCAGCTGCACATCCTCCACGGAAAACCGCAAAGAACCTGAGCTGATGGCAGTTTTAATCGTCGGATGCGGCCAAATGTTGATCGCGCCGCAAGTCATGGCGCACGTCATGAACGGAATGCGTTTCTCAGCGTGTTTATCGCTTTCAAAATAATGATAGCGAACACAACGATCCTTGTCGCACTTGTAGGTCCACATCTTCTCAACGGGCCTGCAAGAGAAAACCAAATTGTTCAATGTGACCCAAAGTTCGAACCACGTCAAGCTGCCATTAAATGCAGCAAAGCAACTTACATCTCCATTGCACCATGCCTCCGATTTTCGCGCTTTCGCATCGGCCTCTCGAATGTGCCCATAAACGATTGCGGCTTGATACCCGCCTGGTTCCAGTACAGAACCATCAAGATGAAAACAGTCATTGTGAGGAGCATGAGCAGCACACGCCGCAACGACACGGCTAAGGCCATATTTAGTAAGTGACGAAGCCTGCAAAAAACAAGACGAAGTTTCAATACACGCACTAAACAGAAACACCCAAATCCGCACACAAACTGTCGGCTGTCGCTCGAGGGCGATAAGCGTAATGCGGTTGATGGAGGTGGTGGTTATACTGTTGGTGCTAGGAGACTTTAGTAGCAACCAAAATGCCAATATGCATTGGCATTGATGGCATTTACATAGGGAATCAACAAATTTGCAAATTTATGGCAAATTTGCATATCGCTGTTACCCCCGTGCCAGGCGCGCTGTCGGAACTGTGGCAACGGCAAGCGGACTGGGGGAGAAGACGATAGTTGATGATAGTTGATGTTTATGGTCGGTCACATGTAAACACGAAAATGTCAGGCAAGTGAATGTGAAAGTGAAGTATCCAAAAACAGAGAACATGTTCTTCCTTGCAAATGTGCACGTCCTTAACCCAACTTTTGGCGATGCCAGGAGTAAAAGTTTTGAATGGATTTGTAAGCGATGATAATGGGAGCATAAAAATTAACGAGGAAAGTGACTACAACGGCAGGTACAATAAGGTCAGAAACAGACTGCAGTTAGAAGAGAACGAGTCAGTGAGAGAACGAACGAGAGGCGAGTGAACCTGAACGCGGCAGCGTTCCTTAAATAGTTGTGCACCGCTTTTTACAAACATTCCATTTTATATGGAATGCAAGGGTTTAAATTTACATAAATTGCATACAAATTAAATAAACACTTAATAAGGGCACAGATTTAAAGCACTGCAACGGCCGCATTTCGTTGGCAAACACACACAAGCCTATGCTGCTGAACTCGTCGTTTTTTATTTCTGTGTTTATTTTAATCAATATTTCTGTGTTGACGATGTCCCTCAGCTTGCCGCCAACTAGTTTTGTGCTGCCATGCGTAGAGCTGACGTCGCAAATGATGTAAATAGTTTAAAAAGGAAAAGTACATACAATGCCAAAGTACAATAGCACACAGAACAACTTCCGACCAACAACAACAAAAGAAAAACAACGAAAAACATGAGCACACAGTCAGTCGGGATACGAGCGATTACGTTCAATGCAGGCGGTGCTATCGTTTTGGTTGATGTCAAAATGCAACTGCAACCAGAAAAACTACTAAACGTTCATTGAACTACAACTTGCTTGTTGTTCAATGGACGCTTGTTGTTATTTTTATCTATCCGATTTCCGTAGAACTCTAAATAGACTATAGATTCCGTCAAGAAAGTTTCAGGGACTTCACTAGTAGAGTGGAGTTCACTCTAACTGTTACATTTCATAACATTTGCTATCGTCGCTACAACTGCTTTCGAAAACATTGCGAAAATTCAAAAATTGCTACAATAGCAACTCTACACCTAAAATGCTATGAAGAGTGAACTCCACTTATAAGTTTTTTAAGAAAATAATTGCAATGTAATAATTAAAATGTAACAGAAATGTATTTTGTTGCTTGTAATTATTAATTGCAGCAATTAATGTTTACGTTGCGTTATAACTTTAAAATAGAATTTTTTGTTTTTACGTTTTCAAAAACTATTTTATTTTAAGAATTTGTTTTTCACGTTGCTTCATAACTTTTATGAAACAAAACACATTTTTTACGTTGCCTTACTACATTGTGAGTATGAATGAATTTTTGATTGCTTCAATACATTTATTTGTACCACAACAAATTGACAAACCAAAATTACCTGCAGAAAACCAATTTTTCATCAACTATTACATTGCGTTCTAATTTCTGTGCACATGAAAACGAATAAAGTATATTTTTCTCATAACGGTTATTATTATTTATTACTTGATAATAATAACTGGCCACGTAAAAAATTTCTCATTGGTGCTTTTTATTAAGTAAGCAATATTTATGGAAATTTCTTAAAGCAGGGCATTTTTTTTTTTATTTCCCAAAATATGTATGATAATTATTTTAGGTCTCTGGATTTAACCACTCAAATGTGAAAAAAGTACATTTATTTAGTTGGTATTGCTGAAATCATTCCCCAACAAACTTAATTCCGGCTTTGCAACTCCTTATCAACCGACTGACAGACGGACGGATGGCGCTGAATTCAGTCTTGTGGTGACCCTGGAGAGATGTCATCATTTCTTTCACCGGACTCGTCTTGCGCGTACGGTACCAAGCACTTTCGCTTGCTTCTTCAAATATTTTTGGGGCGCCGAAGTAACTGCGCAGGCTAAGACACCTTCAATGTGATTTGGAGATATGTTTACCCGTACAGGCATTGCACCCCTCTACGCAATTTGAATCTAGCAATAGCTGGCATGTAGCGTGTAACCGTGTGGAAACATGTCGCCAACTTCCTGCTTTTGCCAAACATGTGCACAACAATGCCAGCCAGATAATGATGGTGTCTTTATGCGACTACCTGTCGATCAAGGACAATGCTCGACATTATACTTATGTACATACGTACATATGTATGCGGATACGAGCGTGCGTTTATTTTCGTACGCTGGCGTATCTGTAGCTGTGTATGTACTGTAAGTTAGTACAGACGACATAGAGATAATTGGGCTACAATCCGTCAGGCAACGCTCCAAACGAGCGTCGCTCTGTCCGTCGTCAAAAATGAATGCCATCACTTGCGCAATGCCAGTAACAGTGGAAAGGCAAAGTCGCCTACTGGCAAGAGCAGTAATGTTTAGTGCAGTCGTCTCATTAGGCGCAGTTCGTCAAGTGTCACCTAAAATAGCCAGAGCTGTTGCGAACGCATGCAAATTAAAAGTTCGTGTCACAACTACCCAAAACTTGACGCGTCACTACAAAGCCGCATTAGAAAGCCTCAAAATTTTAGGCGCAATTTTCTTAAGTGATCTACAAGATTACCCACATTAATATGCTAAGAAGGCATAGTGCGTTGAACCACAAGTCAGCACTAAATACGAAAACGTTTCAAGTTCAAAAGCTGCAATAAACGACTTTTTCAGAGAATATGGAATGCAAATGCTAAGCCGACTTATATGTCTGCTGCTTACTGACTACAGCCTCAAAATGCCCAACAATTCCAAGCCAGTTCGTCATCACTGTTTGCACCAACGCATTGCCTATGCAACGCCATCGCCAAGAGCCGAGCACTGCTCCTGGCCCGAGCCGTTGCCACGACAATTTACACAGCTCACGCTGCACACAAAATTTGCCGGCACTTCACGCAAGCCATACCACAACAATAACCATGACAACAACAACAAGAACAACAACAAACACTATCACTGCAGCCCATTTGTCGTTGCGAGCAATTTTTGAAGGAAAGACGACACAATTCAAGCCCAAGCAACCGTTTTCACTAGTTTAACGCTACATTTTTCGAGTCCCTCTGAAGGAGTGCTTACGTTGGCGCGCACCATTTAACATTGGACCGCCGCAGTGCCATCGACCGGCCCACTAACGGCCGACGGACGCTGATGAGCGCCGCTGTTGCAAGAACAAGACTCACGGAATGGAATGACAAAGCGAGCCAGCAATGGCCACCTGACAGGAGCACCAGGCGCACAGGCGGGCAGCACACGACATCCGCGAAGCGCAAAAGCGAAGGGCAGCGCCAGCGCCAAACGACAAAAAACAACACAACACAACCGACCGCTTGTGGGTCGGCTTCAGATTCGGTTCGGTGTTGCGTTCGTTCGTTCGGTCGGTTGGCTCGGCGTGTGCCGCCGACTGTTTGACTTTTGAAGCGCCAGCGGATTGCGGCAACGCGAAGTGGCACACACACGCACAAGTGGCGGGCAAGGACATGCCGAGGCACAACACGCAACCGACTGCTGGTCGGTCTTTGTTGGGGCTAGCGCCACAAGCGCGTTGTACCTTCAGTCAGTTAAATGGCGGCAAATTGTCAAGTTGCGAGGTGACTAGCACACGTGTGTTTGTGTGGGCCTTACCGAACTATTTTAGCCAGTCGGTGCTGAATTCGGGCGTAAAACGAGTTGCCACAGTTTTGCCAGCTCTAAATTAGAAAGATTGATTGTGCAAATATGAAAATCCCACGCAAAAGCGGATAAGTAATCATCGATATATGAATTCTTCTATCGCCTGTGATGGCGTTGACAGAGAGTGTGCGCAGTCGGGTCCAAACTGAACAATTTTGCCGGGACTTTTGTTATCCAGTTGAAAACATTACTTAAAGCTAATTTGATGGTAGGCTATAGGCCGTCGTTACCAGTAAAGTAGCCCTTCAAAGCTGTGGCAGGATACGAGATACTGCGTTTTTTAAGAACCTTGTACTTTTATTCATTAATTTATGTTTCGTAGAAAGCGGTAGCAGTCTGCGCCACAAGTAAACCGACTTCGTCAAAGTGGTAAATCGTTATTTATAGATTCGATCGGCGACTTTTAGGGGTAACGCGCACTGTTTAATGCTAGCTGCGAGGAGCTACGTGTGTGTGTGTGCGTGCGCGCGTATGTGTTGAGGCGCACTAGCAGGACTAGAGCAGACCTAGTGTCTGGCTCGCTTTAACATTGAGTGTTAGTCTAGCAAATGCGAGCGAATAGTGCAGAAGAGCTGATTGGATAAACTGTATGCAAGGAATTTGTTGTGGCAAAGGAAACGAAAAGTAGTAGAATGTGTTTGTCAGTTATGCAATCAGTCAGCCAGTGAAAAACATTAAAATTGGAAGTAGTGTGCAATAATTGGATTTGCTGCAGCAAAAAATCATCTCAAGGACAAGTGAAAGACAGTGAAAAGATTTGAAATTCATTTGCATGTTTTAATTGCAAACTTTGATAACAAAAATTAATGCTTATATTTATGGAAGATTTTTCTAAATAACCTGCAACCGTCGGCAACAAAGTAAAGAATGTCTTGTTGGCAGTGATGTGTCCTCTGAAATATGGTCAACTCAAGGCAAATCCGGTGAGACCTAAAGCAATTTTAAAAAATGTCTCTAAAACGTTTCGCGATAATCGCGCCGTTGAGTTATCACACTTCAAATCATAATCGCAACAAGACAACGTTCACGCCACTAACAGAAGCAGGCACTCCATCGACAACAACAACGACAGCGATACCGTCAACCATATTCTGGACACAACAGCAGCAAGCGCACCAGGCGAAGGCATCGATTCCAGGCCGCCAACAGCTACCAAACGCGCCCGACTTGTCAGCAACAATCCCAAATGACAACACTGCCACCACCACCAGCAACCGCAATGGCAATCACAACGACCAAGACAACAGAAGCAGCAACAATGGCGGAAACAACGTAACAATTGCCAACGCAATTATCACCTACTACGGCGGCAGCGGCGGTCTGCCGAGTACGCGTCTTAACGGCGCTGGCTACAGCGGTGTCGGCAGCGGCGGCGCTCCTGGCAGCGGTAGCAGTCAGACGTATCCAAACACCATTAACGGAAATGTCAACCTATTGCTAGGCGGGTAAGAAGTTTCACAAAATACAAAAATCGGCAAAACTCTAGAAATTTTTTCGAGCCGCATTAATGTGCAAATCTTTGGTAATACGTACGTTTTAATGGGTCCCCTATACCTCATTGCGGTAATGATGCTCATTATTCCTGGCGATATTGTTCAAAATTTGGAAACCTTGTGATTTTCACTTTTTTATATTTTGACAGCTTTGAATATTTCGTTTACTGTTTTGCAAAACAAAAGTCAGTAAAGTTTCAGTATTTTGTGTAGAAGATATGGAGTCAGGTATTTTTAGATCTGTATATGTACTTATGTGCATAACGGAATACATATATTATATGAAGACAGTGAGAAACAAGAATCGAATGAAAGCGACCCGCGCTTCTGTTGCCCTGACAAGCTCTGAGAGGGATCCAGATCGATGCGTTTACTCTATTTTCCAGGCATAACCGCAACCAATTCGAAGTTATACATATTTCAAGCAGCTTAAGTGTAAATATTATAGTATTCACATAGGCATCTTAGTATCTTTCTGCCACAAAACAGCGGTAAAACATTTACGCTTATTCAAAGAAATTCATAGTCCAAAATAGCAATCAAGATTCGTCTCTATGGTAAGATCGACATTTCAATAGAAAATTTTACACAAAAAAGCAATCCGCAAAAGAATTTGAACGCTTTTTATATTTGTTTGTCTGTATGCATGCATGTAGTAGATTAGGAGGGAGAGGGGGACGAGGGTGGCTGCCACTGATTGAGACACATTTAGGCCTATGTGGTCGATTGTGATTTCTGCATGAGTATGTACATATATTTTTACATTTGTATGTACTTTTGTTTGTTGCAAGAGTCAAAGCACCCTCTTGCTTTAAATGATTTGAGCAAATTCTTAAAAACGTTTTTAGAATATTGAATATCTTTCATATATGCTGAACTTCCGTAAGCGAAGATCGTGTATTGCAAACTTTGTTTTTAGAATTCAAACGCAGTTCTTGTAATTGGCAATTAATACAGACATACATATACAGTCAGTAAATCTTTGGACTTTTACAAAAAATATTCTCAACAGTTGTTTTTTTGTATTTTTGAATGAACAAAATAAAAAACAGAAACAGCCGTCTTCCAACCATTACTAGCCAGCCCCACTAGATTTTGAAAAAAAAATACAAACTGTGGTCAAAATATATTAAACAGAAGTTTGTACTAAGTACTCACTTTTTATTTTATTTTTTATTTATGTTTTGTACGAATATATCTGTGGTCATATAGAAGAGTAGCATAAGTCGATATAAGAGAGAATTGAGTTATTTCATTGGGAGCTGTATAGAAGTCAAGGCGCTGAAATGTATTTCATCCGTTTTGAAAAATCCTGTTTGCATTTGCTTTTCTGCTTAAATGGCCTGAAACAACAATGCATTGGTCAGAGCATAGTTTTCAAACTACACTTTCCGACTTAACCACATGTCAATTTTCGACATATGACCACAGATACAGAAATTGAAAGGTTGTTGTGGGTCTCGCTTTCGCGTTAGCAATTTTTATACCAAAAATTCGCTTCATAGCTTTTATTGATTTTACCAGCATTAAAAGCAGCGAATACCACCGATTTTCATGACGTACCTTTGATAACTAGGTTAATGACTTTGCGGACACTGGTCAGACCTATGATGTCAGTCTTATGGCAAAATCAATTTTTGACTTTTTGTTTACTCGCCCAGCCTGTTGCATTGCTCACGCGTGGGTTTGACTTGTTTTCCTTTCTTCCCCTTCTACTTGCAGTACCATGCTTTCACTGGTGACGACCGTACTGTGTATTGTTTGTTATTGCTGTCATCGCAGCATAAAGAAGCGCACTGAAGCCGCCTACCGGCAACAGCGTCAATGGCTGGAAAACGATCCGAACATGGAAATCTACAGCGTAGAACAGGTGAGTCGAACATCGACAGTAGCCTTAAATCATTGTTTCAATATTTTTGTATGCACAAAATCAATACACACACATACAGACTCATGCGTCGTTATGGCAGCAAGTAAATATGATATACTTAGCCGACTACAAAATTAGTTAACGGCTAAATTTGAAGGCCTGTGACATTTTCCATGTGGCTGTAACAAGCGGGGTGACGAGCAGTTGCGTTAGCGCGCAAAGGTCTCAGCAGCGCCACCGAGGTACCAACAAAGAATGAGCAGTGAGTTGCAACAATCAATAATTGTTGGAAGTTAACGTAAGATATGCCACCAACAACGCTTCCTGCTACCGACAATGGTTGGGGCACATGCGATGTGCTTTCTTTTCCTGCAAATGCAGAACTGCAGAGTACAACACTTTGGCTCCTGCGGGGCGGCATAGAAAGCTAAGCCGTAGTGTATGCCTCCAGGCGCTTTCAGCACACTCCCCCCAACATGATTGTGTTTAACGGGAAGTCAGCGCGTCCTGTGTCTCATTCCACCCAGTTTCGACTTCGTTATTCTTTACTCGACAAATTGTTGCAGTCTGCCGGTGGGAAACAAGCGGCACAGCTGGCGTTGAATTTTTGATTGTGTGCTGCGCAAATGTTGACGTTTCCACAGTTCACCTTTAGACAATGTTAGGCTGTTTACTCAGCAAGTATTTATCCAAGTTGTGTACCTAAATTGGGTGCTGTAGGTAGGTAGGCACCAGCGATGTTAATGACAATTTGATAATACAGAGTTTGACACATTCCATACATCAAAATATAACTTAATGATCTAATGATGTGTGAGGAATTTGCGAAACACAAACTAGGAACAAGCATTAAATTATCCGATTAGTATTTGAGGAATTTATTTGAATTGATTCTCATTTCAGTGTTACGAGACATCTGGGCTGTTCTTGGGTGAGTCCACTGACGGTCTGACCACATTGGCCACACTGCATCACGAACCACCGCCGTCGTACGACGCCGTGGTCGCCATGCAGGAGCAACAAATTCTGCAGCAGCAACTCTTTCAGCAACAACAACAGCAGCAACTATTGCAGCTGCAGCACAACTCCCCACCGCCCGGCTATCGCTCAACACTGGACGTGCGCGACACTACGACGACGATGACAGCGGCAGCCGACGTGGCCACAACAACCGCCTTGATACGAGATAGCGCTGACAGCAATGGAAATCTCAGCGGCAGCAGCTGTAACAATTTCCCACTGCTCGACAAGCAAGTGGCGGCGCAAAGCAGGCATCTCGGCAGCGCAGCGCTGCTCAACATGAAGAAAGTACTCAGTGCGCAGTCGTGCTGCTCGCTGCAGCGTGCCGAGGTGGAAAACATGTGGAACGCAGCAGCAGCTGCCGTCGCCGCCAGAGCAGCGCACCCCAGCACGGGACGGCACGACAGTGACAGCAGCAACTGCGACGTAAGTCTGCGCGGCCGCCAGCCAACACCACCACTGATGTTGGCACGCAAATCGCTGCCGCTGTCTTTACCCTCTAAATTAGCGACTGTTAATGCGGCCGGCCGCCGTTACCAGCGACAGCCGCACACCGGCCATCACTATCGACGCGGCTGTCCGCTGTGTGGAAAATTTCGCTACGATGGCGAGGACACGTTGGTCATGTCGCGCGAGAGCGGCGACAACAACAATGCAGACAACCACGCATGCAGTTACAACGAACTGTGGCGGCAGCAGTCGGCCGAATATGAGCGTCGCCTACAATCTACCGACAACGCGCCAACAGTTTCCGATGACATCAACGTCGATGAAGATGGCTGCGCGTGCTCTGTCACAACAACAGCGACATCATTACAGCAGCAGCACTGCGCGGCTGCTGTTGCGTCTACGGAGAGCAGCAACGCTCTCCACGCTGGCGCACGTGAGCAGCCGTTAAGCCAAGATGATAATCAATTTCTGCGACAAACCGCGGTGCCGACTACAGACGTCAATGACAACATCAACAACAACATACCGACAACATTAATGATAAACAATGAAGCCGATGGGACGCCGGAACCGATAACGGCCGCAGCGACACCGGATGGTGCGCCCAACGCAGCCGCCTTGGACACTATCAATGCCAACGCCGGCATCATACGCGTCGACATGAGTAAAATTATCGATCCGTCGGGTCTGCCCACGTACGAGGCGGCGCTCAAATTGGAGTCCAGTGGCTATGTGTGAGCCAGAGCTGCGCGTATTCACAACTGGCTTCGACACCAAAGTGCTTTTTTATAATAATTTAAGCGAGTCGAGAACGAATCACCAGCACCACATTGAATGAATATATTGCGTTTTCGTGTAGATTCGAAATGCATTCAATAAAGTAACGGTTAAGGCATATGACAATTATATATTGCACCGGACTTTGTACTTTTTGATAGTTGCCAATTGCATCTGTTGAACAAATCGCCATATATCCAGGTAGGTAATCAATAGTTTCGGTTTCGGCCCAAATAAGCGGTTTCGGTGTCAGTTTCGGTCAAAAAATGCCCGAACGGCCGAAACCGAAACTTTTTAGAATATTTTTTACATTTTATTGTGCGAGTGAACAGCTAGTAAGTGCAGCCGAGCAGATGTATAGTGTAAGGATGAGAAGGAGAATTTAGATGCCACCAATGTAAATAAACTTCTTTGCTTAGAATATAATATTAAATTATTAAATTTTGAATATTAGCGAGTAAGGTACGAAAGGGTGATTTTTTTGTTTATGTTTTTAAAAAAAGAATGAATTGTTATATTTGTTTCTTTGTTCTTTATTTACTTAACTCTTCAATTCCCATGCCCAAAATAGTGAAAAAGAAAAATTTTTTTTTAATAAAATAGCTTAGATACGTTTGAATAAGACAAAAAAATACATTAAAAATTTTTCAACTACCCTCATTTTTTTACGCGGGGGGTCACCTACAGGTGACACTGGGCATTAATAGTTGTTAATAATCTGAAAGATAGGCTTGACTTTGCTATACAAGTGTTAGAATTTAAAAATAAAAACCTATGTGGTAGGAAAAAAAGATTAAGCATCTGTCACCTACAGGCGACACTGGGAATTGAAGGGTTAAAGTAAAATTCGTTTGTTGAAAAATCATCATTTTGGTGCTTGATGTGGTGATTTTTATTTCAACTAGAAAGTTTCGGTTTCGGCCGAATATTAAAAAATAACATAAATTCGGTTTCGGCCCAAAAAAGTGGTTTCGGTCGGACACTAATCTATGTAAATATATATTAATATAAAAATGCACTTTCCATATTAAGGCACAACTGTTAAAATCATAAATTCGTGTTTTTTACATGCAGCCTTTTTATTTAGTATTTGAAACGTTCTCGCACATAAAATTTACACCACCTGGTTTTATATTGCAAATTTTTCAGTGATATCTTCATATCGCTTGAAGTATTAAGTCAGATGTATGTTTGTGGCGGGACGCAAGTTTTTCTAAATCCCGATTTCATTCGGTCCAGCCACATGTTTGTAATTCACCTTTACCTCATTTCGCGAAACAACCTTCCATTGTTTGGCGGCAGAATGGCGCACAAGTGGAAGGTAATGCAGAGAGGCAGGTGAGGTATGGGCGGAGGAAGAAAATACTGATATTGATTTTATATTAGCAGCACGCCACGGTGGCACGAACGTCGCCACTGACGTGGACGATGCCTGTGAAATACAATAATTAACGTCATGGCAGATGGAGGTGAAGAGATTTGCAGCACCTGACCGAACACACAGCCATGCATACACATTCAGACACGTATGCAGATGACAGATACCACGTGGCGTGTGTCGTACTATGCGACATGTTGCCACAGGTGCAGGTCACATGTGCACAGAAAAGGTGGGTAGGTGGGCGAAGATTGATGCACTTGTTATGCAAAATAACGGGAAGAATACACCAAGTGCAATATTAGTTCAAGTGTGGGTGGCTGAGTCTGTTTGTACGTGTTTGTGTTTGTGGTCAATACGGGTAATTATGGGGCAATGCCAACAAGACCACCACCACCACCACCACCACCTCAGTTTAAAGGCCAATTAATTGTTGGAATTACATATAGAAAGAAGGGTCAACTAGGAGAAAGGATTCGAATGGTCGCGAGTCAAGCGAAACTGAAAAGGTAAAAACCGAGCTGAGACGTGAAGTACGGATGAGGGAGCGAAAGAATAACGTCAGCGTGTTAGCAAATATGGTACAAATCGCAAAGTTCCGGATTTCGATTTCTTCAATCATAAAGTAGATATGTAGGTATGTGAAAATTTTTTCATATCTGTTTCTCACAAAATTTCGATTTTTTTCAAATACATTCGCCCACCTGCGTGCCGCCAACATCGCACAGCGCCGATCGCTTTTTACTTCGCGCACATAAGCAGCAGTCCGACGGTGCTGAAGCCGAGTGCAAGCGCCAATTACAATCGCCGCAATCGTGGGATCACAGCTGCAGCAAAAACACAGCAATTCGGCACAATAGTCGCACGTCGCAGGCAGCAAACAGTAACAACAAGCGACCGCGCGGTACTACTCAGACACCGGTCGCCACTACCAGTTGGACGCGCGCGCTAATTACAACTGAAATGCCAACGAATGGATGCATGTGGCATTAACAAAGTGTCTAAACGATGATGACGATGGCCGTCGAACGCTTGCTCAACGGCAGCAGTCGACGAACGCACAACGCGTCGACTGCGGGAAGGCCGACAGCTGATATTGTAACCTATAATCTATAATAGAGAAAATCGGTTCAAATGGTCGCAGCAGCAAGTACTCGATATTCGATTGGAAAAGACAATGTGTGCCCATCAAACCTGTTCCTTAAATCGAGCTGGAAACGACAACGTTTATGTATTTAATCGATTCAACAAGTTGTTAGTGCATAGTTCTCGATTTTCATTCCGATTTCAAAAGCTGATATTGCTTGGTATTTTGGGGCGCCTTCAATGTATGGCGCAAGCAAACACAACCTCAATAGACGCTCGAGCACCACGGGTGAGAGCTGGTACAAGCCAGCTGGCTTGATCTCAGCAACGAATAGCGAGAGAGATGATGATGCAGTATGGAAGCATGCGCCGCAATTTCATTTTAGAAAGTACTTTCGTACGGCCCCGTTTGCGCGTGTATGTGCTCATGTTATTATGTGTTCAGAAGATCAAAATTGAAATGCGGCAATAGGCCCCATCAGTAATAATAATAATGAGAAGACGGAGGGAGAAACAACGAATTGATTTCCCATTCTAAAAATAATGTAAACGCCAACACGGACCGAATACACGAACTCACACACGTACGCACTGCACATTCTTTCATGCAGTGTTGCTGCATGGGCAAGGAAGGGCTTTTAATACGGCTGCCTTACAAGTGGCGAAACATCTCAGCTGTGAGACTTGTTTGTTTGCGCCACACAGCCATTTCATTCATTATAAAAATTCACAGAAGAATTTCGGTCTTGGCCGACATATCTCTGCCCTATACTTTACACACGCGTCCTTAGACTTTAATATGAATTCTTTCAATACTTCTCCTTCTCTTTTTTATTCTATTAGTAAGCGAATTTCAAAAGATAATGGTCGAATAAACGGTCGAACATCTCCGTTTCACATTTCGTAAAAACCCTTAAATGGTGGCAGGGTACAATTTATGTTAGCATCGTCACGTCTTAAATAGTACATAGGGAATTACCCCTATTAATGCGAGGCTTTGCGTTGGTTCATTGCAGTGATGCCAACCGTAGGGAAAAGAGGCTACATGTAGGGAAATTCAGGCCTAAATTTGCGATGTAGTGGAAAAAGGACATATTTTTAATATTTACTTAAATATAGGGAATTTATAAAATCTCTTCATTTTTAAAATAATTTATTTTTATGATTAATGCGTTGACATTTTTCAACGTGACAATCTTGGTAAGTAAAATCTTTATATATCCTTGAACACACCCACTGGCTAGCAAGGATTTTCATGTATTTTGTCTGTGCTTGAACATACACTTTTGTCAGCATATTTGCTTAATTTCACTTTTGCCGCGTTTTCGAGTACATTTTTCAATTTATTTTATTTATTAACCAGATTCTGAATTAAGGGAAGGCTCCCCTGGATTTGGGCAAAAATAAGGCAAAGTTTGTAATTTTTTTGTGGGATAATGAAAAGGCGTACAAACTTCCGGTTTTGACTATTAAATTCGTCTATTATTTAGGAGTTTAAAAAGTTAAAAAACTTGATGAACTTGACTTTCTCAAAACTTCAAACGCGTTTATCTCGAAACCATTTTTTCCAATCTAACTGAAATCCCCGGACTTGATCTAATGATCCGATTTTCTTCATCTAAAAACTGCTCGAATGTATTTGATTTTCTGTATGCCTTGAACTAACAATTTGCATAAATAGTTATTTATTTTTAATTTTTAAATGTGGTTGAAATTAAAAAAAGGTGCAAAAAATTGAACTTTTTACTTCAAATATTCATTGTGCAAGAATTTTTCGTTTAAATTTTTTGAGTCTAGTTCAATGCACAGACAATTTTGTTATCTTTAAGTAATGACAATGCTTTTTGATTTCAGTCCACTACAAGAGGCTGCAGGATTACAGTTCTCGAGCGATGTTTGGCGCGCAGAGGCCTACGGAAATCGCCATTTTGTAGCCGCCATTTTGAATTTCATCAAGTTTTTAACTTTTTAAACTCCTAAATAATAGACGAATTTAATAGTCAAAACCGGAAGTTTGTACGCCTTTTCATTATCCCACAAAAAAATTACAAACTTTGCCATATTTTTGCCCAAATCCAGGGGAGCCTTCCCTTAAGGAAAGAAAATCGTAAGTTTCTTCTAATGTTATACTTTTTTAAATATTCAATACTTAAAATTGTTTATAGAACAATGAGCAATTCTTCCAAATTATCTTTTTTTTGTAAACGGGTTCTACGAAGCGAGCAAAAGTTAAGTATCGAAAGCAAACATTTAACGACTGCTGGCTGGAAATGGAGGAATTCAAGAGATGGCTTGAAAAAATCGAAACGAATAATTTCAAATGCAAGTATGCAGCTTGCGACGTTTGATTTCGATGTTTGAAAATATATGTAGGGAACTTGAAGGGAAAATTTATATTTGCATAAGGATAAATGGGGATTTTCTTTAGATGCGATAGGGATTTTTCCAAAAATTTGTTGTCATCACTGGTTCATTGTGATATTTCAACACCTTCGAGTGTGTTATTTGTCTATATTGTTCGTCTTGTTCTGGATGTTGCGAACCTCTAATCGAACTTAAGATTCGCTGATGCAAAAGTGCAAGGTACATTTAATACTTTCAGCAATTTTCCAATTATTCAAACCACAGTACACCCATACCTCGCTATACGGCCTAGATACGTTCCACGAAACTTGGCCGCAAAGCGAAAAGCCGTATAAGGAATCAATTACTTTAATACAAATTCATTCAAATTCAATGGGATCGGTTCCAAATTTATTTTTTTTATTTTTATAACAATGTTATAATTGATTTTTATAATAATAACAAAAATATAGAAACAAAAATGAAAGAACTTCATGTTACATAAAAATATTTTTTACGTCATCGCATAACTGTTATGAGAGAAAAATATTTTTTACGTTGCTCGGTAACGTTTGAATCTGTTATTCCACCGGTGAGTGTGCTCGTGATTTAGAACTTGAGTGGTTCAGAACTTGGATAAGTTTTGCATACAAAATGCATTGGTGCCGGTATTTTCAACGTAAAAAATATATATTGCAAAATAATAGTTATCATTCAACGGAAAAAAAAATCCCATTCACAATAGTTACTGCCAACGGAAAAAATATTTCCCACAAAATAAACGTTACCGAGAAACGTGATATATCGACATCGAACAAATTTTTTTTTGGCCGTTATAGCGAAACATTTTAGGCCGTAAATTGAAAACGTGCCTTAATTGAAGAAGGCCGTTATAGCGAAAGGCCGTATAAAGAGCGGCCGTATAGCGAGGTATGGGTGTATACAGATGTAGTGGTACCACGTAGCCACTTATGCCAACATTAATAACTTTTGCTACACTCGAGCGCATATGTGCCAAAGTGTCAAATAGCACCGCGCGCACGACACAAGCGACACTCAAGTGGCTAAGCCAGCGGCGTGCCATCCGACACTACTGACCGCAGTGCAGTGTCCCACATATGGAACTTGCACTGATCGGCACTCCGTGTGATGTCACCTACCGCAGGGCAATGGCACTTGAGGAAAAGTGCTGCATCGACCGAAAAGGTCCCGTGACGCTGATTGGTCACACTTCCGCGACATTGGAAATTCGGGCGGAGCATTGGAAATGCTCAGTAGTATAACAGTTTGTAAATTTAGTATATAAGACCTAAAATTTGAAAAATAAAATTAGCTTCTTGACAAGAGACAAACCTTGCGTTTCTCCTTTGATTTTTGCTCAACACGTAGGCTCTTTAGCCATGGCATAATTGGCGCGACCCGCCGCTTCATATAGGTCACCCCGAACTGACTAACGCCTGACCTAGCATTGACTGATAGATAGAAATTCCTCACCGTATCCAATACACTTTTCACCTGTACACCACATGGCGATCCTGCCAACGACCCGTCTTCTGAGCCACCGTAACGCTGCTCCTAGTGCAAGAACACCGATCCTGCCGACCACGAACTGACAGCCTCGAAATGATGACAACCCAAGCACCGATGACAATGGCACCGATCACCTTCTTATTGACAGACAGCAAAACATTACGCAAACAGCTAACTACCAAAGTTGCGCACCTGATGAAACCCCATCGCAACCGCCCAGACGCAAAGGCTTTAGATATAATTCGTCACCACAGGAAATCAACTAAGCTGCCGCCAGATCCAACAAAATTGCACCGAAATCATCAAAAACAGTTTCCAATATGTTTACAATTATTTTCATAATTTTACAATACAAAAATAAAAACAAAAAAAAAAAATAATTAATATGTACACAAGAATATGTAATAACAACATTATAAAACACTTATAACATCAAACCCAACAAACACACCCGAAAGCATTTGCAACTTATTATTACATTACATTATACATTAAGAAAAAAAAAAATAAAAAAGAAAAAAAAAGCACCACCTCAAGATATCCTCAAAAAATAAAACTACCACTAAGTCAGCTCAGAAGCATTTCCCTACGTTGACAACTTATGAGCGTCCGAATACTACATGTTCATTAAAACACCACAACGAAAATCTGATTAAAGTCTTCGACCGACTACAACAATACAACTTAAAACTAAATGCAAGCAAATGCCAATTTTTAAAACCAGAAGTAATTTACTTAGGCCACTTAATCACAGACAAAGGCATCAGAACAGATCCAACAAAATGCGAAGCAGTACTAAAATATCCAACACCAACGAATGCTGATGAAGTACGTCGATTTGTAGCATTTTGCAACTACTACAGACGCTTCATACCAGAATTCGCATCAATAGTAAAATGCCTTAACTCTCTCCTTAAGAAAGGGACGCCTTTCATTTGGTCAGACGAGTGCAAGACAGCTTTCGAAACACTAAAACAGAAGTTAACAAACACACCAATATTACAATATCCGGATTTTAACAAAACCTTCATATTAACAACAGACGCTTCAGACTTCGCCTTAGGAGCAGTATTATCACAAGGAGAAATTGGACATGACCTTCCCATTTCATACGCAAGCAAATCATTACAGAAACACGATATCATTAAACCAATAATAGAAAAGGAACTTTTAGCTATACATTGGGGAATAAACTACTTCAGACCATACCTCTACGGAAGAAAATTCATTGTAGTCACAGACCACAGACCACTGGTATCTCTATTTTCACACAAAAACCCGTCATCGAAAATGACAAGAATCAGACTAGACTTATCTGATTACGACTTTGAAATCATATACAAACAAGGAAAAATCAACACAAATGCAGATGCTTTATCTCGCATAAAAATCGACAGCGACACACTAAAGGCAATGATTCCAACACTGGAAAATGACATAAATGACGGCAAACAAATGGAAATACTGGCAATTACAAGGAGCAAGGCAGCAACATCAAGAGCAAAAGAAAAAAGCATGCACAATGAAGAAAAAGAAAATATTTATGGTACCAAGACACGCGATAATAGGAAGGACATATCTCAAGAGCCTGCGCAACTCTACATATGGGAATGTACCTCTATGAACGACGTGAAGAACATGAGAAGATTAAATTTTGAAATAAAAGAAAAGCATCGGCCGATGATACATATTGACAATTATGAAGTGCACGTGACTTGTAGCGATGACCCTTTGAATCTAGATTCAATGTTGGAGAAACTACACAGTTCACTAAAGAACCTGCATATAAAGGAGCTAGCCCTTTGCAGAGAAAATTTTAAGTTTGAAAATATAACAATGAATGCATTCAAGGAAAGATACAACGAAATAAATAAAAACAAATGCTCGCCTACAAAAATACTTATATACAACGCTCCACGAAATGTTCAAAGCAAATTACAACAGTACAAACTAATTGACGAATATCACAACGCCAGCACAGCCGGACACTTAGGAATTCGAAAGACGATCCTAAAATTAAAACAACGATACACATGGAAGAACATGAGACAAATGGTAAAAGAGTTCGTCAACAATTGCCTGACCTGCTGCAAGAATAAAACAATTAGGCACACTAAAGAAGAACTGGTCAAAACAGACACGCCAGCAACAAACTTTGAAACCATTACCATTGACACAGTCGGACCATTGAGAATATCAAATGGCTTCCGCTACATACTCACAATGCAATGTGATTTAACAAAATTTATTATTGCACATCCGATGGAAACCAAGGACGCACGAACGACAGCAAAAACTCTTGTAGAACAGTTCATTCTCAAGTACGGTTGTTTCAAAACGTTGAAATCCGACCGAGGCACCGAGTTCACAAATGAGCTAATGCACAACATATGCCAATTACTTGACGTGCGACAAATTTTTTCGACACCCTACCATCATCAAACAATCGGAGCACTCGAACGTAACCACAGAACACTGCATGAATACTTACTAGCATTTACAACCGAACACGAATGGGACAAATGGGTACCATATTTCACTTTCGCGTATAATACGACACCACATGTCGAAACGCAGTACTCCCCATACGAGTTAGTCTTCGGAAAATTACCGTCACTACCAAGTGACAAAATATATGACAACAAACAAATTTATGACTTTGACAATTACGCCAACGAACTAAAAGTTAGGCTGCAAACATCCATAGATAAGGCTAGGAATATGATAGAAATAGCTAAACATAAGAGACAAATTAATTATGATAAGAACACAAATAAAACACAATTCGAAATAGGAGATTTAGTTTTTATACGATTAGAGACAAATAAAAAATTACAAAGTCCTTACCACGGACCGTACAAGATTATAGATAGAAATGGAGTAAACTCCACACTAGACATAAACGGTAAATATAAGGTATTACATAATAATAATCTTAAGAAATTTCTAGGAGATAATGACTTAGCAAATAACATCTAAAAATTGTACAAAATAAAGATTAAAATACATATTACACTAAGACAACAAAACAAATATTTACGCTATCTACAATTACTATAAGCTCAATAATGTTAGCTAAGCATTTCCAAATCCACCTCCGAAAACCCGACCGATATCTTAAAAAATTATTCCAAGTAATAATTTTTCGCTTAAGGGCAATGGTGTAGTGGTACCACGTAGCCACTTATGCCAACATTAATAACTTTTGCTACACTCGAGCGCATATGTGCCAAAGTGTCAAATAGCACCGCGCGCACGACACAAGCGACACTCAAGTGGCTAAGCCAGCGGCGTGCCATCCGACACTACTGACCGCAGTGCAGTGTCCCACATATGGAACTTGCACTGATCGGCACTCCGTGTGATGTCACCTACCGCAGGGCAATGGCACTTGAGGAAAAGTGCTGCATCGACCGAAAAGGTCCCGTGACGCTGATTGGTCACACTTCCGCGACATTGGAAATTCGGGCGGAGCATTGGAAATGCTCAGTAGTATAACAGTTTGTAAATTTAGTATATAAGACCTAAAATTTGAAAAATAAAATTAGCTTCTTGACAAGAGACAAACCTTGCGTTTCTCCTTTGATTTTTGCTCAACACGTAGGCTCTTTAGCCATGGCATAATTGGCGCGACCCGCCGCTTCATATAGGTCACCCCGAACTGACTAACGCCTGACCTAGCATTGACTGATAGATAGAAATTCCTCACCGTATCCAATACACTTTTCACCTGTACACCACACAGATTTTGACACGGCTTAAATTTTCTTCATAAATAGAAAAGTAAAAACATGACAAATATTTTGTCAAAAAGTCTCTCTTTTGCAATAACCGAACCAGTGGCGCACACAGGATTACATTTTAGGGGGTTTGCGTACAACTTTTGAGCCGAATAGGTTTGGGGGGGTTTGAATCTTCAACTCCCCTGTGTGCGCCACTGAACCCAACACCTCTCAAATCGTTCTCTAATTCATTGAAATGCAGCCCAAACTCTCGATCACTTTTTTGCCATTATTTACTACGCTGCATTATTAACTTGGCTTGGTACCAAGTGATGCATGCACAAGATGTGGTGAAGACAATGCCAAAGGTACCCTGGAGCACTTGCTATGCCACTGTCCTGCTCTCTACACTACACTGCACTGTCCCCCCCCGTGGGTCAGCCAGCCTAACCTAACCTACCCTACTACGCTGCACTCTACAGAAATTGTCATGTCAAATGTGCTGCTGCCAATAAAGCAACGATTTCCTAGAATTTTTCTTGTTTTTTATTTGTTTGAAACCCCATCAAGTTTGAGACTATTGTATATTATTCAGGGTTGGGTTAATTTTTTGAGCATTATGAGATAACTGACAAATAACTATTCAAACTTGCCTCTTTTTGTCAGACAAAAAAAGGCCGTCTACCTTCTACCTGGTTCACTTGAATAATTTCAATATGATTCAAACTATTTCGATGTAAACTAGAATTCTGTTTTAAAAAATGCTGCGTGAGTTTTCTTTACCTCATTAACAGATCGTTCTGTGTTCCTGTAAGCCACTGCACATTTCTGTACCCATCCGGAAAGCATTACTCTTGTAAAATGCACAAGACACGTGATGTAAACTTATAAGCAAGAAAGGAATTTGACAGTGAGCTGTCAAGTCGGCGCCCAAATTAACGAAATGCTAAATAATAAATCATTCAGTGTCAGTAGCTGAAACTGATAATTCTGAGCTCTTATCAGCAAAATTTGTCACTCACATACATATGTCTCTATAGTTTCATTGCTTGGAGATAAACATTCGCATGCTGAGCATTGAAATTGCGACAAAACTCTCTCATGGCGTCTCGGGTCGTTTGCATTCAAGGACCCTTCAACATGAATGTTTCTAAAAAAGTGTCTGGTTTTGGACTGAGCAGTTTTTATATAATCGAAATATTTTCGTTAAATAATTTGCTCAACCATACTGCAGCGAACCGTAATATCAACAGTAGTCCACTTTTATGAAAGATATCAGCCGTACATGGTAGCTAGTGAGTGCCTCCTCGCATTATTATTTTTTATATTTCATTTAATAAATAGATGTGCGCATATTTTGGTTGTTTTGTTTCCGATAACACAGCATATTTAAACAGAAGCAATCGTAAAGCGTGTTGGCGTCAATATGAGGGTATACCCAGTCTTTTTCTAACGACGTGCCTCGGGCTTTTTTTTATTAAAAAATGGAATTTTATAAAAATTATATCTTTTACACTACATCACAAGGCTTTTACTTGATAATTTCTCAAATTATCTACATTTACATTATCTATATTTTTTATTTGCCAATAAGGAGTAAGACGATCTTATAGCGCACTGGAAAGCTTTACAAACATTTTAATGTTAGACATACCCACAACCATTACTTCGTTGAGTCTTACAAGCAATGTGTTACTAAAATTATGAAAAAATAGAAAATCTGTTTTTGTCATATAATCAGTCACAGTGTGGCTGAAGTAATGATGCATTAAGTAATGATATTTTAAGAAATAAAGTATACTTAGAGTCCGACCGATACCAATTTTTTTGGCCGATGCCAATGCCGATTAATCGGCCGGAAGGGCGAGAATCGGCCGATGCCGAATTCAATCAAAAAACACAATTTTATAAAATAACAAAAGGAACTATTACATATTGTTTGTAATATTCATCTCAAAATAACAAAAAACACGAGAAAAGAAATACATAATAAAAAACTAAATAAAATTACAAGAGAATTCTAATACATTAATATATATTAAAAAAAAGAATGTATCACGTTTATTCCACTGAGAGAGAAACAAAAATACTGACGTAAGTTGGCATATTACTGAATTACTGAAAAGGGGTATAGGAACCCGTTGGCACAAAAAATTAAAACAAAAAAATGAAAGCACGAAAATAGGCCGATATGCTATCGACCAAAAAAGGCCGATACCGATGCCGATGCTGATACCTATTTTTTGGCCTATGCCGATACCAATTTCACTGGCCGATACTAGCCGATGCCGATTAATCGGTCGGACTCTAAATATACTCTTCAGAGTATTTTCTTAATACACTGCAATTTCGTGTCAACAATGATGGAGTAAATTAAGGTTCTAACATGAAAACTGTCACTATGTAGTTAATAGATTCAAATAAAACGAAATGAACGGCGCGGCATCTGCCCTTCTAATCTGTGAATATCACCTGAGGTCGTTTCTGTCGGGAAGCTTTTGAATACAGTGAGAGCACATTTCAGTAGAATCAGGAGATGGTGTAATAGCCATAGATAGGGACCAAAATTAATCAAATGTTCGCATTGCGCCTTCAGCCAATATTTTATTTGTGCGTTCCTATCGACAAAGCAAAATCTTTGCTTGTCACTCTAAACGCAAAATTAATTTTGCATTTTCGTGACATCAGCAACTTTGCATTGTTGTTTGTAATTTGGGCGGCAGGGCAACTTGTCAGCAATTTGCATGGCAAGCCGCCCGAAGCAGTTCTCGTAACACATCGTCCAATGAAATGAAATAACCCACACATTCACCTTAAAGGAGTCAACTTGAAGGCTTCCAAAACTGCTGCGCATTCCCTCAGGTCTCGTCCAGAGGTGCTGGCGTTGACTGCACGCCTTTGTGGAGGCAATTGTTGGCTTCCTTCGCAGCGTGTCGTATCAATTATTTGTGGGCCAGCAAGCGAGCTCTACTGGGCCATAGTAAAAGTTGTTAACATTCCCCTGAACGGCGGCGGCGACTTGCGACTGGCGCTCGCCTCGTCTCTCGGTTACGACACTTTTTACAGTGGATATAGGTGTGCGTTATTGTTCGTGTCACAATTTGCATGCATTTGTGTTCACTCCGCGTCAATGGCCACAGCAGCGCTGGTACTGCAGCTGTAGCTGGAGTTCAAGCGTTCCACCAACGTGCAATTACACACACACACGAACGGGAGGAAACGTTTACAACGCTTAGCTTCGGTATTCCCACGCGATCCGCAGTTATTCACAATTCTCGTCGTTTTTTCGGTAAATGTTGAAATTTTTCACAGCGCCGCCGACAACTTTCTTTCAATAATTTCTTGTGCAAAAATAACGAAATGGCACGACACTGCACAAAACTGCGTTACGAGCAAACAACGAGAAAGCTTCACTATCGCGGAGCATCTGATGGCAGTGTGACCAGACTGCACATTTTATCATAGAGGGGGAATAAGTCAATCGCTAAGCGGCTAAAGCAATTCTTTAAATAATCGAGTTATGATTGCTTAAATAATCCGATATTTCATTCCAGAACGCTTCTCACATATATCTTCATGGAAAAATTAATTAAAACAATACAAAAGAACTAGGAGAATCAGTTGTCAAATAGTGTTTTTTAATATAACTCATATTTCACTATGATATATCAGACAGATATTATCTGTACTGTCAGTTTTCGGCAATTGAAAGTGAATATTGGGTGAAAATCAGATTGCCTGCAACTTGTAGTATTCAAGAGAAGACGGCAACATTGTTTTGAATGCATCTGGCATCATTTCACAGCAAATAAGGTTAAATAGTCGGAAGTGATGCCAGTTTAGCAAATTTGTTTAGCAAATATTTACAATAGGAAGTAACCGGAACTGCGAAAAAGCTGCGGGAACATGTACAATTAAGGATACTGATAACTTTGTGGAACAAGTGCAAAAAAAAACCAAACACTAATAAATACTGATAACACAAATCATAACTACCTGGAAATAAATTCCCTTGTATTGGCAATGCATTAAAAGTGTATTCACGAGTATTACGTAAATATTTTATTATAGATTTTTTGCAGTTTGTATTGTTTTTCCATTAACCCTAATTCCCAGAATTTTAAAAGTAACGTAAACCCAGAAGTGAGACTGTCATATGTTATATGAGCTAATTTACTGAAAACATTAACATTCCTTTAGAGGATTACATAATATAATGGAATCGAAAATCTTTTGGATTTATCACCATTTGAAATCTTTAGTGAGACTGTGAGGCTCACTTCTGGGAATTAGGGTTAATGGGGGATGACCCCTATTAATGCGAGGCATTGCGTTGATTCAGGAAGGATATACAGGTTAGGAGATAGGGTTTAGAGTGAAGGGGTTATGGACTCGTGTCAAGATCAAAGATGCTGGGAAAAATATCTGCAGGGGCACCATTCCACCACCGCGCAGTAGGGCCAGAAACGAACTCTCTCTGTGATGCGTAGTGCGCTGGAACATCGTTTCAACGTGGCATGCATGGGTGCGTGTGTTCGAACGGGTAGCCCGGGGAAATACCCGGAATGATGGCATTAGACTACTCAACTCTTCTGAACAATTACCGAAAAAGTAACGGATTGCAAGGATCGTGCAGAACTACAGTTTTTACTGATTCCCAATGAGTGGGTTGGAATATTTTCACAGGCAATTGTTTTTTCTCAGGAAAGGTATCAGTAAAAAAAATTATTTTCTTTTTTTGGTTGTGGTGGAGTCGAGACTCCTACTTACCACCTATTCGCTAAGTAGGTCAATATGTTCATGTATTAAAATGCAAAAGTTGTTGGTTAATGGATTTTCCATTGGTGTTGTTTGAGCGAAGCAGCAAAATATTTCGAAATCCGTTTTAAACTTATCTCTTGTCTGTAATCAGTTATAACATCTGCCAGATAAGAATTTAACCGCTTAACACTTATGAATATAAAAAAAAATTTGCAACTGATTGCGAATTATTGATATTATTGTTGCAATAACATTACACAAAAATTCAATGATCAATGAGCAAAGGGTGAAGAGTTTAGCTCTACATTTGGCAGATATTTTATATTTAAAAAATATAATATTAAGGCAATATTTGCGTTTTTTAAAGAAATCATTGTGATGATTTACTATACCCTACACTAGTGGGTTAGGGTATCTTAACTTGTGGATAATCCTTATGTGTTATCATACCTATGTACATACATACTTATACATATGTTTGAATCTATTTAGGCTTGTCTATCCATTATCATTATTACATATGAATTGAGAGTGCTAGGGTCAAAGAAAATTAGAATCTTTAGAAGTTAAAGCTCAGAATATCTGTCCTTTTTTCTTAAGACTCAGAGCCTGTACTAGACAGACTAGTCAGCCATATATACGGCTGCGTAGTCGCAGCTGTAACGGCTAATGTCTGAGTAGGCTAGACACTTTAGTCACGTTAATAAAATCTTTAAGCCTATCTTATCAATAACAATATAATAAAAAACGATAATGTGGCGGTAACGTTCACCCTAAGGGGCTGCTCAAAGCTCCGTATCAGATTCAGTTGTGTGCAAAACGTTCATTCAACCGCAGCCGGATTTTTTCAGACGGCTCGTAAAAATATTTTACTTTCGAACCAATAGCATATAGTTTATACAGTTTCAAACCAGCCGCAACCGGAAAAGGATGTTGTGGCTGCTAATTGTAGGCGTGGCGGTAGCCGCCTGGCTGTATAAACTTAATCAAGACTACTGTGTGATGGCGTTCTTTGCGAAACGTTTGAGTACGGTCGATGGAACGCCGCTGGAGAACACGGTGCCCGTACCAAAGGGGCGTACGATCTTCGCTAATGTTTTTGATTTGATTGGGGCGGATAATGGTGGGTGGTGTTGTTTAAACTCAACGGTGTTCAACAAATAATATTTACAAATTTTACTATTCGCAACGATGAAAATTTATCAGCTAAGTGACATAATTAAGCAGATAAAATCATAATTCTATGTAATCGATTTTGTGATTACTGACAAATTGTGTGCCATAAATAATTGTGACCCAAAATTACTCGGACAATGCCAAACTTTGACCCGAACCAGCTAGTTTTTCTCACACCTATTTCTCCCTGCAGTGACCGTATTTCAATATTCGCGCAAAAAAGCAGCGGAGCTGGGCAAGAGCTATCTGGAGTACGGTCTCTTCACGCCGTTCTACAACATCATCACCGCCGAGGACGCCGAGCTGGTGATGAACGATCAAAGTCGAATTACGAAGGGAATCGTTTACAAATTCCTACAACCCTTCCTCGAAACCGGACTACTAACATCCACAGGCATATTTTACATTGTGCAAAACAACAACACCAATAACAACATCACTGAATTATAGGTAAGAAATGGCACTCACGCCGCAAGATGTTAACGCCGGCTTTCCATTTCAACATTTTGGGCCAGTTCGAAGAAGTATTCAAGTGAGTGACGGGCATTGGCGGAGTGCTTGAAGAACTGTAGCCACTTATTCTTGGTTGACGTTACTTGCAGAGAGGAGAGTCAGAAGGTCGTGGGCAATTTGAAGACGCACTTGGGCCAATCCTCGAGAGTGGTGCTTAATGAAATCATACCCAAATTTACGCTCAACAGTGTTTGTGGTAAGGAAATGCTATGCAATTTTCCTGAAAATGTTGAGTCCAATAACTCCACTGGGTGGCTTGTTTACAGAGGCTGCCTTAGGTGTAAAGTTGGACGATCGTTTGAACGATGCTGAATATCGTGCCAGCTTTAAGATGATCGAAGAGATTTTTGTTCGCCGCCTTAGCAATCCATTCTATATGATCGACTCGATTTATAATCTGCTTTTGGCGCCTAAAATCCAAAAACATTTGGATGTCGTGCATGAGTTCTCAAGCGGCATTATACAGAAGCGGCGCGAGCTGTTTGCGGAGCAGTTGCGCAACAGCAAATCGAATGAACCGCAGGAAAATGTTGAGTGAGTTTGATAGCGGTACCAATTACAGCATTGAAGTTGTGATATACATACATATTTGGTGTTGAGTCGGATTTCGAGCTGAAAACTATCAGACACCCTTAACCGTTGACCACTTTTCAACCGCTTCTCATTAGTTTTGGTTTCAATAAGAAAAAACGTTACGCTATGCTGGACACGCTGCTGTATGCCGAACGGGACGGCCAGATCGATCATAAGGGCATCTGCGAGGAAGTGGACACATTCATGTTCGAGGGCTTCGACACCACATCCATGGCACTGACCTTTGCACTAATGAACATGTCCATGTACCCGGAAATGCAGGAGCGCTGCTACGAGGAAATCGGCGAACACATTGACGGTGCTATCGCCGCGTACTTGGTAGCGCTGTTCATTGTTTAACATTCGCCGATTTTTGTTTCAGACGATCTCAGTCGATTGGACGTAAACCAGCTGGGCAAGCTGAAGTACCTGGAGTGTTTCGTGAAGGAGACACTGCGCCTGTATCCGTCTGTGCCGGTAATCATGCGCAAGGCGGTACGGGAGACGCGCTTGGACAACAACGTCATCCTGCCCGAGGGTACACAGATCGTCATACACATATTCGACATCCAACGCAACGCCAAGTACTTTCCCGATCCGAATGTGTTCGACCCAGAGCGCTTTACGCCCGAGCGCTCCGCCGGCCGGCATCCGTTTGCCTACCTGCCTTTCAGCGCCGGCCAACGCAATTGCATAGGTGAGCGTTTTCGCCCCGCTAAGAAAGAATTTGTAAGGGGTTTTAATTGATGTTTCGCGCAGGTCAAAAGTTCGCTATGCTGGAGATGAAAACGCTGCTGGTATACGTTCTGAAGCACTTCAAAATCCTACCACTGATGGACCCCAAAGACCTGATTTTCGAAACGGGCATCATTATCAGAACTCCGAACACAGTGCAAGTGAAGCTGGTGGAGCGGCAGTGAAAGGCTTCGGTTTACAATTTATTTGAAATTATATGGGTTACATTGCCAAAAATATGACTGATTGTGCTGATATTTGCTGTGTTTTGATTTCGCTAAAAGATTTTGAGCACTTGCGAAACCCAGTCCAGCAGACTGAGGCGGCACGCGTAAAGGTGGCATGTACCAGCGCTGCGTCCCAGCCGTTCAGCTTCCAGGAAGTTTATGCCGTCGGCAGTGGGCAGATCCGCAGAGCTGCTGGGACTGAAGCGAATGGGTATATGGTTAGTTGACTGTAGACCAGCAGTTGTCGAGACAATTCTACGAACCTCAGAAACATGTGCAGCACTTCGGCAAAGATGTTTTGATGCGCCGCCAAGCGCACAGCACTCGCCTCACAGATTGCGCGCAGCAGACATTCCCGCCCGTTGTATCCATAGCTGCAAAAGCGTTATTCTAGCACTGTTCACTCGGCATTTGAATGTTACGACGCTACGTTACCTGGTCAACCTATGCTCGAGGTACGCGTAAAGGTCCCAACGCAGCGCCGAGCGACGCACTCGCAGGTTCCCATCCGCATTTGGGTCCCGCCAGCTCTGGTTGAATTCGTTTCGGTACTCGGGCCAGTAGGGGTTCTCACGGAAGACGGTCGCATTGTAAGGCAAGTAGAATTGAGCTTTCAGAACGTGACCGACGGTGAGCGACTCGTAGTCGAGGTCAGCTGGTATGCCAATGCCACTGATAAACTAAAAAAATATGTGTTTTCCGATTAAATGGAACCGAAGATGCGACTGAATGAAACCTGATAACGTGTGGGTGCCTGCCGAGGAAATATCAGGAAGCGCTTATTTCGCACTGTTCGCTGGCCACTCCACACAGTCTCCGTGGTGAGCGACAATGCGCAGATGAAGACATACCAGGAACGCCAGCTATACATTTTGAGATACGTAGTTGAACTGAATGAGAAGTCGCAGCTCGCAGCGCTGGTTACCCGTAACGCAGAACTGAGGTGTCATGTTGCATTGTGGGCCAGCATCGATGCTAATTGGTCGATAATGAACTCGCAACTGAGCGCAAGATTCCAGTCGCGCGTACAGTGGTCGAAGTAAAGAATTTCGTCCTTACATACGAATGAAGAAATTCGAGAAGCCAATAGACAAGATAAACCGTTGTTAGGCGAATATACGTGAGGGGACGAAAGTGCACAAACTCTCTGGTTTCGCTCATCAACTTTTGATTACAGAAGACATAGTGCAACAACAAATTAGAATCCCTTAAGCCATTAGAACCGCTCTGACAACTGTGTGTAGCTTCGCCACGAAATTTCATATATTTTTTGAATTTCAAAAATGTTCACAGTTTATTTTCGCATACAAAACGGTATTACAGCGGAGACGAGTGACCACAGGAGGCGGGGCGCGCGCATTTTCGAGAACTGAACAAATGCACTGCGAATTTTTATCAACAACATGTGTCAGGCGGACGTGTAACTGCCACACAGCGTTGTTCACGTTTCAGTAGTTGCGTTGCAGAATGCGCCTCTTCGCCTGGTCCTCCTCCGTTTTGAGACTGCTCTTCTTTACGTGCAGTTGCCAGGCATCGCTCAGCTGGAAGATGTCCACTAGTGTCTTGAAGGACACGCTCTTTTTAGGGCTGAACTGTTGGCGCCGTCGATGGTGATGTTGGTATTGCTGGTGGTGTTGTTGTTGCTGATGCTGCTGTTGTTGCTCCTTTTCCTCCTCATCCACATCGGCGTCGTCTGCAGACGGAACGTCCATGCCTGTGGCATCGGACAACGCACTCATCATGGCTTCTGGATGCTGCTGCTGTTGTTGTTGCTGCTGCGGTTGTTGCTGTTGTTGTTCCATGACGACTGGGCGAGGATTTCTGAATTTCTTGATATCAGATTTTTTTTTTCGTTTTGTTAAAATTGAATTAAAAAATAAAAGCTTTCAAAATTAAAGACTGAGTTGTGCTTGAGAATAAAAACAAAACAAAACAAATAACAAACGAGACGAATAGCCGCCACAAGTGTGAGGCTGAACCGGTTGTTGTCGAAATTTAAAATCGTTCAAGTTTCAATTTTTCGAATAGCCGAGTTTTATTGCGGTGAATTTAGCTAAACTACAACACACTGCCATTTATGTATGTATAGCTCGAGGAAGAATAGTTCGAGTGGCGGGCGGGAGGTAGACAAGAAGCGGCGGCCTGCTTTGTAGGAAAATATGTTGTGATGCGGCATGGTGAACAGTGGGTGGCGTGCAATGTGTCTTGTACGGCACACGAACCTCTCTTTCTCAGTTTCTGTATCGCTCTGTCTCCACTCACAGTATGCGTACTTTTTTTTTATAAACGAAGAATACTTTAGCCGAATACTCGTGGATGGGATGTGACATGTGGAATACTCGTCGACAAATAAAATTGGTTGACCTTCATTTGCTTAGAATTAGGGAACGAAATTTCGTTTCTGGTTTAAGCTTAACATCTAAACTGCCTAAAACTATGCGCGAAGAGATGCCACCCGGTTTGCTTCTGGGAAGAAAATCAATAATTACGGAAGCGAAAGTTGGCGGCAAAACATTTACTTTCCGGCTAAGCTGCC
Source organism: Melieria crassipennis (assembly GCA_963668005.1). Taxonomy (NCBI): domain Eukaryota; kingdom Metazoa; phylum Arthropoda; class Insecta; order Diptera; family Ulidiidae; genus Melieria; species Melieria crassipennis. Next base: position 92,272,746 of record OY764963.1, on the reverse strand, counting down.
TGTAGATGAGACCAGCGCGCAGCGAGTTCCCAGCGGGAATGTGCTGTCGACGCTTCTCTACTTCTCTTCGTTGTGGAACTCATCCATGCATAGCTTGCAACTCCAAGAGCCTTCCGGCGGCGTAATAAGAGGCGGCGAGAGGCAGTACATGTGGTAGCCGCGGTCACAATCGTCGCAAAAGAGCAGCTGGTCGTCATTGTCCGAGGTGCCGCAGATGGAGCAATACTTGCACTCGATGCACTGCCAACGGTAGCGTTTCACTGAGATGATCATGTTAGGCGTGAACTGCAAACACGATGGGTGCCCCGAGCGGCCGCAGTCCGAACAGGAGACAAGCTCCTCGGGCAAGTTGGTCTTCTTGTTCTCGCGCTGGTCGCCCAGGCAGAAGTCGCAGTAGGGTGAGGGTGGTGCCACCTCACGATCAGCGCGCATCTTACTTTTGACAACGTCTTTCTTGGGACTGGCATTGACAGTGACGGCAGCTGCCGCAACAGGACCAGCAATTGTGGGCGGCGCAACTATGGCACCAGCTACAGCTGTTGCAACGGATGCAGTTCCGGTGGCCGGAGCAGATGTGCTACTGCTGGGCAGCAATGCGGCAGCTACGCCGGTGGTGCTGCCGGAAGAGTTGGTGGTATCAACCAGTGTCTTGGCGTCGAATGAAGGTCCGCTAGCTGGCGGCACCACAAGGGCCGATTGTGAGGTTTCGTCGTTGGTGCCAATGGGCGAAGCCGAGTTGGAGTTGCTGGCCTCCATGCTGGATGCGACGACGCTCGCGGCAGCTGCCACTGCTGCAGCAGCCGCCGCAGCAGCAGCGGCGGCGTTGACATTATTTCCACCAGCGCCACCGCGGCGGCGAGCACTACCTTCGGAGCCATCGGCATTGTTGCGTCGTCGACTACCTGCAAATTGAATAAATTGAAAGAGGCCGATTTCAAGTTAAATGCAAACACTTGCTTACCGCCCCCTTTACGTCCGCGCTTCGGAGTGCCCTCAGCTGAAACAACGCTTTTGCGCGCCGAACGCGAACCGCGCTTACGCTTGCCGCGACTACTGTACGACTCGTCAAAGTCATTGTCCGACTCAAAATCCTCTTCGTAGTCGTCGACGTGATGGTAGTGCGACATGTCCATATCCTCGTGGAACCACTCCTTCTCGGCGTTGGCGTGCGAGTCCTTGCTGTCATTGTCGCCGGAGGCGCTCATCGAGTTCCCATCGGCCGCGACTATGGCTGCAATTGCAATTTAAATGCATATTAGCGGTTTGTGACGCTCCAGACAAAGCAAACACAATCTGTCTACAGAAACAATCAAGCAAGGGGATGAGGGGGCGGGAGTGGCTCTTGTTCAGTGCAGCGCAACGTTGACACTACATTGCCAAGAACGGGAGCGGAGGTCAGTCTCCCGAAGGCAACAACCCCGATTACACTGAGTGGCCAACGAGGGCGAGGGGATGAGGAAGACAAATCGTCTACGACGAATGCACACATAAGAAAGAAAGGGTAAGCCACACTGCCTCACGAAATGAGCACAAAGCAGACAATGCAATGGATGCTGCACAACCCACTTGCCACTTTCAGTGTTGTAGATTTTCGTTCTCCGAGCCCAACCCCTCTGTGCAAGAGTTACCTGCACTTTCCGCCTGGTAATGATCGCGTGCCGAGGCCCCGGTCAATTGGTGGTGGTGCTGCTCCCTATATTGGTACGCTCGATAACTGTGGTGATGGTTGAGCAAGTACTGCCGCTTCGGCTTGCGCCACCGTGCTGAGGGATACGTGTAAATCTGGCCTTCGCGAAAGCCCGGCATTCGCTGCTTCTGCTTCATGAACAGAGCACAGTGGGTCTGAGCGACGCCCGTCTGCGGGTCGAGAAAGGGCATACGCAGCCGCCGCTCAATGCACAGTCGCGTATTGAAGTTTTCACTGTTCTCCAGTATTTCTTTGTAAGCGGAGTCGTTGAGGAAGTTTTGGATCTTATCGAAGTTGCCCAAGTTGGCGATTTCAATGTCGGAAGCCATGGTTGTCTGCTTGGCCGGGGAATATGCTCTCGAAGGCCGAGTGTAAGCGGACGCTGTAATTATACGAAAACTCGCTGAGGGACTGTGCTCGGTTCGCTGTTGTGTTACTGCTGATTTAACTGAAAGCTGGAAAATTGTTCGAAACGATCACACTTTAACTAATGTATTTTTGCTCTACAAGCACATTTTCACTAAGAAAACTAGAGCTAAATCAGACCGAAAGCCAAAAAATAAACGCACAAAAGGCGTCTCATCAACAATGTTGGGAGACGACAAGTAAACGAACTGAATCAAGTGAGGAAACGAGCCACAGGGCGGCTCACACACATTTTTTGTTGTTTCGTTAACTGTTGCGAGCTAAGAGCTGACAGATGTTTACGTCGTAAAATTTAGGAACAATATATTATCGATAATTTTATTTGACTGAGATGAAACATGGAAAATTCATTTGCACTTCTCAGATACTTTTATTATTGCTCACAAACTTCTCGGTAAAAACTTGCAGAAGAGCGTAAGAAAGAATTTGACAGAAATACTCTCACAAATGGAAGCATAGAGAAAAATGTAAATAAAAAGAATACAAGTACAAATCATCAAGTAAGCAAGAGCAATTGACTTCTTTGACAGCTTACTTCTCCGAAAATTATACAATTGTGAAAAATAAAAGCATCAACAATTGTACTTTGATAGGACTCCTCCAATGTTCCTTTTTTCGCTCAAATTTGAAATCGCCACAAAAATTGAAGTAACAATTTTACCAGAACGAATCACAGCAGCTTTTTTCCTGATTTTTTAAGCTCTCGTTTTTGTTCTCTCTTGCAAGTTTTTTGAGTTCGTGAACGCTTTCAAATTGAACACCTATTATTTCCTACAAAAATTAAACCAATTGACAAAATGTAGTTGACAGAGATATGTTGCTAATGGTTTTCTAACTTTGACCTTTGCGAATGTGTGGTTACTATACACAATCAAGATGTTTGGACTTAACCCTACAAAGGTAATCTTCGTCGATTCGACGAACACCACATACATTTCTTCAAATTTCTCCTTATTCTCCGATCTGATTGCTTTCTCTTTTCGTATAATCTCAGTTGGAGATGTGCTATCGCGATATACAAGGTTTTGCAACACGAGCGCAGCGTAAGTTTTCTTTTTTTATAGAAAAACAAAACTAGGCTTCGTCGAAACGACGAAGAATACCATTAACGTGACTTTTTGCAACTGAATACGAGTACTATACATTGCATTTCAGTATTCCAAAATGTCTCGGAATTCTGGGTTATCGGAAGAGTTAATTAAAAAATTTGTTGGAATTGGTTAATTAATTAATTATTAATTAGTTAAGTTAATTAGTTAGTTAGCTAATTAGTGTGCAAGTAAGTTAGTTAAATAGTTAATTAGAATTGTAAAAAATTAGTTATATTTATTGATTTTTTGCTTTTCATTCGTTTTTTAAGGAATTAGAATTGTGTTTCTGTCTTCAAGAAGAAGCTATGTATTGTTCTTCACTTTATTTTAATTTTAATAATTTGTTTAATTTCTGATACTCATTCCGATCTCAAAAATAAATGTAGCTCAACATAAATTACTGAAAAATACACAAATAATTTTTAAAAATATATACGGTGCGAATTATTTACAAAGAAATGTCTAAGTATATAATGAAGTTGGAGTTTATACGATTTCCAATACTTCCAAAAATCGGAGTTGAATAAGACTTCGTCGATTCGACGAAGATTACCAAGAACGTATGTAATATATGATTACCCTTCTAGGGTTAATGCGTCAACTCACCGTTGAAAATATTTTGCCAACAATATTAAAAAACGTTTTCCCCAATTGTAAAACACTTCTTTGTTCAATCTGGCAGCACTACTGGCTATTTGTCATTCCCATTAACCACTTTGGGCGTGGAGTGTAGTAAAAGAAAACAATTTAGTTTCTCCCCATTGGAGAAGCGATTTTTACAATTAATTAAGGAACTGTGAGATCTGCACCATCGGGAATGGGCGCCAGCAATCGTAACACTCGTATTGCAGTGGGCATATCGGCCTTCTCGTTTGTGCTATTCCTGATCGCCTTCGTCTCGCCATACTGGCTTGTGACGGACGGGCGAATCCAGGATCCGCGCTTCACCAATCTCGGCCTTTGGGAGGTGTGCTTCCGTCATTTCCAGGACATTCATCGCTTCTATGACACTGTCTTCGACGGCTGCATGTGGGTTTTCGAAGAGGAGTACTACATTTTACACGACTTTCTGCTGCCTGGATTCTACGTAGCTGTGCAACTGTTTGCCACACTCTGCTTTGTTATGTGTTTGATTGCACTGCCGTTGACAATTGGATTCCTGCGTACGTCACGCGACGACGATCGCTACGTGTTCCTGCTGCTGACCATTGGCGCTTGCCAGGTTCTCGGCTCGATATTCGGCTTTATTGCGGTGGTGATCTTCGGCGCCAAGGGTGACTCGCGTGACTGGATGCCCGGCTGGCAGAACAACGACATGGGCTGGTCCTTTGCACTGGCCGTTGTGGGCGCAGTGATGCTGCTGCCGGCGGGTATACAGTACATGGTGGAAGCGCGTCGCGAGCGCTATCGTCACTTGAATGAAATCAGCAACCGTGAAGTTAGCGAGTACGGCGGCGTTGCGGATGACCTCTACCAGCAGCAGGCACAGCAGTACTTCGCACCCGAGCCAAGCAGACCGCGTCGGCCGCAGCCCGGACAGGCGCCGGGCACGTCTGCTGCAGCGATTGCACAGCCGAAGCCTGGCGGCATTCAAACAGATATTTAAGAGCGTCTGGCACTACCGCACCAACCACACAACTCAGTCCGTCGAAAAGTGTCCGTCCATAGTCTAATGATCATGTTTAGTATGCCTTTTTAAGTGACTTGTCCAAACAAAAAACCGAATCGAATATATAATCTCTTAAAGCACCGAGACGCCGGCAAATCAAAATTTAAATTACCTGTTTGCGGCCCAATCAACTAGTTGTCTCTCAGCGGCTCTTTGGTACATGTATTCAGACTTGATATATGTACATACGTAACCGAATGTCAGCGCCCAAATCTATGGAGTAGTGTGAAACATACATATCTTTTATTATACATAACAGTAACGCAAGAACATATCATTCCAATTTACATTTTTATCGAATCGATTTTGTATTTTCGTCTTTTGCATGTTTTAATTAAGAAAAGTAAATAAAGATACCTAAATATATTTACACAAACTACATTTGTTATTGCTATGCGCTCAATGTAGATGGAAACTAAAAATGAAGGGGAAAGGGACGAGTGCACGAGCTATGATGATTTTTGGGAGTCGATGCGCAAAATATGAATTAACCAATTTTTGGAATGCACACTTTGGCTACCATTTCAGAATGAGAGTTTTTTCACAATGCAGTGAGACTTGCGCCATAGCACGAGTTCCATCTGCGGTCCGGTCGAAAATGAGGTCAAGTAAATGCTTGCTGGTGGTTTGAGGTGAACTGTTCATGAATACAACTAGCAATTTGTACGGTCCTTGTAGTAACAGTGTGTTTTGTGCCACGTTTAACAGTGTGACTGCGTGGCCGCCGGATCGATGCTCTGCAGAACCCGACGCACCAGCTCTCCGGGTCCCAACCAGTCTCAGCTTAGCGTAAAATATTCTTGTTGGTAAATGGGAAACAACCTCGACTAGATTAAACGGCCGTCCGCTGGCTCATGCTGGCTCGCCACCAGCTGCCGTAACATTGGCACTTCTGCTCTGCACCTCCGCCTTCAGCCAGCGTGGCCACTGTTGCACTTGCTCGCTTTCACGGCGCTCCATAATGATGAATAGCTCGCGCTTGTTGGTTTCCAGCTGGGCGCGCAAGTAGGCCAACAACTCTTGCTCGCCGCCAATGCACTCGGGCGCGCGTAGCTTAGAGTCTAGATTGTAGAAACGACCGTCAGCAATGCGACGTACTGCAATCCAGTGCCGCTTCTGCAGTGGCAGAGTCACGAATCCGAACTTGTAGTCCGAAGGCACGTTGAGTATGAAGCCCACAATGGCATTCAGATCGATGCAGGATGGATCTCTGCAAACAGATAACAACAGTGACAATTTGAACAACAACGCATTAGGCTTGCCTGTGCTTACTTGCGCTTGTCGAACCAGGCTGCCTCGCAGTTGCGCATCTGCAGCGCCGTCATGATGACGTTGATGTCGTAGTTGCCCAGCCCCAGCGGCGAGCGGTGCGGATTGATCCAGACATTGGGGCTTAAGTCGGTGCAGATCTGGTCCAGCTGCTCCTTGGTGTAGGCCTGTTCCGCTGCAGTTTCAAATACAAATTGTAGATATTACACTAAAGTGCCACCACCCCCTACTCACTCTGAAACAAGTTGTTGAGCGTGTGCAGTGCACACAGTTGACGCGTCTGTCGCTCATGATAAATGTTCGCTGGCATCTTGCATTTGCAACGTACGCCTACTGCTGCTCACAAGCCGTTATCCTGGCGGCGTTCGCAAAGCGTATTTGGCGTTGGTCTGTTGATTTACGTGTGCTTTTTTGCCTTTATTGGCCGTGCCAGCAGTCGCAGTGTTGCTTATCTCCCAACATAGCACTAGTAGCACGAATCATGCGAAATTATAGTATCTCGTTGACCAGAGCGCCAATGGATCTAATTGTATTCGGTGTATTTGGAACATTCATAGATGGAACCTCGGATCCGTGCCACTTCGTATGGCATTCTTAAATAAGTATTAAAAAGTGCAAACTAATATTATTATCGAAAGCATATACTGTGCTTAAAGAACCCTCCTGTGCATCACTGCAGTAAGAAGCAACTCTCACTGTAAAGTTGAAAATAGTGCTGCCAGATGCGCGACTGTGTTTGACATTCTCCTCAGACCCAGCAAATACAATCAAAATTACTATAGAATATTTGATGATATTTGAATTATTAGAACGCCATACACATTTATGCTTAGGATAACAAATTTATTTAGTTACTAGCTGCTGCAAAACAGGTGAAGCTGATTTTTATCCAGTAGATAGTTTAATCTCAGTATCGTTTCAAATGAGTTCACATTGTATGCAAACGTATGGTTTCTATATATATATTTTTAATATATTTTGACAGCTGATTTAAACTTTTTCATTTCGTGTGCAAAAGTGCATTCAAATTTATGGACACAAATGCTGATTTTGTTCCACTATAAGTGTGAAAACCCGTGCGGCACTTTGAGCAACACTGCAACAATTACTACAGCATAGGAAACACTGGCAAAAGCTGTCACATGATTTTCACCTGACTGACATTTTTCTTCGCGAATTCCCTCATCAGCGATTCGACGACGACTGGAAAAAATAGCAGATTTTCCGAGTGGGAAATTGTAACGAATTTGAAGAGGAAAAGTCAAGTGGAACTCCAATCCCACTGCACTGCATTGCTAAGTTAGCTGCCAGCAAACGCAAATAGGCAAAAATGAAAATCTGTGGCCCGAAGTGTTCGCTCTGCGGTTTGATCATCTCCGTCTGGGGAATCATCCAACTGGTGAGTAACGATTAGCAGCAGGGTCTGTGACCATATAAACTGCATAACGTCGCATGCGAATCGAAGGTGTACGTCTGCAACTCAGATGTGTATGTCGCAGCTTCTACTGGTGTGCGGGAAATGGACGAGAACGCCCTCACCACCCCTTTTTGTTCGTTCCCTTTTTCTTGCAGGTGTTGATGGGACTGTTCTTCTATGTGCATAGTGTTGCGTTGATTGAGGACCTGCCCATTGAGGAGGAGTACGATTCATTGGAAGAATTCTATACAGCCGCGAATGCTGCCTACAACCAGGTGAATATTTTCGATATCGAATTGTGATTTTGCTGTTCAACGTTGGCGTGTAGTCACGGGACGTGGTCGGCGAGTGGCGATCGCGGCCTTGGCAGTGGTGATTTTAATTTTGCACTTATACGAACATCAAGACGTCAATTCTGGGTGAACGTCAATATGCGAGATTTAGAAGAACAGAGTTCGTTTTATTCATAGTGAAATTATACTGTGGTTTCATTTATTTCACTATGAGAACGTGCAAAACGAATTGAACTCGCCTTGAGGACGTTTATTTTTTAAGGGCATAGTATGATTAAATGTGCAAAATGCAACTGAAAAAGCAATAGTAAAACATCGTCTCCGAACGATGTAATATGTGACTAGAAATAAGAAGTCAAACATTTAGACCTGGAAACGATTTTATTTTCTCCTTATTATCATAAACTACTAAAATTGGTTAAAATACGCTAACGAGCACGGTGTTCAATTTCAGAATGCCTACAACTGCTGGATTGCGGCCTGCATCTATGTCCTCACACTGTTGCTGTCGGCGCAGCAATTCTACGTCAACAGTCGGGTGACTGCTAACTAAACTGTTCGGGTGTGTGTGAGAGCAGATGTCTTTGCAGCAGCAAGTGTCAGTCACACAAATAAACCTCTCACCCCTTTCGTTTCGGTTTGCTGCTCTTCAGTTCCTGTCCTTCAAGCGCAACAGTGAGCGGAAGTCAGCAACTCAGCGAATAGCCGCACCTTCATCATTTCATCGTCAACAAGTCCATCGAGGTTGCAGTAGCGGCCACATTGTTATCAACATCCATGAGCAACCTGGGTCGTCGTCATCGCCACCAATAACATCTTTGCGCCTTTTTAGTCATCTGTTCGTTTTACGCGTTAAATTTGGTTTAAATTACAATGTGACAATCCCAACTATTTTGCTAATCAGCCATTTTTCGCCAGCTCCACAATCGCAGCAAATAAACGAAGAAACAAAACACTTTGTTTCTTCTTCCCTTTTCTTTGTTCGATATGTTAAAACTTCCTTTCCTTTAAATTTTAAGCAAAACTTTGTTGATATTGTGCTTCTGTGCCACACATTCCATGATCGTCACGTCACATTGTGTTTCTATTTATTTGCAGTGCGTTGTGTCCCCTCCCCTAACCTATCAACAACGTTTCAGTTTAGCCTCCTCAGAGCATGAAATGCGGCCATTCAATTGTATAAAGTTCTAAAAAGAAAACTACGCGCAACGCTCCTTAGTCAGTTGTCGTTTTCTCGCACTGTGTAGAGAAATGTTTGCAAGTTTATGTAATGTTTGTGAAAAATATTAAACCCCAAATTTACTGTAGAAAATACAACACATACAAAACCAATAAACGATTCAAGTATTGTACATTAAACCAACAACATAGCATAAACAATTTATGTAACTACAACAACCAAATTGCATGCAACAGCACAAACAACGTCGGCATCGACAAAAGGCAATAATAATTGCGAGCTACAGCCTTTGCACAATTGCAGCCTTCCTTTACTCTGTTCGTATGCGTGCGTGTGTGTGTGTGTGCGTGTGTGCATACGCAAAGGGAAGGAGTAGTATTTTATGCCAGTTCATGCAACTATTTTGTCGTTGCATGCCGTTGTTGGCGCTGTTGCCAGTACCATTTCGAAACTTAATTTTTCATATTTGGTTCCCAGCCCCGCCTTGCTTTGTTCGGGTTCGGTCGATTCAGTAGGTCTGTGCGTTGTTTGCGTAGGAACCGCTGTCTCCCAACTGCGAACAGTATTATGCAATGTAGCAAATGTTTGGGGCTTATTGTATATCCCATATATCTTCTTGTAAAGGGTGTATAAACTATAATACAATAAATATAATTTACATAAAAAACGAACATAAAATTCTACTGTTTAAGATCTGTGAAAGATTTTAAAACTTGTTTTAAAGATCGAGAAAGGTATTTTCAATATAATCGAAGTATGTACATATGTACAAAAAAAAAGCGTGACCATATGTTCACACAAAACATGCACTAAAAAAATGTAACTTTTCAATTATGCTTCACCTTAAATCGCTCAAAAAATGGTTTCGCAAAATTCGAAAGAAAAAATTAAGTTTCTGTAGGTAATATCCATTTGTATAATGTAAACATACTCGAGATATTGCGTGCAAAAATCAACGCACTACCTAGAAGAAACAGCGAAAAAAAAAATCTTTTCTTTGGTCTGCGAAGAACAACCGTGAAGCGAAGTTCACTATTTGCTCTCTAAAAGCCATGGAGAAAGATCGGGCGAGCATGTATTTCTTTGTTGCGAAAATTATATTGCAAAAAAATAGTATTTCCAAATTTGCATCTATGAAATTAATAATTTTCACTGCTTCGGTATCATTGCAATCATCTTCTTGCGTCTGTTTATCAAACAGTTCAAAAAAAGAATACTGTCGGTTAATTTGTAGCACTCCCAAATCCTCGTCCTTGCGTACATCTGCTGACGCAGCTTCGTATCTTCGTGATACTGCAAGCAAACGTCACACTTGAGCCGACATGCAACCATGAACTGAACGCGCCCGCACTTACCATGCCGCCTTCGCACAGTGGTCGCTTGCTCTGTTTGACTTCGTGGGCCTGGAGCTTGCTCAGCCACTGGCCGAATATTGACGCCTCCTCGAACAGCTTCTCGCGTTCGGCCTTGTTGTGCTCCGGATATCGGTACATGGTCTCGCATTTGTCCTTGAACAGTTGACTGGGAAAGGGACGGTAATTGTTCTGCGGCTGCGTTGCCCAGAACCGCGACGCCAGGTCGAACTCGCACGTTGTGTGCTGATATGCGGCGTAGTCCGCGTCAACATAGGTATCGGCGCGCTTCTCGGGCTCCACGATCACATCTTGAAGCTGTGCAGAATGCGCAAGTGAATTGGCCGGTCAACGGCGTGACAACTGCTGCTACTCACCGCCGTCACCAGGCCTATAAACCAGAGGCAACAACACAATCTCACATAATTCCACATGGTTGCTGTAACACAATTTTGTCGTTGTCCATGCCAGGGCAATTGTAAGTACGGTAAAAAACATGAGAAAGAAAATGGCTTGAAGTATGTAAGTCAAACCGTTTTCCAATGTAAACTGAGCGAGCTGAGCCAGGTACGATTTTCAGTTGTAAACGCATCGAAGTGCATGAAGCTGTGAATTTAGCGCATATTTTTTGGTGCTATTTCTGTTTATCATTAAAAAAGAGCGTTGATGGCGATTTTCATATGATTCGACAGAAGAAAGGTACGGAGACGTTTAATTCGTCCTAAACCCGACTTGGTCGAGTGTACCGTCGGATTTAAAAATGCTTGATCACATTTTCACCACAATCATGATCGCGATAGGTCCATCTCCAGTGTTTCTAATTCGTATGATTGTGAAGGAGCCAGTCCCTTGCACGATCATGACAATAGTCAGTGGTTTGGTATTTTTCTTACACGATCACGCAGATGCAACAAAATGTAAGAAATGATTTGCATATGAATAATCAAATACGAACTGTGTAGCTAAGCGCGCTATCGCCATTTGGTTTTCGGAAACATGGGTTTCTCCGTCGTCGTCATCCACCGACTATAGCATCGACCACTTTTTACGTTAGATCCATTATTCATATCAACAACCACTTATTGTTGATTCCAAGTGGAAGGCGATTAGCAGCTCATAGCAGCGTAATTACGCGCTTATAATAAATAAAAAAATGCATGTGATGATGAGGCACAGCCTACGCCGAAGATTTTGCGACCTACATATGTTTCATTCAAACACTCCCAAAGTGTGCACATTACCCATGACAGTTTTTATATTTTCCCAATTTTTGTGACCTTCTACGATCGTAACCGCGTAAACATTATAAAACTGTTAGAGCTACGGCTGACAACTTGTTTAGGAGATTATAGGTAACGTACAGAATCATAAAACTACTCTCGACTATGAACTTTTAGCAGCGCTTTTGTAACCCCTCGACAATAACATTATTTACTCTGAAATCGATATGGGTTCGAGTTTCGCTTCAGGTCGACTCTTTCCGCGTAACGTGAAGCATGTCGCACTCGATTGTTGCTCCTGAAATAAGGGATTCTGTCAAAGTTTGTATTGCACTGGAAATTTGGTCTTGGCGTCATTCAGAATTTCGCCAATCAGTGGACGGGTATCATTTCGATCATCTTGTGGCGCATTTTGATCATACATTTCAAAAAGCGAATGGTGTCCGTCTCTTTGTAGCACGTCCACAACTTTACTTTCTCGTGCAGCCGCACGCGGAGGGCAGTGTCTTCGATGTACTGTCGAAAGAGAGCAGCGTTAAAAGTCGGCGTATATAGCGGAATTAGCACGTCACTCACGACGTTGTTCTCGCACTCGCTCTTTCCGGACGTTGCTATGTCGTGCTTTTGAAGGACACTCAAATATTTGCCGTACACCTTCGACTCCTCGAGCAGCATATTGCGCAGATTTTGTGTAGCTTCGTCACCCTCCTTGTCTTTGTACAAGGAATGACACAAGTCGTGGTACGCCAAATCGGGGTAGGGGCGATAGTTGGGCGCATCGCTGTAGTCTTTAAAATCGTGACCCAAGTCGAATTCGCAAGTTGTGAATATATATGGTTCCGAGGACTCGCATGTAGCGAGCTGAAAGCAAACGACAAACTGACAGACGAATGCGTTCAATCACGTGAACACCGTGAACGACGTCTGCTGCAACTCACCGCCGCCAGACATGGCAGGAGCCAAATGCAAACACGAAATTTCATGCTCCCTCACAACTCAAACTGACGGTCGCTGGTTGTAGTTCAGAGTCGGAATCAAACGATTTCACAGATTGTAAAAGCAGCAACAATTATGGGAAGAAATACACATCAACTAGCCGCGTTTACAACTTACTCAAAGTGGCAGCAGGGGAACAGAGAGCTGCCTGAAGAACGGAATACATTCGTGCACAGTGTCGAAGTTTGCGGGAGCAACACTTTTGGTGTAACTATGGAAATTCACTAAATAGTAATTTTGTGCTAATTTTTGAGCTCAATAAATTTGTAAGCATATTTAGGAGGTTTGAACCCCAAACCCCCCTTGCATGTGCTACTGAGTATGCATGCATACATAGAAAAGTGTTCAAAAATAACAACAGTAAGTCGGCCCAATTGATGGTTTCCTGAAGCAAAAGTGTGAGTAAGAGTTTCCATCTTTGTCAGATTAAATGCCTACAAAAACAAATATTTAGAACAAAAAGTGGGTCCAAGACGGTGGCAGTATGTTTGGAAACTTGCGGAAGTACACCTACCATTGGTGCAGTTGCACAGGGTGGCGCCAAAGTTGTCACCCAGGGGCGGATTCAGAAAAATATTTTGGAGGGGTTTCAAAAAGTAATTCTTTAATATTCATAAATGTTTATGTACATATATGCCTTTTAATTTGTATGTAGTTTTAAAGTCCACTCTAATATTTCGGAGGGGATTTCAACCCCCAAATCACCCCCTGAATCCACCACTGTTGTCACCCAATTTTCTTTGGCTCTAATTTGTTTATGAATGAATGTATGAATGTATGTATGTATGTATGCATGTATGTATGAATGAATAAATAAATGAATGAGTGAATGAGTGAATGAATGAATGAATGAATGTCAAAGCAAAATTTACTTTTGCCGCCATTTGCAAAAGTTATAGTATCTGTCGATAGTGTGATGTCTTTTGCGCCACCCTGTATTATTGCCTACGAATCGCAATGTAGAACCCAGAATTCCATAACTCCAGTAAACATTAATGACAGTAAAACTTTATTTCTATACTCGTATGCATAATTTTTGATTTATTTGTCAATACTTTACATTTGATTTTTACAACTGGTTGCTGCAATTTTTTAAATAACGAATGTAAACAAAGAAACAATGCAAGAACTACAACTAAAAACAACAAAGCCTGGATGCCCAATATTTGTACGAGTGTCGCCTTAGCGGGTGTACACTGTACGTGTATTCGCTCTGCAGTGGACTCACGTATCGATATTGACTACTTAAGAGATACAATTAAATATGTATGTATGTATGTATGTGTTTGCAAGTGTGCTTATGTGTTTATGTTTATGTGTAGTAAGATTACGATTACGATTGTGTTTTAGACTACATTGACTACTGCACGCGGACGCTGCTTGCAGCGAGTGCAATGAAATCCAGTGACCTCATATCCATCTTTGTCGACATGTTAGGGTTATTTACAGAGAAGCTATCGTTGGCTTGCAAGCCGGAACGCCAAAGCAGGACGAGCGTTAGCCAAAGAGTGAGTTTACCGCAGATTCATAGAACTAAGCCGCATCGCATCTAAGCTACACACAGCGGTTTCGAGCGTGTAATGTCCTGTGCAAAGCAGCGGCAGAGTAGGTTAGGTTGAAAGTGAAATACTCTAGTTTTCGAAAAGTTATGCGAAGCACTAAGCCCATTATCCATTAAACGCAATACTGACGGTAAATGCGACGAAGCCATGCGGGAGGCACATGCCATTTGTATCTTGAGCGTTCGCGTTCCTAAGCCATATGAAACTATTGTGTGGGCTCTGCATTCCATTGCGTGGCCTACATACACTGTGCCGCTTCACTCCGCTGGCCTGGTGAAGCTCATTCGCTCCTGATTGCGGCTCGAGGATCGAGAAGATTTTCGATTGACCGATTCCAGATATGCCGCTGGGGTCCAACCTTCTGAATTGGCCTCTGTAAATGCGCGAGAGAGGGAAGAGTAAAGTAACAGTTGACAGTTATTCAATATTGTATCAGTATTTATTCGTATAAATAAAGTAAGTATATGAAAGGTCAGGTAGGTGTTTGTATAGGTTTACACTAAATCTACTATGGGTTGAAGCTTTGCTAATTTGAAGAAATGCTGCAATGCATTAAATTTAGAAGCATTTGTCATGCAGTCGGCAATATTCCAGTCAGTGCCGATCAAAAAGCGATTCTTCCAAAACATTCAAGCACAATTTTATGGCTAAAGCGAAAACTTTACTATTGCATAACTTATTAGTGAAGTAGGTATGTTTGTATGTATTTATGTATGTATGCATGTAGTGGAGCTAATATAAAAGTACAAAGGCAAACAAATAATAATAGCAGTTCAATTACCTAGTACGCGCACAAACCACCAGCCAGCACAGCCCACCTTTAGCAATTCAACCGTATCACCTTCACGCATCGAAACTTCAGAATGACCCATAGCGACATAGTCAGCTAGAGCCACAAATTTACTGCCCTAGAATACGTTATATATGTATATGATATATGCATTAAACTGGCATTAATAAATCGGTCGAATTATTAACTGCTAAGCGTGTCAACGATTGAGGAAGCTTGCTCTATGCAAAAAAGGCGCCAACGTTTCCTTGGCGGGCGCTGCATTTACACATATTTTGGGGTAGGAGGGGTGTACGGAAATAAAAACAAAATACCTATGACAGAGAATAGATGATCTACTTATTTTGAACACAAAACATATCCAGCCAACGCGAGCTTGTACAGCGGTCGAGTTAAGTTGATGTGCAGCAATTCATCACACAATCTTTCTATCTTTTTCTATAAAATGATTTCGAAAAACTATACTATTTGTCAGCTTTTACGTGTGACTAGAGTAACTTATCGAAAATATTCAAGAATTTTTCAGTAAAAACTTTTGAAGGGATTGTTTTGGTAGCTGATGGCGGACACTGAACAAGCACAAGTTTTGCTTTTTTATGTACATACAAGGTGCGTCCCAAAGTAAACAGGACTTTTGCAATAGGGACGTTTCTGGTGGCGCCATCTATATGTGAGGACATGCGTTGGAAAGGTACATCTTTCATTCACATACTGTCTAAATTTCATGACATTTGGTCTAGTAGACGCCGAAATATCCCGCTCAATGTGACAGTATGTTTTTAACTTTGGTACGAGAATGTCGATCGAACAAAGAGCTAATATTAAGTTCTGTTTTAAACTTGGTAAAACTTTTACCGAAACGTTTAAATTGTTAAAGCAAGTTTATGGTGATGATTGTTTATCCCGTGGCCGTGTTAATGAGTGGTTGAATCGATTCAAGAATGGTCGTGAAGACTTGAATGACGACGAACACGTCGGCCAGTCGAAATTTGTGATTACTGACGATGCCATCAAAACTGTGCGTGATTTTATCAAAATGCAGCCAAAATCATCATTGGAATTGATGGAAATGGAATTGAACATCTCCAAAACATCAATTGATCGCATTTTAACGGAACATTTGGGTCTCCGTAAAGTGTGTTCTCGCTTCATTCCGCACACTTTAACCGACGACCAAAAAGCGCAGAGAATTGAGCACGCAAAAGACATCGTTCGGGAAGCCAGACGTGATCCAAATTTCTTGTTCAACATCGTAACCGGTGACGAAACGTGGTGCTTTCAATATGATCCCGAAACAAAGCGTCAAAGTGCCGAATGGAAGCACCCAGATGAGCCAAATCCGAAAAAAACCCGCCGTGAGAAGTCAAAAATCAAAACTCATCTCATTTGTTTCTACGATTCAAAGGGAATAATTCATCGAGAGTTTGTTCCACCGGGAAAAACAATTAACGCTTTGTTTTATGTTGAAGTTTTGAAGCGTTTGGTGCATCGCATTCGTCGTATTCGGCCAGAATATCGCGAGGAAGGAAGTTGGCGTTTATTGCATGATAATGCACCGGCTCACAGAGCCCTAGTTACGACCGATTATTTGACCAAAAATCGCATTTTTACCATCAATCATTCACCGTATTCGCCTGATATGGCTCCCTGTGACTTCTACTTATTCGGTCAGTTGCATTTGCCGATGAAAGGAAACCGTTATAAGGACGTTGAGGACATCCAAAAGGCTTGTACCAACATTCTGAAGGCGATGCCGGCCGATGACCTAAAACACTCATTTCAAATGCTTTTGGACCGTGCAAAACGTTGTATCGAAGCAGAAGGAGAGTATTTTGAATAAATAAAAAGAATTATACAAAAATAATCATCCGTTTTCTTTATTTTATAAAAGTCCTGTTTACTTTGTGTTGCACCTTGTACATCTATATACATATGTAGAATGCACATTGGATCGCATACATTTATTCTACTCACACTTCTACTCTCCCCATTGCATAGTGATTCGTTCCATAGACAAAATTCAAAAAATTTATAGTCTCAGAATTTAACGATTTTGATATTTGAAAAGTAAAACTCCAACTAAGAAAACCTCAAAAAATCTGTGCAAAAAATTAATTAGTGTCTGTGCAAAAGTGGCTCAAAGTTCAAAATTTCCTTAAAAAAAAAATGCAAACACATATTTTCTGTTTTTTTAGTCTATTGAGTAAAAAAAATTGTAAAAATACATGGTTAGCAAGAAGTTGCTACAACTTTCAATATAGATTAAGATATGAGTGGCCATTTTATTGTGTTCTCAAAATTTGCAAAGCTGAGGCTTTTACTTCACTTGTAATTTAAAATATTTTTCTAAATGAAAAATCTAAAAATTGGCAAAAATTAGAGGAAAATATCTAAAAAGTATGTGAAAGTATGTTCCTGGATTTTTTTTAATTTTATGAAGCATTCTTTCTTTGTCGGATAATGTAATTACATCCTCCGATATCTTCCGATCTCAGAAAATAATTCAATTTGAAAACACCTAGTTTTCGACAACATTTATTTTATTCATGCCTAAAAATATGCAATCAGCATGAAAAATTGAAAAAACTGCACAAATGCAAAACATACATCTATTATTATCATTTTTTATGCAAAACTAAAGGGTCCTAAGACAATTTCTGTTACTCTTTGCAATTATCAATGTTGACATTACTGATTAAATGTAAAATCTGAAAAATCTAGCCAACACACTGGTTGCTATAGCTCACCAAAAATTACGAAAATTACAAATTTAAGTCTAAGGCATTGTCAAACAAAGTTGCTGCAAAACAAAATGGAGATTTGAATTCAGCAGACTGAATGATTGCCTAGTATACCAAATTTTATGAAGAACGGACCACTCCTTCTAGTTTAGTCCCGCGGTTGTATGGAGTCGAATCACTGTGCATTGTCTTCTGGAGGGTTAATTGCTGAAGGAAAGCCTATTTTTTTTGTGTTGATTGAGACGGGGTCACAATCCTCTGACCCTAAACTTCAGGAGATATCAGTCAGTGGGTTTTGAATTTACATTTCAACTGACTAACATTAAACTTAAAATATTTTGTATTCTTTACTCTCAAATGAAAAACCTCTAAAAGCAAAAATAATTGACTATGAAAAACTTTGAACGCACGCTTTGGAATAAGTTTCCCTTATGATTAGAAAACTTCAGATGGGGACAAGTTACATGTTACAGCTTTATTCTAGTGTTTTGTGTCCGTGTGAGTGCGTGTGCTTTGTGTATGCGTGAGCAATCTAAATGTGCTGATCGGGTTATGCAAATTGACTCATTCCCTTCTTTTTATTTTTATTTTTTTGATAAAAACTCAGACTCGCTTCTATTAGTGCATGATTGTTGTGTTAATTATACTGTAACATAGATGAGAAGAGCGGTAAAGAGAATCTACCAGGACAACTGTAGGAGAAGCTGGCGAGAACCACGAATGAAACGCAAACTTTGCTAGCGGATATCGGGTCAGAAAAACCCCCAATTTAGATATATGTACATACTTATGTGAATGCACAAACACTTGTGACAGTGGAAAAAGTCTTTGTGGAGTGGGTTAGCTGACTGCGTGTTAATGTTAAGTATTCCAAGCAGCCTCTGTGAGTTTTGGCAACGCATGACAAACTTAAGTTAAGGCTTAAAATTATTTCTAAAATGTATAGTTGTTTTGTTGCAAAACTTACGTCAAATAACAAAGACAGACGGCTTCCTGTTAGTACGAATTCTCGGTTCGTTTGCAGTTGGTGGAGCGAACAGAAATGGCGTTAGGTGATGGCGGTGAACGGTGATGAGGGTGGAGCAAATGATTCAAGCGGTCAGACGAATGAGAAAGGATGAGTTGAGTTAAGTTGAGTTGAGACAAGACGAGATGAGTCGAGGCGAGTCGTGTGATTGGCCGTTAACGTGCGATCAGGCGGGATGTTTTGCTCAACGACGTCTGGACGCGTGTAATGGGCAGCCATTATTCACTCGTATTGTAAGTGCACACAGGAAAATGGATATTCTGATTTCTACGCACACAATGGCGCACAAAAGCGCTCACACGCACACACAAACACGATTAAAGTTGCAGTTATTAATGACTATCGGAGAGGGGGACAGAAGCGCCACTCGAAGAACGCCGTTGCGGACATGTCGTTCTTGAATTCTTTCTAGCAAATGGCTGTCGGGTGCATTTAACACACATAGACACTTGAATGATTGGGTGATATAGTTACACTGGAATCTCATCCAAAATCAAACTCGTGTAGAACGGAGTTTTGCGTTTTCTTAGGTTTGGCCTAAGCAAAGTCTAGTGGATCTTTTGGTGTTTACAATATATACAGTTTGTACAGGGTGCCTACAGTGCTGCAATTTCCTACTTCTTACTCTAACTACAACTAAAGCAATGGACATGCGCTACAACTTCTAGCCGGCTTGAAGCCACTAAATATATTACTTTCTTGCTTATGTCGCATTCATAATTTCAGTTGTTCGTAAATTACCTAAATTCGCGGTTACTTTGTACTATTTCTAATGTCTAAATATTTCGAGTAATTTCGCTTGTTTTGGCTCGCAAACTACTTTGTACACTTTTCGATTGTTGGGACTCGGGCGCTCGCAGTTTGCGGCGCCGTCCGTCCAGTTGCCTTTGCGGGTCGCTCGATTCTGGTTGCCATTGCGAGGACGCGGGCGCGACGCAGTGTCAGTGCTCAACCGAAACGTAAAATTTGGAATTGGATTTGCTGTTGCGCGGATATGAAGTACCACCGTCGTGACTGTAGCTCCACTGTGCCAAGAAGTTCATAAATCGCTGCGTTTCGATTTGGTCCAATGGTCGAGTTGAGTTTTCGAATTGCATAAATTCGTAAAAGTCACACGCCACCATTGTCGTTGTCGTTGACGTCGACGTTGTTGTTAATGTTTTTAATTTAGTTGTTGTTTGTTTATTTGTACAGGGTGACGTTTTGCATTTTGCAGTTGTGGGATTATTGGATTTGTTGGGCATATTTATTGATTTTGAGAATTGTGTTTTTTTTTTGTGCATGAAAGTAAAAGAGAGAACCCAAAAAATCAAGTAAGACAACTTATTAAAACAAATGGAAGCTAAATTGGAATGCGAGAACACGAAAATGAACGGTTTGTGAATAGTGATGCAAACGCGAACAGCTACGAAAACGTCATAAACACAAAAGTAACTAAAATGTAACCAAATAATAAACCAAAAATGAACACAAACAAACCGAAACCAATAAACTATAAACAGATTAAATTCAAATATTTAATCGTTGTCCGATAAGTTTTTGTTCGAATTTGGATAAAAATTCTCATTTAGCCGTTTTCAGTGTGAGGCAACAGTAAAAATTATTGTATTAACTTTTGTCGTTGTTGATTGACCAACATTTTGTCCTGAAATACGAGTCCTATTTTGCAACTTTATCACAGGCGATCGCAATGTAAGTCGATTTGACTGACATCGGTATTTCAGGGTTAAAGGCGATCACAAAGTAAAGAGGGAATTTTAACTTCTAAAAACTTATCGGACATACGCAGCAAAAAATATATATTAAATCTGAATAAAAACCACTTGAGCTAAGCCCCAACCGCATACACACTTGTATGTGTATTTGTTTACATGTCTACAATATAAGTATTTATATGTACAACTGAGAAGAACACTCGGGCCTGACGAGCTCAACAAATTGGAAAATGTGTGATGGCATTTTTTGAGTGTGGCCACTTAACTGGGATAAACCTCAAACTATTTTCATATTTCTAACATCGTATTGAGCATTGTTTGCGCTGCCCTGGCACTCTCTCCCTCTCTGCCTCCCTGCCTTAGCTGATATGTCGCACTAATGCGCCAACTTACCGGCGCACTGTTGTCCTCAATCATGGACATTTCGTCCTCACTGTTCGAGTAGTCGGAACTCCAGCCGCACGCGTCTTGCTGCTCCTTGTCAGCATTACCAGTGCCCGTGCCCGCGCCCGCGCCCACGCCCACACCATTGCCGTGCCCATTGCCGGCGCCGCTCGCCAGCATCGGCACGCCCGGATAGTTGTCGTCGCCGCTGCTGCTGCAGTTCGAGTTGCGATTCGACGATTCCGACGAGGTGTCGCAGCTGATGGCGCGCTGCGGTGCGGCCAGCATTATGTGCGGCGTGTCCCACGAGGCGGTCTGTCGCAGTCCGTGGTGGCTGATGCCGTACTGCTTTATCTTTTCGCCTTTCAGCTCCTCGAGCTGATTCAGCAACACGCGCTTGATTTCGGCGACCCATTTGTTCTTGACGTCGTCGCTGGCCGCCTGCAGTGTGTGCACCTCTTGCCGTCCCTGCAGCCACACTTCGAAGCGCTTCGAGTCACCGCGCACCGATTCGGTGAGCCCGATTTGGGACATCTGCGTGAGAAGTGAGAAGCGCGGTTCGAGAAACCACATTGAGACATGTTGGACAGTACAAACCTTGAGTTGGTGCTTAAATTGGTAGGTGCTCTTGTTGTGGCCCGGCTTGGAGGTTTTCTTGCAGAATATCATTGATTTTTGGTACAGGAAGATATGACGCTGCTGCGGCTTTATACGCAGCCGTATATCCTTCTTCGATTCGGCCCACACTTGAAAGGGATCCTGCAGTAGCAGTTCGCCCTGCTGTGTCAGATTGGTCTAAAGGTTGGGCGAGTGGGGAAATGGAACAAATAGGTTAGTGGTGGCGAGTGAGTTGTCAGAGTGGGGCGCTTACAGGGAAGCCCGTGATGGCCACCTGGTGCATGGAATCGTTGACGCAGCGCAGCACGATCAGCATGCAGTCGAGCGCCTTCTGCAGTTCTTTGGTGCAGGTGCCGCTGTCGCTGGAGCCCAGCAAATTCTCGAGCAGCAGTTTGTACTTGGTGATGCGCTGCACAGGCTTCAGCAAGTAGGCGCCCAGGGGCAGCTTGTGGCCCAGGCGCTTTTGGCATTCTTGCAGGAAGAGATGAGTGTCGACGAGTGTTTCGCGCAGCCGATCGGAGCGTGGGATATTTTGGCAGTATACAGAATACAGGCGGTAGAATGTGTCGCGCTAGAAGGAGTAAACATTGCGTTAGAACACTTAGGAAGAGGCACAGTAGCGCGCTCGGGCATTTACCCTTTGCACAAAGCACAGCGCCACGAGCTCTGTGGTGGAAATGCAATTTTCTAGATCTTTCAGAAAGATCTCGTTGTGAAACGTGTAGAGCTCGTGCAGATTGCCGAAGAGCAGGTCCTCTTTGCCACGCAAGCTTGCTGGCACTAGGTGCATCATGTCATCGGACAGTAGCTGATCGCGATAACCCTAGAAAATCAAAAGAAAAAACCAATCTTATTTCTCAAGTTTCGCTAACTATTGGGGTCAGTGAGTCAGCGATGCGTCAAGCTAATCGAGACATTCTGGCAGTATTCACTAATTCGAGCGATCATTTTCCGATTTACCCCG
This sequence comes from Melieria crassipennis, assembly GCA_963668005.1. Classification (NCBI taxonomy): domain Eukaryota; kingdom Metazoa; phylum Arthropoda; class Insecta; order Diptera; family Ulidiidae; genus Melieria; species Melieria crassipennis. The sequence continues at coordinate 92,250,345 of OY764963.1, read as the reverse complement.
TCTGTGTTGTCCGAAGCAGTGTCAAGTTCGTGCTCTCTCTGGCAGTAGCTGGACAACTCTTTGCTTAAAAATTGCCCAAATTTGTCCTCAACATACTGCTCCACTGTCGTATAGCCTTGGGCGCCGACAAACTTTCTCAGCAGCCGCTGGTACTTGCGCTCTCTGAACTTGGTGCTCGTGCTCAGTTTGGGCAAATTGATGCTGGAACTTGCGCCACAACTCTCCATAAAGAACTCCTTGCAAAACTTGAGCGTATCATTGTAGGACTGCGAGAAGAAATTCGCAGTGTTTGAGCTGCTCGGACGGGGCTCGATGCCTGCGTTATCCGACGACGAGCTGCGCGTGTGCAAGTTGCGCGACTTGATGTGCGTGCGACAGGATCGGCAAATGTGGCTGGACAACTGCGGCGCTGTGACGTCGAGGCCAACGAACTTGAGCTGCTTGGGTGTGGCCAGCAGTTTGGCATTGTTGAGCGAGCTCTTGCTGAGCGCCGACTGGGCGCGCGCCACCGACGACGAAATGGACATGAAACTATTCGGCTCGGCAGCTTCGTCGTCGTCGTCGTCCAGATATTCCAGTATGTCGGCGTAGTTTTTGCGCTGCAAGTAGTGCTTGAACTCGGAATCGTTCTCGATCTCCGAGTAGGTGTTGCAGTCCAGGTAGTCGTTAACCAGGCGATATTCCAGCGAGACGTCACTGCTGGACAGCTCGTTTAGCTTTCCAAAGACTGTCTGGCGTTCGTTGCTCAGACGCCGCAGTCTCTGGCTTTGGCTTTGTGATTTCGCTGCCCGTGCGCTCTGCTGCTGCTCGTACTCCTGCAGTGTGTTGATGATCTTAACAGTCGATTTGCCGTTTAGCAAATTGCTGCTAGCGAAGTTACACAAGTTTGTGCCGAAGACGTAGTGCCGCGAGGCGCTGTCGCTGAAGTCGAAATTTGAGCGAAAATCGTTGGGCTGGTAGCGTATGCTGCGCCTGGAGCGCGCGCTGTGCCGGTCGCCAGCGTGCTGTCGCTGCTGCTGTTCGAAGAGCGAGCCCTGAAAGGATACGGGCGACTCGCAGGCGTGCGGGCGCTGCAGCTTGAGGCGCTTCAGCGAATCGCTGATTCTCAAATTGAAGCGGCCGACGACCTGGCTGGCCGTGTTCTGCACCTTCTTCAGCCGAAACGAGCTGGGCGAGGCGGGCGATTTCGATTTGGAGGCCTTGCGCAGGTCGTAGCCCCCGTAGCGCATATTTGTTGAGCCTTCGCGGAGTTGCTGCGGCTAGTGCACCGGGAACCGTTCGATGCAAGCGGATGCCTGTTACTCAACCAACTCGTCGCGCGGTACAGCCGACGTCTTTTAGCCACTAGCACAGATTGCCAAATGAAGAACGCAGCTGCCGGCGACGGTTGCTGTCGTTCATTGTTCGCTGTGAGCTGCGGCCTTTAATGCACTGATTGCAGAAGAGCGCATTCAAGTGGCACGCCGCAGTGCCGCCAGCAACGGTCGCTCTGAAGGGGCCAATTGTACGTTCAATATTTCACGAACGAATGTTGGAAAGAGTCTTTTGCGGCGCACGCGACTGACTGCCCAATTAGCGGATATTGCCGATGCCACTGCGAAGAGCTGAGTTTTCTCTCTCGGCGTTGTAGTAAAGCGGAAAATCCATCTGGGCCTGGTTACCGGTTCACTGAACATGCGCCGCTGTAGGAGTTACATAGTTGGCTGTGCTGGCACGGTGACCAGTGGCCGGCGCCCATTGCATGCAGCATTGCCACGGCTAATAGAGAGGAAGGCGCGCATTCGACTTGTGGCAATTACTGAAGTATCCCATGCACACAGGTGTGAACGCCTCTCAAAAGCGGCAATCACTCAACTAAAATCGTATTGCGATAATTTACTGTTCCAACTTCAATGCAGTGTTTTTTACTGTGTGCTGGTTCATAAAAAGTACCGTTATACTGCCCTAATAATTAATCGTTCACAAATTAGTAGTGCTGAACGAAACGTTATTAAAAGTAGTCGGAGTGGTTGAAGTATTGAAAGCTTATAATTATTAGCTTTGTTATTGTTTTTGTTTCTGATTAATATTTTTTACGTATTTATTTATTACTTAATTATGAATTTTTTTTTAATTTTTAATATTTATTTATTTTTTCTATCATTTATTAAGTATTCATTTATTTTTTTTTAATAATTGAGTCGTTTATTTTGAAAGTGGTTTAAGTCCATTTTTAGTTTTGAAACAAAGCTTATTTTTCTAGTAAAGTTTACAAAACGTATTACGTTATATATTCTAACATGTTTAAGGTCACAAAGCCATACAAAAAAATTAATACCAGTTAACAATATTTTTGAAACAAATCAAACACAAACCCTTAAATATCTCAATATAAGAAAAATGGACTTAACCCACTTTCAAAATAAACGACTCAATTATTGATTATAATCAATGGTAATATGGCCGTTTGACTCTCGAAATTGTCTCGCGAAAGTTGTTGATAATGATGTGTCTTGATTCTCAAAACCATGGAGAACATTGTGTGTACATATATAAGAATTACCTTCAGTATGGAGGCCATTTCGTTGACGTAGATCCTTTCTGTTTCCAAGAGCTCGGTGAGTACATGTCCTCGATGGATGCGTCGGGCTTCCGAATCCTGTACGGTCGAAAGAAACAAAGTAGATACACTTTAAGCATTGAATATTATTTCTTTAATAAATGTATGTAAACTTAAACGCAGTGCAAAAATATAATATTTTAGAGACTATGGAAATATAATGTTTACAGTTCTTTTATCTTTTGATGAAATTTTATTTGAAATCATTGTTAGTGTAACATTAAAGCAATTTAAAATTTCTTTTGTTTTAGTATTTTTGATATAGGGACATAACGACGTTAGTTAGATTTCGAAAAGTCAGACAAAATTAAAATAAAATAATACAAAATTGCTTCAAAATCGAAATGACCTAAATAGTTAATCTACAAAAATAAAATATATGTTTGGGAACATCCATCTATCTATAAATCTATAAATTATGCGTGCGACCAAAACTACTCAACAAAGAATGGAGGTGAATGTTTTCTTAGAAGAACACTTCTTGCCATTTTTCTCACCTGTTGGTTTTGAATGACATCGGCGCAATCTGAGCTGGAACTGATGACATCACCGTTGCACGTGGCCGACGATGAGCCAAGAACGCCGTCCATCGATCTGGGGCGTAGTTCGTGAATAACATCAGTCTGCAAGAACGAATAAAAATAACAATTAAATCAATAAATATGAAGTCGTTTATAATTATTGATTGAAACCAATTTATACTTTTTACATAATTAAAATTATTGGTGATAGAAATATTAGAACGGAAATGCAAATGTCTGAGAATAGTCGAAAAATTCGTCTTCAAATACTCGATGAAGTTTTACGGGGTTTGTTGGAGATTGCGGAGGGCGTTGTGAAAGGAGTATGAAATAGTATCAAAGACTACACCTGGTCGGCCTCACTTCAAAAAACCGCTCCACATTTCTTTACTGTCACTTCTAGTTGACAAATATTTCCTCACAAAAAGTCTCAATACGAGCAACAATTCTTTCGAAAAAATCGAATGTAAACAGGAAAGAAAAACGGTTGACATAAATTTGTGCCTCGTAACTGCTGCTGCTGCTGAAGATCAACGTTTTTTTATTGAAGCATTTGTCAGAGACGGCGATAGCTTCCTCTGCTACCCCGTGCTTCCCGATTTTCTGTATATTTACTGTCAGACTGTGGCCAATGTTATGAGCATTTTTTACATTCATAACACAAATTTAAATTTTAATGTGAAAACGGTTCTTTTTGTTGCTACCGTTGTTGTTGTGGTTGTCGTGGTCGTTGCTTTTGTTGTTGAAGTTGTGGTGGCTAAGTTTATTAGTAGTAGGTACCACTTTCGCTTAATGACTTCACGAACCAAAGTCAAAACAAATGCTAAATACGCACACAGCCAAACGTGGCAGAGGCGTTGACGACAGGGGCGGTGGATAGGGAGCGATGTTCGTTGACCGCCGACGGACCCTTGCTTGTTGCTTTATGGTTTCCAAGAACGAAAAGAAGCATTTACTAAGGATTAGTGTTACTCACTGGAAACAACTACAAACACTCCACTTTTTTTTCTTGCGAGTCGTTTTGTTTACGCTTCTAGGTTTTTTTGTTTGATTTTAAGTTTGTTTGGGGTGCACAAAAAAATGAAAACGGCGAGAAAATCGCAGACGGATAACTGCTGAGGAAGTAACAATGCGATTTGCATCGCTGTTGCACTTTTCTGCGGTATTGTGTAGTTTTAATTTACCGCAACAATTCTGTTATTGGTCGAATACCATTAAATATTTTGAGAAAAAGGTAATTTTTCCTTAATTGTGCTTCAATTAATGCACTGAACATGACGAATAAGTCTCGTTTGCTCCTATTATGTTAAAGCTTTATAGATACAGTTATATCAAAGATGATACAATATTCTATATTGTGGATTTCATTATCTGATACAATATTTTATATAGTGTATTCCATTATTTTTGGTTGTACTATTACCAACCGAAGCGTTCTAGACGTAACATTAATGCCCCAAAGTCCGATTTGAAAAGTGGATCGTTTTCAGAGCAAAATATATTTTTGTTATAGTTCCGTATAATTTAATTTATATAACTTAATTTAATTTTACACAATGCGCACACAATGTGTGAAATTAATTTAAACGCAACAAGCAACTAATTTTTGTTGAAAAATATTTCCTTATATGGTTTTCTACAGACAGGCGGCAGGTATCACAGAAAAAGTAAAAATTACTTCGAATTTTTTGAAACGCTAAAGTTGCAGTGTGCATTGCGCGTGCGGTTCAGTGGGACGTGTCAGCTGCCTGCGTCTGCGCTGTGAACTTTGCTTTAATAACGATCCGAGCACTGTCGACGTTGTGCCATAAATTTGAATTACTTTGACATTTGAAATGTGAAAGATGAGAAACTGAAGCTTCAACTACTCGTAGGACGGACAGACGGAGACTTGCTGCGAAATATTCGTTGTTTGTTTGGATTGGGTAATGGCATTGCCTGGGTGCCAGCCGATTCCGATGTCCCATCCGATTTTCGGCAATTTCACATTAACATGTATGTATGTATGTAGGTATGAGCAGTTTGCTTGTCACGCTAATTACGTGAAACTGCCCCCTGGCGTGAACCGCGTCCGGCTAATTGCCCACAAAAAATTGTCAAAACGCGGCGTCCGCCGTTCACTCGGGCAGCATGACCAGAATCGCAATCGGAGCGGTACGCTTCACAATCAGCGACAATTCATGGCAATTTATGCAAACGGCTCACTCGGCTGCCTGTCACTCAAAGATCGCTGCAGCAGTTTGCCAGAGAACATTGAACCTGGTTGCAGATGATGCGAACCACTTGAAATGTTCGTCACAGTTGCTTACAAATGCGTGAATTCACTTTCGGTTCGGTTGCCCACATAGAGACACACATTTGGTCAACGCTTCCTGCCCGCGTCTTTTCCGCTGCAAATCGTGTCCACCCTCCCCAGTCCGTTTGTATGTTAGGGCGGTATTAAAAATTCCGTGGGCGGCGCTGCAGCTTTTTTGAATTTCAAACAGATATCAAGTAATCGTTTAAGGCGAAAATGTTACGAAATTTTCGCATGAATTTGCATTGCCGATAGCTTAAAGTTTGAACTCTACTTTTTGTTTTACGCTTCCGTTCATTAAGGAGTATTATTGAAAAGGTATACAAAATCAAACACGAATAACAACGGCCGAAAAGACTGTATTGATTTAGCAACGATTTCTTAAAGTAAAAAGGTTGATTATTAAGTCAAAAGAATATTGAATAAAATCAATGAAATTTGAATAACAAATTTTTTAAATTTGTCTATAAGGGATTGTATGATTTAGATTTTTTTATATGGCTCTATATTAGAATCAATTTTAAAAATTAGGTTTATAAATGGGCAGATTTTTTAAACTAAAATTAAAATTTACTAAGTACTTTGCAGTAGCTACTGAAATGTGTATTGTTTGTTATCAAATTTCACTACATTGAAATATGGTTGAGGTTAGATTGAGTCCTAGACTATTCATGAGTCCCTTCCTCAACGATTTATCGCTTTCAATAAGTAACATCTTTGGATGAAAATGCGTTAGTAAGACCCGATTAAGTCTCCATGTCGTATAAAGTAAATCACTTCTGTATATTAAAACACTAAATTTTTTGCTATTATTTTCACCACCGGAAATTAGTCAAATTATACCAACGCCTAACACTTCCTGTGCTAAGCACAATTAAATCGGGTCATAATTGACCCCATGCGGCAGTTGGAGTTAAAATTTGTAACACATGTATTTGTGCGTAACAACAACAACCTTTGTACGAATGAATCGATTCACGCAAGTCAATCGAAACCCCATCAAAATGGTTCCAACACCAGCGAAACTCGAATCGTCAGCAATGGTGCGATGGCCAAAAGCAAAATCCAATGGCGAAACATGCAACTACACATTCGTACATACATACATACATATTTATGGGATGGAATGGTGCGATAAATTATTTGAATATTTCTGATGTAATAACTGGCCCGTGCATGCATTTTTGTGTGCAATTATGTTTGTGTGCCGCCAAGTAGGAAGTGGGCAGCGACTCAACTCCGCCCAACGTTAGTTGCTCTTCACCAGCACTGACAGCGGCTGCGGCTCATTGGTAACAACGGCAGCAATAGCACAGCAGAAGATGCCTCAGTTTTTGCAGCGCTTCTTTTGACGCCGTTGCGTGTCAAGGGAGCAGCAGGAAATTCATTTCCACTACGCGGAAACTCAAACTCGGTGCAAGTGGAGCGTTGCTGCATGCGATTCTCATGTGAATTATTGCATTTTGTTATTGTTGCACCTCAAACAACACAACCATTACAAAAGTGTGTCAGTGTTGGTGCTGTCGAAGTTACAATATTTGTTTGATATTTTCACTATAAAGGCGAAATTTCGATTGAACTTTGAACATCGAAGAGCACAACAAATGACAAATGTTGACCGCTGCCGCGCGCGCCTTGTCTCTGTGTCAATTGCCAATCAAAGCCGAGATAAACCAGATGATTGCGCGAGTAGACTGGTTGGTTGGTTGGCATCAGACCCATTGAGCTGAACTCAGTTAGGGAAACACAAAACTGCCGTCGCTTAGTACTTTGTGACATCGGGCAGTGACCACATCGTCAATACATGTCGAACAATGCCAATTTGACTCAGCCCGAGGCATTCGAATGGGCGGTTGTGGCGTTCGCTGTCAGTCAACGCCACTTAGTCGCAGTTAACACATTGCCTCAGCCCAATTTATCGTTATGGGTTAACGAATTACGAAAGATTTGAGTCGATCTTTGTCATTTGGTTGCACGATGATTTGTTGCTGACGGTAATCAGTGCATTGTCTTCTCGCAGGCAGACAATGCGAATTCCCAATGACTGCCGCGCCCATAGTTGTCGGCGCTTTTAAGGAGATTCAAATATTTACCGACATATCGTCGCAGAACTTGAACATTATTTCTTTCAACTGTTGATGCATAAAGTAACTTTGCTCGTTTGTTAATACCCAAAAATTACTTCATTTAATAAGAGGAAGGAAAAGGAAGCAAATTTTCATATGTTTGCGAAGGCTTACATACATTTTCAGCGTTCTGAATGTATGAGTAACGTCCTTTCTATGATACATTAAGGCGACGATATTGGAGTTGACTTGGCCCGTCAAAATGTCTTCAGTCTTTCTTTTAGTGATGTCTAGGTTGAAGAGGAAGAAGTAACGACACAGAACTTCCTAGGCCACCTATCGAATCTCCAAAAACGACTCTCTCAAGTTTCAAATTACTAGTTACCGGACCTAATTTACTTCATAAAAATAGCAATGTTCTGAGTCTGATACTTCCTTCATGGATTTTGCATTTCATATTCATTTTCCGTTCCATAGTCAATTTTCCAAATTTTTGGGATAGCTATTTAAACCCTATAACCATATATTATAAGTACATAGCAATTGTTTTTGGAATGCTTGAAGTTGAATCAGAAAATAAGCGACTGATTTTGTATGTTCAATCCCATAAAAATTCCTTTGTATGCAAATTCTTTTTCGCTCCAATGAATTAGCATCACCTATACCAAGAACTAGAATTCTTTGACTCCGTACAGCATAGTGCAGCAAATTTTGACGGCTTGACGCTAAGTGCTGTAACCATTTGTGAAGCTGTGAATTACTTAGAGTTGTAGATGTGATGCGTTTGGTTTGAGCCTCAGTACCGCAATGCCTTTTAGTTACCGTTACAGAAGTTGGACGGAAGCGCTGTGTGTTCCAACAAAGTGCAACCTCAAGCAGTAGTTCAAATGTTTGTATGAATGTTTTTGTATGCAGTCGAATTTGAAATTCGAAAGGAAAAGTATGCGGATGTGCAGCGACCAGCGTTCGCCGTCAAATGGGCTCCGGTGCATCACTTCCGCTGCATCACTTCCGCCTCATTGGGTAACTTAATTAAGAGGTGACGTGCTCCCCCCAAGTCTCTGAACCCAACATCCTCCCAGCGTTTGTGCGTCAGCGCGCTTCTCCCCACTCACCATTCTCAACAGTTTCTTGTTACGTATTAAGATTTCCTCGGCGCTGCTGTTACCCAGCGGCCGCAGTTGTCGTTGCCGCTCGTGTTCCCATGGATGCTGTCGCTGGTGCGGCCGGTGTTGCTGCAAAGCGTAGCGTTCACGTTCACGTTCGCGTTCGCAATTGTCGTTGCAACAATCGTTGTTGTTGTTGCTGCAGCTGCCATCGCAGCAATTGTTGCTGCCGCTTATGAGTGCGCGCACTTCTATTGTGTTGCTGGCGTATAGACCCTCATCTTCGTCCTCGCTCTGCACGCCCGCGTCGCCCTCATAGTAGGAGCAATTGTCGTCTTCGCAGCTGGAGAGACTGCAGCAGCATTGATTCTCATCCGCGTTTGCGTCCGGAACAGCAACGGTGGTGTTTTGCTTTCTTGCAGCCGGTTCGACTTCGCTGAGAAAATAGGAATTATTCCAAAAAACTCCGCCAACGGTACCGCCTTTGCTGCTGGTCCGCTGCGGCACCGCCGGCGCAGTTCTGCACGTGTTGCAGCTGAGCGCACTGATTGCGTCCCTTGACGAGATGGACGAGGAGGCGTGCGCACGCAGCGTATCGCTTTGTAGGCGGCAGTCGTTGGACGACTGATTGAAGAACATGCCCGCGGTTGTCATGCGGCGCAGGCTGCAATAACAATTTTCGGCATCGTTGTCAGTCCGCTCCTCGCCCGCACCCGCTGCGTCGCCACAGTTGCAATTGCAACTGTCCGTGAAGGCGCTGGTGGCTGTGCTGCCGCCACTGGAGGAAGCATGCGAGGTTGAAGACGCCGAGGTGGCCGCCGAGCTGTTCGAATTCGACGAGCAGCCGGACGTTTGCGAGTCGCACGAGTGCAACGACGCAGTTGAGGCGCGCGCTGCATTGCCAACACCGCCGCACGCCGCCGAGCCGCGCACGAATATTTTGACACAGTTGTTGTCGCCCGCACAGCGCGCTTTGCGAAGCTCGAGCAGATCGCCCACCAGCTGCGTCGTGTCGCTGTGCTCCTGCACCCAGTCGTCGTCGATTTCGATGTTGGTGCCGCTGTTGTTATTGTTGCTCTGGCCCTTGTTGTTGTTGTTGTTTTTGCGTTGCTCGTTGTTTTTCAGGTCGTTCTCGATGTTGCACTGTTTGGTGGCCTTCGTCGCGGCGCCCGCCCGCATTGCAGCGTTCCTGTGTTGCTTGACGGTGGCGGCCGTGAGCAGCTCGTCCGTTGTCGCTTTGGTCAGATTCTTTTTGGAGAAATTCTGCACATCGTTCGGATTGAGCGTTTTACCGTTACCGTTTACATGAACCTTAACTGGCGCGCCGCACACATTCTTCTCGTGCAGCTTCTGGGCCGGCGCCTGGTCGGCAAGCTTCAGTTCGCTGTATGTGTGCTCGCCGCCGTCGTCGCCCAGCTTCGATGCCGTTTGGGTCAGCAGAATTTTCACGCAATCGGCACACTTTTCCAGGTTCGCGATGTTGTTGTTGTTCCTTTTCGAATTGTGCTCCTTGGCGTCATTGGACGACGACACGCCCGAGTCCGAGCTGCTTTCCAGCGAAAGGCGTTTGCGATTTTCGGTCTGTTCGACGGACACTAGTGACGCTGCCGGCGTTGCGGACATTGGGCAGTTTGTAAAGTTGCAATTCTTGTAGCCACACGTGCGCCGCTCACCGTCGCCGCGGCCACGCTCGACCACTGCTTCGTTGCTTTTGCTGTTCGCACACGCAACGTTTGTAGCTGCGGTTGGCTCGCCAGCCGCTTTATCGCCGTCGTTGGCAGTCAGCTGGTTGATAATGAGCAGCGGCTGACGCTTCTTGCGTATGTGAATACGCTCGACCTTCGGCTTTTGGTGGCCGTTCAGCTGCTGACGCGTGTGTTTCAGCAGCCGCTGATCAAACTCAGTTGCGTCGTGGCCTTCGACCGACTTCTTGTCTTGGAACTTTGCTTTTCCCAGAGCTCGTTGTTGTTGCTGTACGCGCTCCTGTTCGAACATTTGCCTGATCCTGAGTTGCAGCTGCTCGTTGGCCTCACTAAAGAGCACGGCCGAGGAGGTCGGCAGTCGGTGACTCTCGCCAATGGGTTTCGGAATGCGTGACTGCTGCTGGCGGCCATCTGGGGGTGTGCGAAATCGACTGGCGAGGCCGCTGCTGCGTTTGTCATCGGTAGCTTTAGTACCGTCAACGACTTCGTCGATTTCATTGCTATTCGGTCTGGCTGTCAATTCGGACGCACTGGTGGCGTTATTATCGGCAGCTGTCACCAAGTAGTCGCGGCTGTCCCAGTTGGTGCTGCAGCCGAGTCGTTTGATGCGTTCGTCGCTCGCCAGCGCGTGACCGACAGTCACCAGGCGATGTCGCCTGTTGGGTTCCTTGATGGGTACCGGCGCTGGCCGGCGTGGCTGAGGCGGCACTGGCGCAGTGGCATGCTGTCGTGCGGTGTTTTGGAACAGACGATTGATTTGGCTGGTCACCGCTGCCGACTGACAGCCCAGCATAATGGGCAAGGAAGCGCGATGTGTAGCAGTCACTTTGCGGTGCTCGCAGTCGGACTGTTCGATGCGTGCAATGCGATCGGCGCGCGACTTGATGCCGGCGCGCGCAATGTCGCGCCGTATGTCGCAAGTGGAGATGCGTGCGCGGTAGTTCCAGCTGTGGGATTTTTCGCAGTCCGGCGACAGAGTGGAGGCGCCATCCTGATCTGTGTCGGAGGCGGACGCGGCGCTGCAGGCCGAATGACAGCAATCGTCATCATTGTCGGAATCGGCGGCTCGTGCCGGCTGCGGGCGCAACTGTGGCGAACGGTCGCGTTGCTGCTGTGGCTGCAGGCGCGTTTGCTGCAGCAATTTCCATGACTCGATTGTGGGCGGCGGCAGCGAGTGCCGCTGCTGCGATTGAAGCCGGTTGGGCGGCTCGGCGCCAATCAACACCCGACTGACATTGGCCAGCGGCGCCACTTTCGGGCTGCTCCGGTTGTGATTGGGGCTGTGCCTGTAGGCCATATTCTTATAATTGGCCGCGTCCTGCTGCTGTCTCGGCGTTTGCTGCTGGAAGGGCGGCGCGGCGGCGTGCTTGGGCATCAATGCCTTCTTGCACTGATGCACATAGTTGACCTTGAGCAGCTCCATTTGCGGTATCTCGGCGCTGGACATGCGCGAGTCCAGCGTGCTGTCCATGCCGACACTGAAGAGTGTCTCGTTGGAGGGTTTGCGCTGTATGCGACCGATTGGCATCTTGCTCACTTTTCTTTCGATTTGTGGTCTTTTCTGAATTTCCCGAAAGAGTTGTACAAATTCTTGGGGTCTTAGTTTTTCACTTCACCAACACAACGTCGGGCGATTGGCAATATTTTTCACATTTTCACAAGGAAAGTTGTTAGCGCAGTTCAATCGAAACTTTGTTGTCACACTTGCACTGGTGGCTATTGCACATTTTCATCCGCTGTCACCAATCGCATTCGCCAGAGTTGCCAAAAAAAAAACCGAGATTCAACATTGAGTTGAAAGGAATTTTAATTTGCAGATTAAATTTCTATTCACAATTCGCTGCCGATATGACATTTGCATAATTACACAAAAGACACAATGCTCGCCGATATTCGAGAGGTGTCGCACACTCGATTGCAGGCTATTTGTTTTCTTTGCTTAATCGTTTCGATTTCGTCAACGAGATACCGTTCGCGTTTTATGTTCAAACAACACTTATCGGTCTCCTCCCCCCGCGAACCACGACAATGGGGCGCACATTTTTATCCGTTCATCGTTGTTGACGCGTCAACGTTGCGGCTCAGACTGTTTAAGCCAACCACTGAGCCGAGCCAAGTTTTGGCCAATTCGACTGCGAGGCTTGCAACTTGTCGAGCTGCAGCGAACATGCTGCACACAACATGTTCGCTGACGCTCAACGTTTGCATTGGCAAGTTGCTGGTTGTCGGCCAGTTGTGGGAAACTTTCGTTGTAATTATTCTGCTTTGGTTTGGCGATTAGAAAAACTCGATAGTGGAAAAACGGGTGAGTTCGTATGTATAGAATGTATGTAACTACCAAAGGCTGCGTTGCTGTGCTCTATGCGGCTGATGGCAACCGTTGCAAGTGCGTTGTATGGGCGTTGAGTGACTGCCCATGGGCAACGAGGGGGGCGGAAGTGTAATTGCAGCTAATGTGTACGTTCTTTTTTTCGTTTTGATTATTTAGTCAGCCAATACGATGATAAGGTATCGATGTGTTCTGTGCTAAAGGCTGGAGAGTTGAGTCTCGGTGAAACTGATGAAAAAAACACATTCAAAGAACTCCTTTGGCAGATGGTTTAGAATCAAAAATTTCAAATTTAAAAATCGATATGGCACCAATGTGAATATTCCAACATATGTAGATCATTCTTAACCCCTGGAATATATTAACGTTAGTATTCCAGGTCAATGGACATGCCCAGAACATTAGAAGCTGCAGATTCAGCAGTTTGAAGTTTAAGCTCAGCCAAACTGGTTTGTCAGAAAACAAACAAAATTGGATCTTACAAGAATTGCAGGCGTAAGGCACTTGGAAATTGTTTGTAGGTCACTGTTAAGTCATTTACATATAACACCGTGCGAAAGCATTTTTAACACCGGGAAGAATCCATATGTGCGTGAAACTAAATACCAAATATAGTAATACTGCGTACTCAGTTTTTCATTTCTACATCCTTTGTCCTTTCAAAAGGACTTTAAAATTTTAAAGGGGATACAAAATAAAAAATATATAAAAAAATACTTAACCTCATTAGAATACGGCGATATGTATATCAAATGAAAGAGGAAAGGCTCAAAAATTTAAATAAAATAAATTTTTTATCTATTTGTAAAAAAAGGATATGAAAAAGGACCTTTGAAAATTTTAATACTTTATATCCTTGAAAATTTACATCGAATTTTCTCGAAAAGTAAGTATGTTAAATCCCCAAATCTCCCTGATCACGCGTCAAAATTAACTAATTAAAAAATTCATTACTCTAACTTTATAAGTTCGAAAGTTATTAAAAAAATAATAAATTCTAACGAAGTACAAAAATTCTAATTTATTTGAGTATCAGTATTTTAAATAATAAAAAGATACAAAATCAATGAACAATGTTCTATACTTTTTGACTGAACCCTGTGGCCCATCCGTACTAATGAACTGCTTTTCCGAGGCTATGCCGTCTTTGACCAAACGAACAGCCACATCAATCTAACTCAACTTAATTAATTACAAAACTTTACTCACTGCAAGACAACATTTTCTTGAACGTCTGCACTTTTCTTGGAAGGTTTCAAGGGTTTCAGTCGGACAATTATACGCTGATGACTATCGGTTATTAATACCCACAAGCGTAAAGTGTGCTCCATGAAAAACTTTTGCCTTTCGCCGAAAGTAGCTGGCATACTATACTCGTATCGACGAGCACGTCTGGGTAATCCCTTTCAGCAAGCCACATTTGCGGCTCCATCTGCTTGCCGCGCCGGTAGCATTAACAAGAAAAGTCGCAGGCACAGCGTAAATACATATTTGTATGCATGTATGTACGCAGCGCACGTAGTTGAACATAAATAAGTCTTGCTTTAATAAAATTAAGAGATTTTCATCAAATTTCAACATGCGAATTATAACCAATGATTAAAATAGAAAACAAAATTTAATAAAACTCGTTGTGGGCCTGACAATGTTTTCGTTTTCTACAAATGCTCACTTTTATTTTATCTACATACATATGTACGTACATATGTACGAACAAGCAAAGCTGTGCGTAGATATATTTGTTCACACTAGTGGTACGCAAACAATCGGCAAATGAAAATTAAAAGTAAAGCAGCTTAAGCAGCGACGAAACGACGGCGCTGATGAAAACGTAATGCTGCGAGACAGATTGCCACGGCGACTTATGGTTTGTGGCGTCACCTGTGAGTGACTGACTGGCGGCGGCAAGCGCCGTTGCGGTTAATTACATTCTACGAAAGTTTAATGTTAACTGCACACTGACTTCGTTTGGGCGCCGCGGCTGCAGCTCCCCGTGTGTGGCTGGGCGGGCTGCGGGGCCGGGGCGCTCGCAGCGGGTTACCCCATAAATATTGCGTTGTATTTGTTTTGTTTTGATCACGTCGACGCTGTAGCGCAGAAATTACGCGCCTATTGAAAATGAAAGTTGCAGTTCTGCGCCGCATTACGCTTTGGCTAAGGAGGCAAATGAAAAAAGTGAAAATTCTCAGTTGGTGTGAGTCGTCATTGATAATGCGGGAATTGAGTTTTTAACACTGAAATGTGCACTTGCAGTAAGTTTAATTAAGTGATTGTTATTTCCCAACTTTTCATCGATTATGAAGCTTTGAAAGGCTATTCAGAGCTGAACTTAGGACTTTAGACTTGACACAAGTCTCTATGTTGTTTCGTTTTTCTCATAGATTACACAACACAAATTAATGTGTCCATGTAATGTGTCCAGCTCCAAGATAATAAAACTTGCCAATGTACATTTTGGCAAAGCAAACAATTTTTTCGAATAAAAACAATGTACATGAAAACAAAATCTAAGAAAATATGGTCAGTTATGAGAGCCACAAAGAAAAAACAGCAAAACCATTTCAAATGACAACATTAAAGGTGCAATAACACTTGTTGGCACTAGTTTTCTAACAAAAAAAGAAAATATAATGGGAAAAATTATATCTGGCGAAATGCGTAAAAGCAAAGCAATGGATGGAGATTACGTACAGTGCGACAAATGCATAAGGGGAAAAATTTGACAAGACGTAAAAATGTGACCACTCTCATAAACAACTTCCGCACCAACGATTATGTCTATACTGGATAGTGGAAGCAACAACAACAACGACAACAACATTGTAGCATAAACTACAAACTACACGCAGGGGAAAAGTTAAATTATTGATACTGCACTGTACTGTGGCACAACAGTCGGGGACTTATATGCGCTGTTTTCACGCTTCTTGTGGATTTTTCTGAGCTTGGATTGGCTGATGAGATGAAGATTTTCTTTACATTGTTCTAGCTAGCCAAACATAAGAAAAACTACCGATAAGTGTGAACAAGCTCTGCAAATCAAGAGGATTGAATTGAATTGAATGTACACGGAGGACGGAAAGTTTCTGCATACAAAAAACACCGTTAAGGATCATTTGTATTCCTTTTCACAATTTTTTTATTTAAACCACTAAATCATAGATATCCAAGCAAAATTCAATTGATCATTAATATTGTGTATGTGTGCCATTTTTTTCGTAGCACTCTAGGACTCGCTTTCGAAAACTTTCGCACAAGACCGTCGTTTCGGCCAATGATATGGCATCCCACTCTTGTTTTACTCTTTCAATGAGTTGAAGTCTATTGGCAGGTTTTGGACTCCGAAATACTAAGTCTTGAATCCTGGACCAGATACGTTCAATAGGATTAAGATCTGGCGAATTTCCCGGCCAGTCTTCCCATACTAGCAACTTTTAGCAACATTTATTGACTGTTTCGCTGTAGATCTACGAAGGAACTGCTTAGGATTTTCAAACCATCACATTATTGGGGATCTCCCCATTTCATTTTCAAATAAAACAAGCAATCCGAATTTTAAGTATATTACAATTGAAACGATGTATGAAGAAACTTTCCGTCCACCGTATTGATCCAGCAGGAAAATGTCCATCTACTCATCTCTCACGATTCTTTCATGATTTAATGTTTTTTTCTTAGGTAAACAGCTCCATCGTTCCAACTAACTTAATCTGAGAAAAATCAATCATAAGCACGAACCAGCTTTGTAAATCAAGTAACTTCGTCTACTCAGTCTACTCATCTTTCAAAGTGCCCTGTCAGATCTATCAATCATTTCCAGATGTTTAAAAGCCCATTTGCGAACGCTTGAATTATATGATTTATATATTAATAT
This sequence comes from Melieria crassipennis, assembly GCA_963668005.1. Lineage (NCBI taxonomy): Eukaryota > Metazoa > Arthropoda > Insecta > Diptera > Ulidiidae > Melieria > Melieria crassipennis. Next base: position 92,233,851 of record OY764963.1, on the reverse strand, counting down.
CTGCATCTCTAATATTCCCGTTCGCACTCTGTCTTTCATTTACTTTTTTCTTTGGTTCATAAATGTCTGTGTCTTCATATCTGCATTATCTTCCCTGACCCACTCACTTCTCACTGAAATGATTTTACAGTGGCGCCACTGTTTTGTGTCGTCTATTAACAATATTCACAACAACGACAACATCATCAAATTGTCCGGCAACATAGTGAAAATGTTATGGTGTCTGCGCTTTGTACTATTTATTGTAAATACGCGCATTAAAATCATTATCCACACAAATAGTCGGCTGCTGCCTGTCGGTGTTTTGTTTATAAACATTACTTGTGCTCAATATTTTTGCTGTTAAATGTTAATTACAGCGTCGACTGTGCGCGCATGAAAGGTGCACAATTTGTTGTTATTGTGTGGTGTATTGGTTTTTACCATTAAATGGCATTTAAATATAATAAATATTTGCCTCGCTGTTACGCGCCAACAGGTGGTGGGTAGGCCGGAAAAATGAGGCAAGGCCGAAGGGCGAAAGTTGCGCTGTAAGGGGGGGCCGAAGAAGAAAGTCGCCCGTGGCGGGCGCACCGAATTCACTTTTGACCCATCGAGTCGCAAATGAACGAGTGGCGCGGCGCCGAAACGTGGTAAAAACCTGACTTTCTGTTGGGGCAGTCGGTTGCGTTCACGTTGAAAATCAATTAAAAATTATTTCAGAGGAAAAAGCGAAACTTTTTGTATCATTTTGTTTTCTATGCATTGGAGATTTTTCGTGTGTTTCAGCTTTGCTGAATTTCGTAAGGGAGAAAATGCCAGTCGGTGTTATTGAGGCTGACTTTTCCTCGTCTTTAGGCGGTTAATTGTTTTCATTTTTATACTCAACTAGCTGCAACTGGCTGCGTTGCCTCAACACAAATGATGTCTTTACATTTTGTGTTGATTTCTAATGCTAAGCAATTTTGTAGTTGCAATTCTGAAAGCTGGCTGCATTGAGAGAGTATTTTGTTAAAATTAGAAAAGTGCAGAGCATTGCGAAACGTTCTCCTGCAGCTTAATGCTTAATGATGATTCCGAACGAGGGTAGGGTGATACTTTTTCATATATAATTTTGTAGGCGCTCAGAGTTTTATCATTGCGCATTGGCATCTGTATTTGGTGTTGGTTGCGTCGGGACCCAACAACCGCCATGCCCACTAATAAGTTTTTATCTTTTCTCTATTAACTACTAAGTAGAGGCTTTTTTTCAAATGTAAATATTTATGTAGAATCATTCTCGAGTTTGTACGCAATACAACAATTTTATATTTTATCTTTTGTGATTTTACAAGCTCCAAGCTTTCTGTAATCGAAACGTGTCCATTCACTAAATTGGGGTATTTATGTTATTAGAGTGAAATGTGAACAACAAAATTTTGCTAGCACATTTAGCGCAAACATTTAAGTATTTTTCGCAATTTACTAAATTCGAGCATGGCAATTTTCTAAATCGTTTCGAATGAGCAATTTTCGCGCACACACATTCACACTTATATGTGGTCTTGTGTGTGCATTTGTGTTGGAATAATCATGGTACGCATGCGTCGCTCTGTTTCACCAACGGCCATAATCATATTTAATTAATTGAATCTCTGTCGAAACTGCAGATAACTTCAGGTCTTGAATGCATTTCAATTCTTAACGGAATTCAGCGATTTCTTAACCCATTTCGTACCTTTGATTCGTCAACGAATCATAGAAGTGTAATCTAAAGTTTCTGTTATTCATATTATACATAGATCTATTGGTTTTCTAATAAAATATTTGTTTGCTATGCCACGCCTTCCCTCTTAAAGATGGGCGGACATTGAATAACCTCATATACAGCCTTTCTTCTTCTTTAAAAATACTAAAAATTATCAAGTTTGTACAAAACCAATGATTGGAAAGACAAAATTAGTAATTTTGTATTACAATGAAATACTTTTAGATCTGTTCGGATGAACGAATTCCGTGCCTTTTTTTAATCTAATTCGCCCTTCTATAACAAAAATTTTAAAGTAAAACACTTCTCAAAATATCTGCTCGAAATGGGTTAATATGTAAAAAGTGGTAAACAGCAAACGAGAGGAATGAAAATATCGACTGGGTAAGTTTGGCTGAGGCAGTCGCTGAGTGAAATTGAATTGGAACCATTTCAGTTTGCTATCGGTGCAAAGCCCAAAGCGGAAACAAAATAATATATTTCATTGGTTAATTAATGAAATTTGTGGCTGTTGCTCTAAGCAAAAGTTTTGCTAGTTAAAGACAATTTGTGCTGTGCACTGGGCAACTAATAGAAGCCAAGGCGCCAAACAAAATTCGCCGCTGTTTACAAGATTTATACCTGCTTCGCTACCTGATGCCAGTCGCTTTGGTAGAACTATACTAAAGTTGAAAATGAAAGCTTCTACTTCAGTCCACAACAATTTAACAGTTAACAAGTATGAAAAAATGATCTTCACGCTTTATAAATGACGGCCGGAACTCTTCAACTCACTTGCTTAGCGTGCTGCAACTTTCCGTACAATCGCTGCAAATACAGCACAGACAGCGTTGTGTGGCACATGTGTACAGCCCGCCAGCCTCCAGCAAAACTCCCAGTAAAATGTGACAAACAAAACTTGCAAAAACTCTCAGAAAACGTTTGACTCCAGTTAGACAAGCAAAATATATATTTTTATCTTATGCAGCAAGAGCGGCGGTCGCTGATAAAGATTATGAATGAATTGTTTTATGTTTGCTTTAAAATTTATTTGCTTGCTTCTAATTGAAGCGACTGCGCGAGCAGCGTGGAGGGTGGAAGGTCATTCGAATTGCAACAAGTTTAATTAAATTGCTTTTCTCTTGGATCAGTCCAGAGGTTATATGATAACGTAAGGTGTTGAAAGAAGGTGTTAAAATAGTCACCGTGGCGCAGCTGGTTAGCGCTTTGGGCCTCATGTTTGGTTCAAGCGGCACTTTCTATCTGGCAACTCAAGACAGATCGATTTGTTCTAAAAATGTTCAATGATATTCAAGTGTGATTGGAAGGCCAAAGGGGTTATCAGTGGTTACTGTGTGCGTAAATTACAAATGCAATAAAATCCTGATTTATTATCAAAATTGTAGCACCAAGAAAGAATCTTTGAGCCATGTTGAAACCGTCTTCTCGCTAAATGGACTTTCCTGATGGACTAATCAATAAGAATGTAACACAAAAAAGAACAACAAATTGAACCGAGAAGTCAGAACTGCATTATTTACGGACTGACCCAATACACGCTGAAACAATACATTCAATTTTATTTACTTTGCAGTTTTAAGCCAATCGAAATTGTAAATGACTTTATTAGACCACAACGGGAAAGACTTTCCGACCAAATTGTCCTTAACCCGGCATTGCTGTGGTGGGGTATAACATACCCCCAGAGGTTGTATTTTTGTAAATAATACGGATATTAGTTTTATGTGGGCACTATCGCTTCTAGTAGCTTTTTATAACAGTCCAACCATACACATTTACTATCCAAAAATAACTTGAGTGTGACCAGATTTCAGTCACATCCCGCTAAAGTTCATTGGGGTATGACATACCCCACCACATTAATAACATAACTTTTTGTGTAAATGATTTTGAATTCAAATTGATATTTTCGATGGTCTAGTAGTCATTGATTTATTCAAAAATTCACCGTACGGAAAAATAAGAGACAAATACCAACTGTCCAACTGCTACGTGCAAGACAAGCTCCCAGTTCAGTATTCGCATTTCGTCGGCGTAGAAAACGAATGTCGTATGTTGCATTGAATTTAATAGCACATACGACCGTCGTTTTCATCGTATCATATGTTCCAAAAAATATCATTATTTTTCTACATCATCATGATTCTGTAAATCCTTGAGATAAGGCGAAGCTGTACCAAAACGTTGTCAGTACAGCACACGATGTTCGGTTTGTCCGAGAACAAAAACCTTATTCACATAACTATATGTATTTTGTTTCTAAAACCGACTATGTTTTTTGGAAAATTATATAAAGACATATTTTTAAACCCCATTATATAAAGTCCACTTATAAATATCAGTATTTTTCGTTTATTTTTGCTATATTTGGTATTTTCTTTTACAAATTGCTTGCACGTGAAGTGTTTTGGTATTATCTTACGTAAAAGTATATGAAGAATAATATACAATTGCTATCTTTTATATTTGTGCTGTTTCGTGAGGTGGTTGCTATACCAAGTTTTGGGGTATGCCATACCCCACCACACCAATAACGTAATTTTTTCCCCCACACCAACGCCGGGTTAATTATGATTGATTGCTTGACAAATAAGAAAATTTACTAGACATGTGGAGAAGGATAAATGGACATTACAAAAGCAACGATTAGCTGCTATGATGTTTTGGCAGAGAAGGTATTGAATAATTGCTTCGCTTTGCTATAAAATCCAAGTTTCGAAAGATTTTGTTTCACATTGGCAACGAGTCTTGGCAGCTATTAATATCGGTGTTCTGGAAAGTGAGAATATGCTGTTAGCAAAGCATTACTGGGCGCCCATTCTCAGCTTGATAAGTATGGTTGAAATATTTGATTTATAAACATTCGTAGGAATTAAATTTAAATTTGCGCTAATATAATCGTTCATTGGCCAGATTGTGCTTTAGTATGTCACAAAGCTTAGTAGGCACTTAGTTAGATATTTTTCTCGTGAGGCAGCTACAAGGTACAACAACCAACTCAAACTTTTTAACTAAATAAAATTTCCACTAAAATATCAACAGTTGCAGTTGATTTGACTTGTGAACCAAACAGTTTCGAAACGATTTTCGTACATCGAGAAATTTTCTCATTCAATTTCCTACTTTCTTTTAATTATTTGCAAGTGGAAAAATATTTACTAAACACAACAATTTGTATTATTTGGAATGAACGCATTGAGTTTGATTTGGATTGGTCGAACGGCTCGTTGCCGGCCGCTGCTGTGGTGGGCATAGGACGCCGCCACTTAGAAGCATCCTTCGGCCGGGATCTGGTTGACTATGCGGCCAAGAGTGAGGAGCTGCAAACTAACGCATTCACATTCGATGCGCTGGTGCAGAAGTTAACCATGTCCATTGAACAATCGCACTGCGAGGTGAGTGCAACAATTTCCATTGCCATTTTTTCACTCTACAATGTTGCTGCGCAGAGTTTCATCGCCTTTCAAGAGGACATACCAGCATTTGTGGCAGCTTTTCGCAACGCCAGCACATACTCCATCTGGCATTCGTCGCACAACCGATTTGTGTTTGCCTTCTACAGTGATCTAATGGTTGAGAATTATTTTGAGGGGCAATTTTTCGATGGTAAGCATGCAAAATGTCTCCTTCACTTATAATATCTTCGCTATAATGTCTTCCTTAGAACAGTCCAGTATACTCCTGGTGGAGAGCACTACGAGCAGCCCCCACATTTTTCAGTTGAGCACAAACAAATTCGTGGGTCCCCGGTCTGAAGGACCGAGCAGTCTGTATGTACTCGATCGCTATGATGTCGAACGCGGCTCCTTTGCCTTTGATGCGGATTTATTTCCAGATAAACTAAAGAATTTGCAGGGCCGTGAGGTGGTGTTGGCCGCCTTCGATTATAGACCGGACGTCGTTTTGAAATATGTGAGTATGAATATATCGAACATTGTTACACCATTTCAAGCAGTGATTTTGTGGTGGTAAGTGCAGTATGCTGGCGCGCCCACATGGGATTTGGGCTGTGAGAATGCAACGGAAGGCGCCGTCTCGATTGATGGCACCGAGGCTAAAATCTTGCTGACCTTCTGTGAAAAATACAACTGCACTGTGCTGATCGACACTTGTACGTAGTTGGACGATTGTTGGCGACTTGAAACAGTATGAACCGATTTCTCATTGTGTTGTGCAGCTGAGGCCGACGACTGGGGCATTGCCTATCGGAACATGACGGGCACTGGCGCTCTGGGCATGATCGCTAAAGGCAAAGCTGAGGTGGGCATGAGTGCAATGTACACGTGGTGAGTGATGGGGACGGTCTCTCATTTCAGACCTGAGCCCAAATTTGCTGAGAGATTTATTTGTGCTTGCAGGTATGCGGACTATGTCGCCTTGGACATGTCCATGTATCTGGGACGTTCTGGCATAACTTGCGTAGTACCGGCGCCCAGGTTGTACCCTTCTCTCTGTAAATTACTTCTCAACTTTTTACTCTCCTTCTATATTCTCAACGCAGACGCTTGGCCAGCTGGCTGCTGCCGGTGGAACCATTCCAGCCGGTGCTGTGGGCTTTTGTGGCCTCCTGTCTGTGCATCGAAATCGTGGCACTGCTCTTGATGCGTCAATTTCAGCCGACTTCCGAGCTGGCGGGGCTCCGCACCACCTGGTACCGCAACCTCGAGTACGCGCTCGCAACGACGCTGAAGCTTTTCGTCTCGCAGCCGAACAACGAAAGCGTGCGCTCCGTACCGCTGCGCGTGATGCTTTTCGCCTGCTTCCTCAACGACATTGTCATCACCAGCATTTACGGCGGCGGACTGGCCAGCATTCTGACGGTGCCCAGGTGCGTGTGGCGTCAAACTTTTAGTGTCAAATGTTAGTTGGTGATTTTTTCATGCTAGTTTTGAAGAGGCGGCCGATTCTCTGGAGCGTCTGCATGCATTTGGTTTGCGTTGGGCTGGCGATTCGGAGGCCTGGGTGGCCAGCATACGCGGCAATGATGATGTGAGTGACTTTTTACACTTTCTGAAAATTTTTTCATCTCACTAATAGACTGAAATTGCTGTGGTTGCATGTTGCAGGTGCGCATGAAAGAATTGCTGCAACACTTCACCGTTTATAGCGAAGACGAACTGCGCGAAATGGCAAAAACCGAGTCTATGGGCTTCACACTGGAACGGCTGCCGTTCGGTCAGTCAGCACAAGTTCGGTCTGTCTGTGTCTATCTTTCACTCTCGCACATGTTGCACTGCTTGCAGGCCACTTTGCCATTGAGGACTATTTGACGAGCGATGTGCTGGAGCACATGAAAATCATGGAGGACGATATTTACTTTCAGTACACGGTGGCCTTTGTGTCACGCTCCTGGCCAATGCTGGAGCGCTTCAACGCGCTCATCTACATGTGGCATTCGTCCGGCTTCGACAAGTACTGGGAGTGGCGCATAGTGGCCGACAACTTGGACGGGCACGTGCAGAAGCAGCTCGAGGCGTCGCAGTACACCAACTTGGACAACATGGGCCCCGTGAAGCTGGGCATGTCGAATTTCGCGGGCATTCTCCTAATATGGGTGGTCGGGGTGCTGTGCGCGATTCTGGCGTTCTGCGGCGAACTGCTGCTGCAGCACCTCAAACAGACCAACGGCACACAGTGCGCTTGAACAGTTGAGACTCTTTGTGATCTGCTATTAAAAATTGTTTACTATAATAAAACTCAATTTTGATTGCCCAATTATTTGTAAATTATATCAAATTCACTAAAACATTTATTTTTCTGCATCTAATTACAAGTTGAACGGTTTCTTAGGTAGTTTTCATTTGTGAATTCTTTCAAATTTATTCAAAAATTGGTTTCTTTGGCAGTTTTCATTTTTACCAAAAGCGCAAGAAATATTGTTTGGCATTCGGTAATTAACTTGGCTGGCTTGACAAGCCGCAACGACTTTTGCAATTTCACTTTAATTTCACTTGTGTTTTTTAAAAAAGAGTTAAAAACCCGAAATGGTAAAAAGTTAACCTTTTTTTAATGATGAGCCACGAAATTAATTCGGTAGAAATTTATAGAAATTTTAATGGCAACGCGTGTCCATGTCTTGGCATAATTTTTTGTGCTTGTCCACAAGTGTGGCAAGCAATGCAGCAGCAAACATACATAACGTCAGCAGAGGCAAAAAATTATGTTACAAATATTTTTATGTTTCTTTAAGTGCGCAAGAAAGTTCTCGGTCAGCATTGATTTATGACTCTCGCGATGATCTCAATGTGTGTTGCAGTGTGTCGTCGGTTGCTGACACGGTGAACCAATTTAGGCGTTTTATGGCAAAAGCACAGCTCAACTGAAGCTCCAGCGCGCTGAATGGAAATAAAGGCAAACGATTCTCTGTCATAAAAAATCAAGAGCAGTCTTCCCAGTTTTCAGGCCCAAAGTATTCATGCTTTTTTTTTAAAACATTCTTAAATTTCATTAAATTCAGCGTATCAATGCGAGAGAAAAGAGTTGCCTGCAACTTTAGCACATTTGGTCGACAGCGTTGTGCGCTCACAGCGCTCAACTCGGCTTCCGGTTTGTGGGTCATGGCCATTGTTTTGGCCAGGAAACGACTACAAAGCAAACCAAGTCAAAAACTAAAACTAAAACAACAATAAAAACAAATAATTCAACGGAACAAAAGCGAACTGCTACAACGAAACGCTAAATGCTAAACAATTATGGAGAAATTTTGCGCACGAAAATGCCGGCGGCAATCTAAGCGAAACGGCCGCTGCTGGCTGCAACAACACTTTCCACTTGATTGAAAGGTTAGGCAGCGCCACTATGGTTTTGTTTTTTATTATTGTTGTTTGAGTGACCGCAGCAAAAGTTTCGTTTCGTTTCGTTTCGTTTTTCCCCAAAAGTGGCAAGTGGCAGCCACAACAACAAACGCCTGGCGTACGGTACTTGACGTACAAATTTCATGAATTGAATGCAAGCGATTTGACCGGCGCGCCGCTGCACTCGAACGGGCCGTCGATTCGACGTTTGTTTCGCTCCTTTTGCGGCTGTATCCACATGCAACAGACGACTGCAAATGCAAATGCGACATCGGCTGGTTTTGTGCCCGCATTGAATTTTTAATTACGCCAACTGCTTAGACACGCACGACATGTGCGTTCAAATTAAAATAAATATGCATAATGTCAACTATAAAAAGTTACAAAAAAGAAATTAGTAATTGTCGGCTTTATGTGCGGCCGACCAGCAGCTCAACAACAGCCAAACGGTCGCTCGGCTGGTGTTATGTGAATTATGAAAATATTTGCGGCCGTTAAAAATGAATTTCACTTTCGAACGTGTGTCGCAATTGGCTGCAACTCAAGACTGACGTCAGATGGTGAATTGCAGTAGTCACTCTTGCAGTTCTGAAAGGAGGAGAGGGAAATGTTCTTGTACCCACATTGTCGCGATTGTTGTTGTATTGCTTTGTATATGTACTATATTGTTGTTGTATTAGGTTGTTTTCTATTTTCATTCATAAAATAAGTATCTTTTTCTGACACCTAACCAATTTTTCTGCCATTCTAACCTCAACCCAAACTAATCCAACCCAGATCGGTGATAATTTTCGAATAGTGTTTTTAAGTACCTACTTTGTTAAAAGAGTGAGCTCCAAGCCCCATGAGTCTAGAATCATAAATATTATGGCGTCTACTTTTCGAATTAGGGCGTGAGTGAATTTCTTTTATTATTGTGAGTTATTGTAAAACTAATTGGATCACAAAAAAGGGCACTCGATTTCCCGAAAGCCGCACTTGAACAAGCTTCCAGTTCCATTGAGGGACAATAGCTGGCTTCACACCTTGCCAAGTGCCACATATTCACAATATCTGCTAACTGCGGGTGCATGGCGCACTCGAGCACTTCTCACTCTATATTTTATCGATGAGCGCTGCAACGAAAACGAAACTAAGCGAACTGTACACACTTAAAAGTGAAATTATTTCGCAAAGCTTCTGCGGGTGTCTTTGTCTTTGTATAATATATTGGAAAAAGGCTGAATTTGCCAAGTAAACAGCGGCAACAACAAAAGCAGTCACACAACAAAAACAATCTAACAATGCAACACACAATGCGGGCCACACGACAGCCATGAAAGATGTGTGCGAATTTTGTTACTTAAACATATGGGAGAAAATTTAAATGAGCTCCGGCGAGTGCATAAATATTTGAAGAAAGAAAGCAAAAAAAATGAAAACACAAACAAGCAAACAAATTCAGAGAAAATGCTGGGCATTGTTTAATTAGTTTACTCTACGCTTAGACATTAACACTCGGTTGCAGGGGGTATCGACTGAATGAAACTGAAAGAGTAGAAAATTATTACAAAAATAAAAATTGAATTTCTATTGAATGGAAGATTTTGTTTGTTTTTTGGTTGAATGTGTTATGAGATGTGTATGAGAGTGTTAAATTTGTTATTGAATAGGTTAAGGAAGCTCTTTTCCTCATTTGTGTGTTCTTTTTTTCCTATAGTCAGTAAGTTCTATATGTTCATTGGCTTATTATTAAATAAATAAATAAATTAAATTTTTGAATGCAATAAAATGTGTGGGTTGTTCCAATGTTGAGTATTTCGACAAGAAAATCCATTTGAAAAAATTCATAAATCGATAAAATAAAATGCATGTTGTTGTAAATATTTAGTGAAAATTTCAAAATTTTTTAGCTTCAGTTTTATTATAATTTTATTACGCTGTCAAGGGTTAATCTGCACAAGTAGCCACAAGCTGGCACAAGTGTCACAGCGAAAAGGTCTGCGACTCGAAGGTTCAAGCTGACAACTAAGTAAAAGATGCACTAACACTTTGAGCAGAGAAATAACCACGGAATGTGTCCAATTCCACCGATGCGTCGCAGATGACGAAAGCCTCGTGGCGGCCAGTCAGATGACCGACTGTTACAATTTCTTGCTTTGAAAGCCAGTCAAGAGTCGACAGCAATGCCCACACTCGCCGTGAAAATAAAATAATTCTTTTTTTATATATTCGTAATTACAAGAATAAAAAGCCAGTGAGCGCAACGCGTCGACCACTCGACATATGTGGGTCAGCCATAAGGTACATGAAATCGCAGCTGAGCTGAGTGACCCCAAAAATCCCGGCGACATAACCAAGAAATGGCCGCGGCCGCAGCAAACAAAAAAAAAACCGAATGTGGTGGCAGCGTTCTAGCGTTCAGTCGTAAACGGCTCCACACTCCACATGAATCAGCATTTGAGTGTGTAAGCAGTACCTATAATCTGCTACTTATATCTGTTCACGCGCGCATGCGCCGTACGCATTGCGGCGAAATAATACGCGTGCTCGCCACATTTCCGCTTTCTGGGTCAAATTCTCCGTACACCGTTGCCGTGACCTCCAACGTTTCTTATGCAAATGTACGGTAAGCTACGTTATGGACACTTACCTTGTGCTTGCGGCGCAGCAGATGCGGCGCGCCGCCCGGCGGCTGGAGCGGCACTGCCGGTTCCGGTGTCACCGTCTGTACGGGACGCGGTGGTTTCAAAGCCAGCTTCTTGAGGCTCGCAATGCGCTTGTCGCACATCAGCGACACATCGTCGATGCGCTGGAGGACCTGTAAACAAAGAGAGAGCGCAAGAAAATATCAGCAAACAGTTAATGCTGCTGCTTTGTAGAAAAATCTTTCGATTGACCGTTAAATTAGTGCAAACGGCTGTGGGCATTTAAAGCGGATATTTCCACATCTAACCGTAAGCAATCGGCATAAAGTCCATAGAGCGCATTTTAATATGTTTATTGATTGCGCATTTTTCACGTAGGCAGCCACGAACGCGCATGAATCGAAAGCACAACACAATGGTTTGGGAATGGGCAGCAAACTTCCGTCTATGAAAGTGACACACCCAGTAGGAAAGCCCACAGCGAGCGGTCGTGAATGTTGAAATTCTTGAAAAATGATTTAATGCTTCAAATGTCTTCAATTTTGTTTGATAATATTTTACATTTACAACTGAACTGTTTGAAGTTTGAATATTTTGGACCATTTGGAGTTTCGGTAGTGGCAACTGCGTCAGAAACGTTCAAACCTTTTAAAGTAATCAGGCTTTCGAAATGTATGCGGATTATGCGAAGTATTCAGACAACTCGAAATATACGGACAGTCTAAAGGGCACAGACCATTTCAAATGTAGGCACTAACCAAAGCACCCGAATTGTCACTGTTACAAGTATCTGGACCATGTAAAGTTGCCGTAACAGTTCGATGTATCGGAAGCGTCCGAAATAACCACTCATCCAGAGTCTCCGAGTCGTTCCGAGCGCATTCCTTATAAGCAGGGAAAGGATTTTGTGGAAATTGCTTTTTTTGTTTGCTGCTAGATAGAGCACTTCTGATTGAAAATGAGTACGAATTAGGTCCTCCTGATTAGAAATATACCACTTTTATTTTGCCTTTTTTGCCTTAAAAAGACAGTTTGCCTTTTTCACCCATAAATGCCTTTTTTTAGTGTCTATTTTACCTATAAATGCCACAAAATGCATTTTTCAAGATTTGTAGAGCGCCTTTTTATTTTTCTTTCGTTTTTAATATTTTCCACCCTTTGTTTCGGAAAAATACCTTGAAACTGAAAAAAAATTAAATGGCAATATTGCAATTTCGTTAACTTATCGATGTTTTATATTGATTTCATCATTAGTAAGCCGTTATTTTTTGTTGTGCAGTGGAAAATTTAAAGAAAAAACATAACAAAATCAAAAAGTTCGGTTAGCGCAAACATTTTATTTATTTTTTTGTGATACAAGTACGCCTTTTATGCTTTTATATGAGAAGTTAAAATATCAATTAAAATATCTTAGTTTTAGTTTTTGAACTATCTTTAAAAAACGTGATGTTCCTTTTCTTTTACAAAAAACGAGGTAAGAATATTGTATGTTGCTTACGTCAGATGAAATAAAATTATTAAAAAATACATACCGTTCCATACCGAAATACCGTTCCCCCTTTTTTTAGATTTTCTAGTATTTTTTTTTTATTTTTAAATGCCTGTTTTTGCCTTTTTAGGCAGTTTTTAGTGACTTTTTCTGCCTTTTTGGCAGTTTTTAGAGCCTTTCCGTGCCTTTTTTGTTATTTTATTTTGCCTTTTTTACAGGTTTTTAGGTCCTCAAAATCCTTTCCCTGCTTATAAGTATCTGCGTATACTTAACAATTTTGTGAAGTAGTACGAAAGAAATGCTTTGAAGAAAAAACTACTAAAAAAACGAGACTTGATTAAAGGGGCGTCAGATTTACTGTTAGCGTTTGGTGTGATTTTCGCATTGGGCAGTTCTCACTGCAAACCTTACCGTAAGCCTACCGGTAACAGTTGCGTGTTGGCAGGCCTTCACAATAGCTGTAATGTTCTTATTCACTTTAATCCCACTTTTTTCTTACTTTTGTTTGGCGTTTTGTGTGGCACATCTTTCAGCCGCAACGCTTTGTTGCATGCGAATACTAATTGAAGAAGAGTACAACTTGCCGCCACAACAGTAGATATCGAGCGCAACAATAACAAGCAGAACTTTAAGCCGCTTACGGAGAAAGTGTCCGTGGAAAATCACACCTATGAATCGCTGGAGTAAGCACTCAGAATGCCAGTGAAGGTGATGTTCGAGCGCGCCAAAGGAAAACGATAACCAGCAAAGCAACGCTCGATTGTATGAAACGTTCTAGATTTCTTTCATTTTCTAGCAACGTGCAAGCAACATTTAACAATGGTAACAGAGCACAGCAAAAGTAAAAAAAAAATATAAAAAAAAAAACGCGAGAACAGAAGAGAAGACAAGTTGTGCTGAAAATTGAAATGAAAAGTTTTGGCTTTTTGAAATTGCTTATAGGGAATTTTTTAAGCAGCATAATGACCCTGAAAGGGACTAACGGCCCGCTTGCCGAACCGTTCGTTTATGAAAGTTTATACTGATGAGTGTTTGTGCTCCCAGGCTGGTAGCTTTTCACAGGAACCAACTTTAATAATAATAATAACTTTACTCTCAGAAATTGGCCATTGACAGCTGCCGAAAGAAATGTTTTTGCAATTTGGGAATTGATTAAGTAGCCATTCGAACTCAAGATTTACCGACTTGTGATTCATTGCACTGATCACTAATCGGTCGCTTTCATTGCAATGTTTTGTGTAAATTTACACCGATTGCATTTATAGGCCGGCAGCAGGTGAGAGCTGAGCAGAGCAAAACGCAACGGGAGGCGCAACATTTCGTCAGCGCATTCGACGCGATGGAAAGGCATTGATGTGCCATGCGTTGTCGTTGCCGTTGCCGTTGCTGTTGCCACTGTTGGCGACGACGCGTGCAAAATGAACAACAGCTGCGCCCCAGCAATTGATTACACCTCAACGGCTGCAGCAGTGCCACACAACGCGGCGGCAGTGCGCTTTGCTGCGCTTTTGTTTGCGTGCAATTGCCGGCGTGAAAATGTTGCGTTTCGCTGACCAGCGCAACTGGCGCGCATGCGCATCGAAATTATCTGCCTTTCAAATGATTTTCCATAATATCGAAGACTGTACAACAGCCACAAAGCAGCGGAAATATTTTATTACAATGCATGCGCGGCGTGTTGCCGCACGCTCGCCGCGCCCGGCTGGCCAATTGATTTACAATTAACAACAACAAATAACCATAATTCCAGTGAAGCGAAGTTCAACGCACTTGGCCAGTTCCGCCGCTGCTTCTTGCGCTACGCGCGAGAAATTCCGAAAAAATTGCATTCCCAGCTATTGGCAGCTTCTTCCATTACATAGTCGATGGTGGCTGCTGATGTTGTTGGCGGCGCTGATGTTCGACAGTTGGCAGTTTTATGCAACCTGTCGCCTTTGAACTTTCGTTTCGGCGACCGGTGTGGCGCTTTCACTTTTCATTGCCGTCGTTTAGGATGTTTGCTGTTGTAACATAGTTGTTGTTGTTGTTCTTGTTGCAGATGGCATTGTGGCATCCCACTCATAAAACGGCAGCAGCGTTCAATGGCAGCTTCATCCTTACACTGTGTTGTTGTTGTCGTTGCTCTTAGTTAAACCATTCAAGTTGGCAAAATGTTTGCAAATTTCCTGCACCAAAATTGTTTTTACATAATTTACGGACAGCAAAATGAAGCGCAGGGTTGCCAACATGTATGAATTGTGTGCCGTTTGGCGGTCTAAGCAATTACCAGATCTGACAAATGTTGACAAACAATAAACTAAACTGACTGACAGCTTTTGAAGGACTGCAGTCGTTAGTTGAAAAACTTAACTTGATGGTAAAATTTACTTTTTCAGTTTACTTTACTTAATGCTTTTCTTGTTAGTTAAGTCGATGTCAGCTTATGGAATTTCGCAATTTCGGACTGATGAGTCCATTTCACGTAAACCGTCAATTTGTATGGCAGCTTCTTACGAATTCGAACTTGAAGAAATATTTAAAAAGGAAAATTTATTCTGATCAATATTACTTATTACTTTCGGGGTAACCAGAAAGCAATCAGGAGCCGATTTCAAGTGGGACATATAGTACTTCAAGATTTACCCGACCCTACTTGTCGGTTAATCGATGCCCAAAGTGTTTCACCCAAAAGTTAACTATCAACTGAATCCTTAATTGATGTGTTTATTGACAATGTGGCAACTCCATTCGTAGGGAATACCCTTCTCTCGCGCCGTTGCAATCAAGTTATCATTTTTTCATCGGCCCGTAAATCACGACAACAACGAACACGATTGTTTGCAACACTTCCTGCACAAAATGCCACATTAACAATTGCAGCTGCCACTAGTCACCAGACGGCGGCTGCGCATCTGCCAGCAACATTTCTTGTGGTTATTTGGCGTTTGGCAATGAAATTCGTTGTTGACGATTACCCAATGTAAACATTTCAATGCAGCGTTGCGTATTGCCAATGCCGACGACAACAACAACAACAACATTAGTAATCACAAAAAATACAACAGCCTAAAGTGACGGTGCGGAGGTTGACGACCTCGTGGATTGTCTTCCGCCGCGGACACGAGCAGCAATCGTTGCTGACCTTTTGACGCGCTTGCACGTTTGCGCGCTTCGTGGCGCCGCCGCAGGAGTTAAGTGGCATCCGTGGCATTGATAAGCGCGTATGTGCAGCTGCAGAAGGTGCGACGGGCGCCGCATCGTGTGTCTGCGCGCGGGTGCAGCACAGCGCCGAGTCGGCGTCTGCTTCCTTGCGCGTTGGCGTTCATTGCGAGGTGAAATTGTTGTAGGTCTGCTTTAGAGCATAAAATGCTTACAACTTGCCATTACCGTTAAGGTAATTGTTATTGCTGTAGGTGTTGTTGTGTCGTTTTTCTAGTTGTCCGCAGTAGATGCTGGGAATGTTTGCGCCCGCAACGAAAGTGAAATTAACGCTCGGACAGTTGACATTAAATGTGCTCGCCGCTCTTTTGGCTGGCAGAATGTTGCTGACGTTGTTTTCGTTTCGACTTTGCTGGCTGTTGCGTGCGCGCGCACTCAAAAGTGAAATTGCCCATTTTATGTCGCCGATGACAATACGTGCGCGTGTTGGCGGCTGTCACTGTGACGCCGCATGTTGCATGCAACAAGACCTGCGGCGCGCATCTGGCTGCATGGCGTGGCAGTGCAAATGTGCGGCATTAGGAGCTTAAGGGGGCGCTGCCAATCGGCAATTGCAGGTGTTTTGGTGTCTGTTGCAGTAGCATCGGCGACATAAATCACATTGAAGCAGCTGAAGATGCGCACAATATTTATTGTTGTTGATGTCGTTGCCGATGCATTAAATTTATGAAATTTTCACCTTTACGCATCACAATTTTTGTTGCCTTGTTGTATGTATGGTTTTCTCAATGTTGCTGTTGTTGTTGCACAATTAACAACAACATTAATTTAATGGAGTCTGCACAGTGCACACTCTTCTTCTTCGTTTTTGGTCTCTCTATTCAGCATTTTAACAATCACAACAACAACATTCGGTTAAAACACAATAACACAAATGACAGCGTCGCGTTTGCGGGGTTGTTGCTGGTTTTTCATGTCGGTAATTGTTGCAAGTAGACAGCAGCGTAATATTTCTTCCAACTTGTTGAAATGGTTTATTGTTGTTTTTATTGCCTTCAATGCGATTTAACCTTTTCTGTAAATTAGCCGTTGAGCAGCCGGAAACGAGATTGGCGACTTGGTCCATTGAACTGGCGACAACAATTGCGCGTTGTTAGGGCAAATCGCCAAAAGTCCCAAGTTTTCGAGTTCGAAATGTCGTGTTAGTTGTTTGAACAAATAGACATTTAAACCTTTCGACCCCGAATTTTACCCTGTGTCTCGATATTACTTTTTGGTATTTAAATCATGAAACATTTGCCTAAGAAGTGTGCACACGACATTTGAAGTCACCACGCCTTTTTTCTTTGTTAGAGTTCTAGAGCTAGTTTACCTTTGAACAGTTTTAGCTTAAAACGGTTTAAATAATGTATCAATATTTTTTAACCCTTTCCGGAAATTTGGTCGATATATCGTACAATTAAAATAACATTTTTCTAGGAAATTTCATTTGACAGCGAGCGCACATTTCATGAAACGGTTTTTTCATATTTGTTAAGTAGGCTATGCTTTATCATTCTGTTTAGAAAAATAAATCATAGTGGTGGTGGTTACACAGTATTTGTTTGTTTTGTAAAACGTTCTTTGCAAGAAGTTGAGCAAACAACAAGTGACGAAGCTTCTGCAGGGAAAATTTTAGGTTTGTAATATTTTTCGGTAACAAAAAACATAAACATTTAAAAGTTTAAAAATCAATTGATTTATAAAAGTTAATAAATTTAACATTTTTTGAGTTTAAACATTTTTCCCGAGTCTTTAAAAAAATTGTACGATATATCATACAATGGCACTTAAATCAAATGTACGATATATCGTACAAATTTGAATTTGTACGATATATCGTACAAATGGAAAGCAAAGGTTGCAAGTTATGTTTGCAATTTTTTAAAGTTATAGGTTTGGTAACAGATTTTTTGCTTTTGTATGCCTGCCACGCCCATCTGTAAACCACGTGGCTAATAAAATTCGACTATTCGGCAATTTTCGATTAAAAATAAAAATTACTAGACGATTTTGTGTTTTACTGGGCAGACACGGGTTGTGTAAGGTTAGACATGCGTACCTGCCACTCCCACTCCTATAAGAGGAATCGGCTATATTCAGTGCCTTTCTGTAAAACTGTATGAATTTTAATTTATTCTGTGTTTTATTGAGAGGAAAAAGGCTTTGCAACAACAACAACGGTTATATAAGGCCGAATAAATGTGAATCAATTGTTTATATATAAAATTTAAATAACTTTCGATCAAAATGAAATCACATTTTGATTTTTGTTGTTATAATTTATGTTTTCTATCAAAAAAATTCAATGAATTGTTCATAAAACTTAAAAAACCGAAACCAAAAATTCGTGAATTTTTATTGATTTGCGGACCATTGTACGATATATCGTACAAAATTGATGAAGCTGTAATTCTCAACCAAAATGATTTTTTTGAAATTTTTTTGTATTTTATTGCTAAAATGTTCAATAAGAGTCAATATTTTGAAGGAAAAATTTTTATCTCAAGAAATGTGGAAATTGACCGGAAAGGGTTAAATACAGAAAAATTATATAATATTTATGGAAAAATACAAAATTATCACTTTTTGATTTTATTCAACCATTCTTAAAGAAACAGGGTTTTGATCAATTCGAAGACTTCAATTAGAACACAAACTTTCCCTGACATCGCTGCAAATTATTGGAAATTATTTTGGGGATAACAGTAAAATTTTTGTAATTTGCTTTGAATTCACTTCTAAAAATATTAATTTGTTGGTGCCTACTTAAATTAAACCCAAAATCAATCGTAGCTTTTGCTATAAGATGACAAATAGGTGAAGTTGCTCTCAGGCAACTTTGGGGTCGAAAGGGTTAATACAATGCGAGGGCTCATTCTGTGTGGGAATACAACTCTCGGTACCAATATTTTGTAAAAGTGGCAACAATTTTCAAAAAAAATTTCAAACAAACTTCAAAAATGACTTTTTAATCAAAAAAATTGACAATCTTCTTCTAACAATTTCAAACAGGATAACAAAAAATTGTATCATGATTTCAAATTAAAAAAATTTTCGTGCATTCGAGCTTTTACGGCTTTTATAAATAACAAAAAAAAAAAACAAAGAAGTAAACTCCAACAAAATTTCCAATCAACTCAATTTACTGGTTGAGCCTACGTTGCTCTCTCCTGTTGGCAACTGCAATTCTAACAACAACTGCACATCAACTGTTTTGGTTTGATGAGTGGCAGGAAGCTCACTAGCATGGCTGCATGTGCTTATATGAAGCAAATACGAGCGCGCAGGCGGGAACAAGAACAACTATACGAACAACAAATGGCGCGGCGAAAAAAAAACTCATATTATGATTGGCCTTGGCGAAAAGATGCCAAAAATGTGGCAAGACGCAACAGGAATAGCAGAAGCAGCCGGCCGAACACCGCAATGATGCTTGTGGGCGAGCACGGCGAGTCGACGTGACCCATTTCGGCTAACCAGCTGTAGCCGGAGCGGAGCAATCGACTACGCAGTGCAAGCGAATTGTGCATACAAGTTGGGGAAACTTGGTCAGCGAGTAAATTGAGGTGCATTTGACCCACAAACAGGCGTTTCGAAGTTGCTAGACACGAAGCAAGATCGAGACGTCTGTTCTTGGAAGTGGACATTGTGGCTGGAATGAGTTATTTGAATAACATTAGAATTTAAAAAATGTGTAATTAGTTAAATTCTTTGTATTTGTAAAATAAATCTTTGGAAAATGTTGTGCTGTTTAAAAGATGAAAATACGTTTACATGAAAATTCTCATTGCATTTTGAAGAATGCAGGGTTAAAAGTTCTACATTATTGTTGAGTTGTACTGAAAATGTATGTGTACAGTTTGTCAAGTAAATAATTGCAAATTCAAAGAAGTTAGATAATTATTTTGAAAAGCTTATAATATAACAGAAATTGCAATATTTTGAAATTATTTGAAAAATATAGATTAATTGAATATTTCACTCTCATATAATATCAAAGTAAAGTCTATTTGATTCGCATATTAAAGGGCGAATTGATTTGAGAGTATCTCCTGAACGACCCAGAAAACTGTCTGACAGAGAAAAAAGAAAAATCATCCGAAAAGTTCGTGAAAGCCCCGTATCTCAATAAGGGAAATGGCTTTGAATATAAAAATATAATGCGGAACTGATGTATCTCATGAAACTGTTCGGAACTGTACGGCGCCAAATTTTCAATGCAATATTGGTTTTGCATTTTTTGACAGTTTGAAGTATAGCTTCATTTCCTTTTTTGATTTTTTGCACTGTTTTCGCGTCTCAAATAGACATTACTATTAATCTATATCTTAAAAAAATTTCAAAATATTGCAATTTCTGTTATATTTATAAGCGTTTCAAAATAATGTTTCTACCTTTTTCAAGTTTGCAAACATTTACTTGACAAACTGTATATGTATGGGTCTCACCATAGGCCTCCGAGCGTGACTCTTACAGCCATCATAACCTAACCAAACAGTCAATATAATTCAAAAATAGTCCACAAAATGTTGAGTACTGTTGCTCTACTTTTTTGCACACTTTGCTGCAAAACTTGTCGGCTTCGCAGTGCACTTCGACTATCCACAAGTGGCATAACGCGCTTTGGCTCTACTGCTGCCTATTTCCACATAATTTCGTATTTGTTGCATAACGGTAGCTAATTTCGTACCCAATTGCATCTCTGCAATATACAAACAAATCAAACAACAACAACAACAACTGCGTGGACAACGCTGCCTGCAATCGCAATCAGCCATCGAGACACGGCAAATTCTCCGCATGCGATTCCAGTATCTGTGGCTCGTTCAGCGCCTTTACGGCGCTTTCATTGCTTGGTGAGTGCAGCGCAGAGGATGTGGCGACTGCGTGGCCGGATTCTTTAAATGTTGCTGCCGTTTGCTGGCATTCTGAAACGTGCAAAGGCGATTGCAATTGTGCAATCTGAGTGGCTGCCAGTCAACCAACCAAGTTTAGAACGCCGCCACTCAAGAAATGCTGTTTCGAATGGTTTGCGCAGGTTTGCATTTAGCCAATTTGCACCTATACTGTCATTGTTGAGCAGCAGACCGGCTGAGTGTTGACGCTGACGGCTGCTGGGTTGGTTGTGTTGGCAGAGGAATTGGCAAGACACTTGTTGCAGCCATTGCCAAACGCAACATGTTTGCTTGCAACAATTGCCAACGTCTGAGTTGTGTGATGGCAGTGTGTGGAATTGGGAATAAATTTTACTAATTTTTGTTTTGAGGTTCAAGTTATTTCGGATTGAGATTTATTTGGCCATTTGTGGGGAAATGGTTTGAATTGCAAGTGGCTTTTTTTTTTTTAAATATAGTGTTTGTTAAAGCTTAGTAGAATTGGGTGATTTAACATGATTTATTGCGAATCGAAGATGCCTAATTTTGTTTCCACGAGGAATGTTTGCCATGTAATGGTTGAGTCCAATCCCTCTTAAGAGATGAAGTCTGAGGTTGTAAAATTTCTGATCAATTTTTATAGTATAAAAATTGCAATAAATATTTCAAAACATGTTGAAAAGTTTCAGATCTTTCAAGATTTTTGTTCGCTTCTGATTGATCTGCAGGGAATGGTCTGGCGTAGATAAACAGATTTTAATTGCATTATTTACTGTCATAATTGACCAACCATCAGCGATTGTCCCGGCTTGGTGTTGGTTCTAGACAAACAGATTTAAATTAAATTATTTCCTTTCATAATTTTTGTTCGTCCCTGACCAACCATCAGCGAATGTCCCGGCTTGGTGTTGGTTCTAGACAAACAGATTTAAATTAAATTATTTCCTTTCATAATTTTTGTTCGTCCCTGACCAACCATCAGCGAATGTCCCGGCTTGGTGTTGGTTCTAGACAGATTATTTTCATCGCAGACTTACAATAGAACACTTTCGAACGAAGCAATAACCTTCGCTATTATTAATAAAATTGTTATTCATTAAAATCTGTAGTTAGATTTCAACCGATGGCCGTTCAGCGCAAATTAATTCAAGTTATGTGTATCGACGGCCCGTTGGCAGCGTGAAGGCCGCGGGGCAATGGTTGGTGCAGCAGAACTCGTTCTTGGCCGTCGAGAATGCTGTTGAAGTAACTGTTTGGCGGGCAGTGACAGAATTTCTGCGCAGCGACTGCAAAAAACCGGCGGCAGCCACAACTCGTTGTACAATCATGGAAATTACAACGGCAAACAACATAACAGCAACAATGACAGTAATATAACAACACATATCAACAACAAGGATATTGTTGTTGATGTCGCGTATATGGCATGAAAAATGATGTCTGCCGCAGAGGTCAGTAGCCGCAAATTCCAATGCAACAACAAAACAAGAAAAGTGCCCAGCAGCAGTGCGCTGACCAATTTGACTTGCATGGGCATTCGACCGCAACTGTTGTTGACGATTACGATTACATCAGCAACAACAACACGCACAATGCACACAATGTGCCGCAGTTGGGCAGGGCCGGCTCCTGTTTAGGGTAATCGCCACTCAGGCCACATCGCTGTCAAATGCTGCATGCCGAAAATGTCACAAACCGACAATACGCGCCGAGTAGTTGCAGTCGCTTGTCACTGGCCGCCGCTTTCGTTGGCGTCGTCGATGTTTGCTTTGTGTTCCGTGCGTAGCAACGGAAATGCGTGTTGCATGCGTGTAATCACGTTTGTGTGCGTTTCTCGAAATTGGAAATGGAAATCGCGAACTTACTCACTCGCGATGCTGCGTCGGCAAGCCGTGGCGGAGATTGCGATTGACGGCGCGTTACTGCTGAAGCGTTCGCTCGCCGTCAATCGCTCGCCTAATATTTTCGCAGCGTTTGCTGTTGTCCAAATGGGGTTTTCAGCAAAAACACATTTTTCGGCCACGCTTATCACACTAACGTCGTAATTAGAAGAAGAATGAAAAAAACAACCACGAAATCGCAAAAATATTTTGCGCATTACTGCCTCAATTGTACATCTGTGTGTACGTATGTACTAGTTACATATAAAATGTTGTTGTGCTGTTCGACGTTCAAAATTCACGTTGTGGCTGACTCACAACGCAACAATGAATTGTCGTTTCCGCTGCGTGCGCCGCTCAAAGTCGCCGCCAGCTGCAATTGAAAATGCGACAATTTCTATGAGTCTCTGTGCGTGTGTGTGTTTGCGCCCATTGCGCATTCCTCCCCTCAACGGCGTTGGCGTTTCGCACACTGCGAGGGTGCCAACTCTGCCACACAAATCGCAAATTGCACATTCGAAAATCAGCGACAAGAATAAATGTTGCGATTGCTGCACTGCGCAACGCTTCCGAACTGCGCGAGACGCTGTCTATGCTCCATGCAGCCGCCCACGAAATTGCGCACAATTGCTGGCGGGATCGCTTCAGCATATTTCAAGTGCAAACTGTGAGCGATTAATTTGAATCAAAGCCAGCAATACAGTGAAGCGCGATTAAGTGGAACAGGTAAAATTTAGCACATACATTCGCACTTTGTTCATAGAACCGAATTTGAAGTAATCCGAAGTAAACTTTTCGCATAAAAAGTTGATGAAACATTTGGGTGGCACAGCTCGGGTATTGGTTGTTACATTTTCCAAAGTTTGTTTCTAGAACCTGGACACTAAGCTATCAAGAATTTCCGCACATGAGCCGTCATTAGTGCTTACAATGTTTCGCACAAATTACAAAAGCTTTGCTTACTCGTCACTTTTCAGCATGTTTGTGTGTATGTGTGCACTTACTTGAGAGACGAGTGCTTTGGTTTCGGGTGTTGTACTCTCCAGAAAGATTTTCTTAAATTCACTTGGACTAGACAGTTTGAAGGTGGCCGCCGATGCGATGAATGCCTGAATCTCCTGCAAGCTTTGCTCGGCTATTTCCGTCGATGCGGAGCATTTTTCAATGCGTTGCGTTGCCAGCAGCTCGACGCCGTTGGCGCACCATTGATTAGCCTGAAATTGGAAACAAAACAGAATGCAGACTTTATACATAAATACTTGCAGTGGCTGCTTCCCACCTTTTCTACTCTCTCCATGAGTTCGCGATTTTTGGCCAGAATTTCCAGCCGCTTGCACAGTCGCTCCGTGATTATGTCGCAGACGCGCTGCAGCTCGTCGCATTTCGGCTGCACAATCTCCCACGGGTAGACGCCGCGTACGCCCAGCAGCCGTTGGCCGGCGGCAATCACTTCGCCAGCGCGCTCAATGTCCGCACTGCTCAGCTGCTGATAGTGCTTGGTGTCCGCCACCAGCGTGTCCACGCGCTCCACGCTCTCACCGATTTCGGTCATCTCGGCCACGGCATTCAGGTGGCTGTCAAAGATGGTCTGACAATGAAAAAGAAGGAACAAACAAAAACCACGCATTGTAAGAAGAATTCGTGTGAATTGTTGAGCAGATTATTCGCACCTGGAGCTCGCGAAATTCCTGCTCGAAGCGACGCAGCTCCAGGCACTGCTGCAGCCGGTTGCGGTGCATGCGCCAGAATTCGTCGAAGCGCCGTTCCGTCTCCTCCAGCTGCACCAGCAGTCTACGATAATCGCGACAATCGTCAAAATGTTGCGGTTTTTTGAAGTTATATTGTTGGTGATAGATAATTTGGTGGTGGCGACTGTTTGTGATCCCTGCACTGGGTCTGCACTCGTTTCAACGGTTTTCGTTGGTTCAGTTTGTTTTGTTTTGGTTTATTGTTTTTTAAAGACATGTGGGTAACATGGTTCAGACATTGTTGTTGGCATTTCAACATATTGATTTGGCCCCAAAAAAAAGAACAGAGAAACAATGGAAAAGTTGCTCATTGTGAGGGTGGGGATTCATTGGTTGATTGATCGATCGATTGATTGATACGGAAAATGCCATTCAAGAGCGCGCGTTGAGGCCGAATGTGAGAGAGAGAGAGAGAACGAAAAAGAGAAAGAGACAACAATATCCTTATGAGCGATGAGTGACAATGAGGTGAGTTGAGTTTTGTCGAGTTCTGATAGCGAACATTTTCAAAAATCAAAAAGTGTTTTTGAGGCTTTAGTGATGTTATTGTTATTGTTTTTGTATTGCTGTGTGGAACAAAGAAAGCGGTGGTAGAAGGTGGCAAAAGTGGCGCAATTGTGTTTGAAGTGTGCAAATGAAAGATTCTTGTGAGTAAAAGTAAAGAGAATGGAATGCGGACGCAAATTGTGAGACTGTGAGGCTTTGTGGGTGTTGTTGTCGAGTGCTTGTTGGTGTTTCGAATTTTGAGTGTGTGAGTGTGTCGTTGCTGTTGGCGAATTTAGTTGGCTACAAATTCTCACATTACGGTTTCTAATGGACATGCAACATTTATTGGAGTAAACATTTTAGCTACAACAACAGAGGAAAACACCAAGAACCACAACCACAAACATTCAAGCGCTAAACAACAAAGGCAGCAAAACACAAAGACAAAGAGTCTTTGCGATTAGACAACAAAATCTTAATGGGAAATGTATTTCGATTGAGATGTGAATGTGGCCGAGACGCACTTGAGAGTGATGAGCGAAGCGATTTCAGTTGTCATGCAAAATAAATTTGGGGAAGAGCACAAAAATCGACGGGCAACAGATTAACGGTCTGCAATCGTTGGCGGTACCCGTTAAAAAGATTTAACTCTATTTGTTTCTATCCCAGGAAATAGAACTGAAGATGTTATACTATAAAAGACGACATCTTTGAAATATTTTGATTAAACACGTCTACATATGACGTCTACGTATGCCAGAAGTTGGCTTTAATTCTAAAACTAAAGAACTTAGAAAATTTGGTAAACTTGCTTTACTTCTTTCTATTAGTGACCCAATTAACCCTTTTGCTATTTTGTTGCCATATGGCAACATGCTACTTTGTGGACGTCTGCATCCTCTATGGTTGCAAGAATACATTTTTTGTTGGTCTTTAGAATAGCTTGAAGTTTGAGGAAAAATACGAAATTAATAAACTGAATATTTGAGTTTAAAGAAGAGAAGTAAACACGTTTTTTTAATGGTATATCTTGACATAGTAAAGGAAGAAGAAGCAGAAAAAATTAGAGAACTTTTTAATTTGACGTTTTCTTTCAATTTAGATACTTTTTTTGTTTTAATTTTGGCTGAAGAAAATGAAGAAATATTCAAACTTTCGTTATGCGTAAAAAGTTTTATGTTTAAGTAATTATTACAGCCACAACGATGTGGTTGCTCTCATAGAAAAACACTCTAAAATACAGGGTCCGAGTATACAAATGAAAAAAATTTCTTATGGAATGTTGCTAATATAACCACATATTGTAGAAGACGCCTAAGATGTAAAATTTAAAATTTGAACTTTCCCCAGTAAAAACCTGTAGCGAAAGGGTTACGTAATTATGAGTTTGACAACTTAATTATTGAGTAAAATTTTTTTTTTTCATTTTATAAATTTTTTTCTCCATGGAAACTAATCATTAAAAATTAAAAAGCATACAAATAAAAATAAGCAAAAAAAATTTATAAGCACTGATTTTTAAACCTCAGAAATAAATATGGGAAAAATATTTTAAATCCAATCTTTCAGTTCGACAATTTCTAAATACTGATTAATAGGTTCTAAATAATGATTCAATATCTTCATCATACAGTTTATATTATTTTCCTAAGGTGCCGTTCAGCATTTAAATTTTCTTTTCATTTCCCAACTTTTGCTCTGCCAAAAAAGTTTGATAAAATAATAAGAAAGATATAGACAAATTATACATGGAAATATTTTTTTTTCAAAAAGCTTAACTGAAATGTGTGTGTTTTGCAACTGATGAGATGGCAATGCAGCGACAAATTGTTTGTCAGACAGGTACGGTTAGATAGGTTTTGAATGAACAATAGTAAACAATCACCGGCAACCATTTTTTATACAACTTCATTAATAATTGTCTCATTTCATGTTAAAGTTACAAGTCGCTAGTAATTGACAAAGTTACTTGAGAAATATTAGTAAAATTAGAATTATTTTACATAACCAGTGCAGAGCTACGATAAATTATAAGCAAGATAGTTAAATGTCATAATAATAATAGAGAAGAGTTAAAATGTAAGAATCGTCTGCAGTCGACCAATGCTATACATAACTGCAAAGCAGGCAACCCTTTTCGACTATCTGGCAAAATCTTCAATATCATTTTATCAATATATATAATTTAATTATTATGTATTACGGTACAACATTTTAAAGCTCAAAACAATTTTGAAATCGTTAAAATCGCTGACCGTAATGGTTATCGATCATAGAGCGATCTTGCCTTCTGACATTTCTACAGCCTACGTATTCACTTTTATTAAGTCACTAGACCAGGCTGGAAATATTCTAGAGCACAAGAATTTTCCTGTAATAACAGTTGGGCGAATCTTTGGAGTGAAAGTGGAGAACTGAATAATTCAAAGTTCACATACTACACTACGTGACAATTAATCCTAACCTCTCTATAAAAGGGCTTAAAATATGGTTGAGATGAATTTTTACGGACTTTAAAGTTTTTCTATTTCTCCTCTTTAAATTTTTGGACCTAGCTGTCAGCTTTCGAGTGATACCTTGCTGTAGACACACTTTTCTTGTTTCTATTTATTGGTCTTTGGCTTAAAAAAGTTAAAGTAGGTGAGCATTTTTAACTCGGAAGTATGGTAAATGTTTGGATCATTCGTACATCAATCGATTTGAAAAAATATACTAAAGAGTTATCT